>VWZZ01004907.1:2354-38268 GCA_013399095.1 Psophia crepitans | reverse complement strand
CCCGGCCGCGCCCGCCCGCCCGGAGCCGTTACCTGCTGCAGGCCGTGCCCGGTCCGGCCCCCGGGACTCTGCCCTCGGGAGAGGGGGACAGGCAACGGCGGCCCCGCAGGTGCCCTGGTCTCTGCCCGGCCCTGAGGGAAGGGGGAGGCGGCAGCCCGGGCCGCACCGGAGGGAGCCGCCACGCTCCTTTACAGGGAGGGAAGGAAGAAGAAAAGATCGTGAGAAGAGTGGCTTTCCTGGTGGTTCGGGGGAAAAAAAAAGAAGAGCAGTGTCGCACAGGAGGAGCCGATTGTTCTTCTCAGGTAGCGCAGGGAACGTGAAACGCAGGCTGCCATAAAACTGAGGGAGGGGGGAGAGCAGCTCGCGCAGAGCTGCGGCATGTCTGGGCAGAAAGGCACCTAACGACGCCGGGGAGCCTTCCTCAGAGGCAGGTCTTCCTCACAGGTAAAGGCCGTTGGAAACGAACTACGCTAGTAGTAGAAGGGAAGAGCAGATTAAAAACTGTATAATCTGGTATAAAAGATAAAGTAGAGGCCACATCTTTTACAGCGCCAGCACCTTCAATATTAATAAAAGGGTAAGGAAAAAAGCACGTTCTAACCTCAGTATTTGATGTGGGTATGAAGAAACAAAATGCCAATAACAAGCTTTTTATACTTCTTCCCCTGCTCCCACCCAAGTAAAAGTTTATTTTGATAATTTTTTTTTTTTTTTTTTAAGGTTTTAAGTGTGTAAGAGAAGAGAAGGCTCCAGGTGGCATCCGGCTTCCTGGCTATGAAACCCCAGAGCCTGAAACTGCGACAGCAGTGAACTGAAAGCGGGGGAGTAACACTGTGTCCCCTTTGCAGCTACTCCACAGCACAGATTTACCACTCAGGTTTTGCTTTACTATCCAGTTCCTGGGTAACAATCAGATTAGGAGAATTATTTTTAAGAGGGCCAAATTATTTGCATAGAGTGAAGATCAAGACAGATTCAGATAATGGTAAAATTTAAGTTAATAATGGGAAAAGATAACTCTCTTCCTTTAGTTAAACGCTGAAAGTATATTCTTCTCATCTCACCTCATTCTCACTCCACGCTGTTAGAGGGTCTTAGTATTAAACTGACATGGTTATTCTCGCCTCACACTGATGATATTGTATTAAGGAAATTCAATAAAATAGCATGCATTTTGAAGAATGTTAACTTTGGTAAAGTTAGCCAAGCAAGCATGTGCCTTCCCCCATTCTGCCCCTTGACAGGGCAAGAATCAATTTGGCAGAGATGCTATGGACTTTGAATGCCGTAGAGGCGGCTGATATACCTGCTTTCAAGTTTGGTGGGTTGGTGGGGTTTTTGTGGTTTTTTTGTTTGTTTGTTTTAACATCTATTTTGTGCTAGTAATGAGGAAATATTCATATTTTGTGTCTTTGGAGAGGTAGCTTTTTACCCCAAAAAAAGTGTGCCTAGAATGTGGATCAATAGTCTCAAAAAGGAGCAATAAATGAAATTATAGAGGCAACAATTATATACAAAAATTTCAATGGTTACACAGATAAAGTAAAATACTCTGAAAATGGCAGCAAATAAACTACTACTGAATCAAATCGCTGAATTATTTATAAGTAAAAATTTTGTTAAAACATTTATTGTCTGTAGAAACAAAATTTACATTGAGTTTATATAAACTATGTTAAACATACATATAAACATACCTACATCTTAATGTATACTTAGGAATGAGGCTTTTAGATACAACATTGTCAAAAGCACCATTGAGGACCCCAAAGACTACAGATTTAAAACGCGTGTGCATTTAACTCCATCTTCAGTAGTTTAAAAATGTCACTTATCCACACTTAGAAATAATTACATTAAAGGTTTCTCATATTGTGTGTGCACATACACACATTAGATGGTCCTTGTGAAACTACAGTATAAATAAGGTCAACGTTAATATATTCCTTAAAAGTGGACATTACTCCACATCCTCATTCAGTTGGGGAGAAAAAGTTCCTGCTATTCTTAAAGCAAAACATTGAGGGTTTTTTTTATTCCATGAAGAGTGTACTCGAACAACAACAACTGTTTCCACCCCATCTCTTCTCTCAACAATAAAGACTTAAGAGAAGCCAGTCACAAAATAAAAGCCATCTACTACATTATTTACAGAAAATAAAATATTAAAGAGACAACATGAGATTCAGACTGCTTCGACAAAATTCAGAGCAGTGAACAGAAGAAAACCGTATTAAAAGTGGCAGGCAGCGTAGAGCTATTAAACCACATGGCTCACTAAAGACCTACTCAAAAACCCCTCCAACAGCAAAACCCATCAGGTAGGGAGAGGAGGGGCAGGTGTTACAACAATGGTTTTCTCTGATCTTAACACTGAAAATTTATACTCACTAAGCTTGAAACAGAACACACTTAAACGTTCATCACTGTCCTTAAGGTCTATTACGAAGTCAAGTGTTACAAGTAGGCTTTCAAAGATCTTGAAATGGCTTTTATTATTTTTTATTTTCCTTCCTAAGGAGGCTGAAGAACCTCCCATCTTCAAATCCTGCAGCAACGGAATGAAGTCTGTCAAGGGCCAGAGTTATGTGGAGAAACATTCTTTTTTTTCCCCCCAGATTCCTTAGGAGGCAAGTCTGAAGTCTTTCTTTTAGAGAGCTCTCGTAGAGAACTTCACAGATGGCTGTTCAGATGCTTAAAGAAAGGCAAGGGGCATGTTTCTACACAGCACGGGAAAAGATCCCTTCAGAAGGCAAGGATGTTAAAGATCTCCCTCTATATACACAGTCTTTTAAGGTGAATACTGAGAAATCAAGGCTCTATTTGCTAAAATCTTTAATCATCTCCAAGTAACTCTCAATATTCATTTCCACGACACAGCAGAAAATGACTTTCCGATGCATAATAAGCAAGTTTTGAGAACCCTGCCTTTTTTAATGCCACAAGTGTGTAATCTTGGGTTTTGTTTTGTTTTAAAGCAACTAAGTTCATATAAAGAAAATTCAGCTTTTCACCCAAAGACGCTGGGAGAGAAGGCAATAGGTAAACCGTTATCACAACTGGTGATCCGCTGAATTTACTCCCATCCTTTGCTATCAATTACCTGAGTTGAAACAATTACGTCTCGGTCTTGAGACCATCTAAATCCATCAGGTACGGCGATTTCAAGATGCAATTAGAGTTAAGGCAGGCTCGTAGAAGCCCTGCAATGTGTTGCTTCATACTAGCCCCAGAATTTTGTTAACCTTGTGAACTCAATTGTCAAAGTTTAAAATGAGGATTCTAACCAATCTATGTAGAGATTAAATGAATCCGCAATATAAATGCTAAAATTACAACTTATTTCAAACACTTATAAGGAAGACTCGAGTCATATTAAACCCATTGCATTTTGGATAGCAATTAAAAAAACTATTTCACATGTGAACAATTGAGAATATGACATGAGCATTTAACAGTCATTTCAAGTCAACCAAAGAAAGGCAATTCACATTTATATTTTCAAAGTATAAAACAAAGCTAGAAAGCTCTTAAACAATCACATTTTTAACTTGCCCTTCCAATGCAAATGCAGCAACGGACTTGACAAGAGACACTGTTTTCCTTCTGAGGCTCACGCACCAGTGAAATGGGTTATTTTAACAACTGTCATTAGTCCATGCTCCGGTTAGACACAATGCAGTAATCAAGATGTTACGTAAGTCTTTGTACAGGTGTTTTCTACAATGCAGTCACAATACAGAAAGGCACCACATTATTCAAGTAAATTGACCTTTCTTCTACTTAACACTTTTTCTTGTGCCTTCACAACCCAATCAGTAACTTCAATACATTGTTCTCAACCAAACATTATCATCCAGTACAACAGAACTTTCCTGTGCTAGAAGAATAAGCAAGCTAATTTGTGTATGAGTATATAGATACAAGTCTCTAAGTCACAAAGATAAATCTACACAGCAATGTCTCACAACAGGTAACACCACAGTAGATGCCTCTAGCACCTAAGCCAGTCACAGAATTCAATTTCTGTATGGATTTTGTAAAACATAGAAAGTTTTATCATGACAGAATCCTAAATTAGTGAAATAAAGTTATCAGTAAAGAATGGGATTTGAGCAAATGGTATCACCTTAAAGCTAAAGCAATTGAAACACTGACTACATTTCATCACATGACATTCATCTTGGGACTGAGGGTGGGCAGGGAGGGAATCAAAGTCAGTAAACATGCCAACCCCCCCCCCATTTGNAAAGCAATAAACATGCCAACCCCCCCCCCATTTGTAGTATGTTGTTCACAGTTGTAGAAGTAAAAAACAAATCTAAACTAGTGTAAAATACTAAACGTACAAAACAAGTTAGAGCTACCTAGTCATGCACAGGTAAAACAACAAAGCACAGAATCAGAGGAGCCAGTCACACTTTTAAACCTGGTTAAAGCAGCATTAACTGACTGAAGTCTGACTACTTCAGCATTGCTTCCAAACAGCGTTAGCAAAACTGCCACGTCAGAAGTTTCTTCACTTTCCCCGTTTGTTCAACAACGAGTTCTCTTCCAGGCTTTAATAAGAACACTGCAGGAAGCTTACAGAAACAGTAGTATCCTGTTGAATAAGACAGTACAGCTTCAGTAGTTTGTCCTGTATCATATATGGTTTCACTTCTTACGTGTTTTACAGTGCTTTAGCACATTGAGTAGTGTGAATAGCTTGTCATCTTGAGGTTAAACCTCCCCTCATCTGCAGGTTATGTGCAGCACTCCCCTGCCAGCAGGCTGCTCACCTGCAGCTACTCTGCATTTGCTTTGGGTTGACTCACTTAACCTGTTGTTTCATTTCCTAATTTTCATCTCCCAGTAAATCTATACAGGATGATTTTTGCCAGATTCATCACTGCCAGCATAAGTAAATATTTTTCTTATCTGCAGAAAGTTGCCTGCCTCTATTTGACCAGGGAATTTCCTTCCTTTAGCTTCCCATTTGTGGATGCATGTCAAAGTTACTGAAAAATGAGTTGAATCATTAATAATTGTTATTTAAACTTAAAAACTTGGGCTTTACAAACAGTCTGGTGTCATTAGTTGAATGTCCAAACATCAATGAATGTGGCACACTTCCTGCCTGCTTATTCCTCATGAATTGAAGATTTTAAAACTATTTTAGCTGTTCTGAGGCATATCTACACTTTCAAACAGTCCCTCTACTGAAGGCATTGTGGGGAAAAAACATTACAAAAAAGCATGCAGAAATCACATCCCAACTGTCCGCCCAAAACCCAGATTTCCTTTTCTCTGATCATACCTCTACCCAGTAACAGAATTCTGATCTGCTATCCACAAGAGACCAGCCTGCATTCTACATGGCTAACACTGTCTTGGAAATGATGGAAATGCATTAACCTGCATATATCATGGATACAGTGAACAACTTGTTCTTATATAAGAACATCTCTGAAATCTACTTGCTGTGGCTTAAATTTACCAGCAATAAAAAAAGTCAGAACAAATCTGTAACACATACACATAACCCTATCATGTATTATATATTAAGGCAAGGGCTATAAAACAAGAAATAAGCACAATATTGTTTATAGCTGCTTATAAAATGTCTGGTTATTTAAGTTTTGCACACAGCACAACAATATTGTCATATAGTAAACTTCAGAGAATTACTGGCATTTTGAACAAAATTACAAGCTATCTGCATTTAAAGCAGTTTCATTTATGAACAGTTTTGTTAGAAGACATGCGTATGAAAACTTACTTTTTTTGTTTTTTCTTGTAACTAAATACTTCAGGCCCCAATTTCAGAATCCAGGAAATCACCAAATCATTTATGACAAAAAAAGATTAGAGAACCTGTGGCTTGGTCAAGAATGTCATACACCAAAATATAAAGAGACAGAATAATTTTGAATACAGACCAACTAATCCTCTAACAAACCCAAGCATGCTTTCAGTGCAGTTATAAGCTACTGCTACAGTACATTACATACCTGCCTGTTACCATTCATTTTAATCAAATACTGAGAGTTGTCCCAACATTCTAACAATTTACAAATGTATATACACATCAGAAACCCAAGTATATTGTTAAACTAAAACAAAGTAATAAAAAATACTGTTTTACGGAAATGACTGAACAGAGGTGTAAAATCTATTGCACAACCTAAAAGGTCATTACTTGGAAAATCCTGAGCTAATGTGCTATTACCAAACAATTCAGGCACTTTTTTTTTTTCCTCCTTTTTTATTACATAAGCAATAAACTTTCAACATATAAACCTCTGGGTATAACAACTCAAGTTCCATCGGTAACATCATGCTTCGAGAAAAAGTATTCAATAAATAAGACTCCCTTCCATGACTTCTTTACTTGAGACTGGTATGCAAAAGGAACTAAAGGTACATACTACAGTGTTTCAATTGAATACTGTACTTCAAAAGCAATTATTAAAACTGTAGAAAAGTTCTGCAGCATTCCACTACTGAAAAATAAAGTTGGTTGGTTGTTGGTTTGTTTTTTTTTAAATCAAGTTACAGGGTTAGTTCCTTTATCCTGTTGTAAGTCTTGACAAAGTTGTCAAATAATGAACAGATGCTCCCTTTGCTGCGTTATCCGTTTCAACTTCAGGATCACAGCTCAGTTCAGGTTTCTGTTGCAATATTTAAATTTCCCTGCAGAGAGAAAAAATACGTTACTGTCAAGTTGTAATAGCAGAAAAAAGCCTCCCAACTTTCATAAGTACTGTATTATGGTATGTAATGTACAATATTCTCTCAATTATGGATTGTAACAGCACCACTCTGAAGACAATACCTTAAAGGATGCATATGCATAATTATTTCAAAAGGGTAAAATAGAGATGTTCAGATCAGTTTAACAAATCTCAAGGACAAGTTTAATCATTACAATAGGCAAAGTATGGCAAATGCTAGAATCTGAGAACAGTTTTGTTTTCAGGATTAGCCAACCAGCAATCAGTATGCTGTTAAGAAAATGGCTGTCATTCTTCAGGATTTATTTTACTTTAACTCAAAGGTATTCAAGTTCTTCATCTGGTCTAAAATTCAATATTCAGATCTTATTATGCTTCTCTAATTCAAATCATAATCCCCAGCAGCCAGATTGCGTTAAGCATGCTTTATAGGTTCCAGACAAGAACCTTAATAGCCAATTATAGAAGAGCATTGGAAGTTATTGGGGAAAAGCTCACTACAACAAAGTTACAGCACTTCTATGCTCATTTTACATAGTCATAATTTTTGGAAAAAATCCTTTTCCACTAATTCCAATTCACTTCAGCCTTCAGAGATCATACTTCTCAGAGTCCACACAAGTGTAAAAGGCATTCACCAGTATTTTAAGTGCCCAGTTTACCAGTGTTTGGTTTTCTTCCTTGTTTTTTTCAATTATTATTTTTTGTGGGGTTTTTTTATTTTGTGCTGCTTCCCTGCACTCCCCCCAGGCTGTAAACTTGAGTTTCTCTGAAAACATCTCTTAAGAACTTATGCTTATGTGTTCTAAGAACTGAGCTCTAATCCAACTACAAATGCTTATGCAAGTGTATTTCCTTGTAGCTAGGTGGACACAGAATTGCAAAACAAACAAGAATTCGCATAGGAACACAGAACTGCACAGGGCTGTGTAGGTTTGTCTAATCCAATTCTCTGATGTCACAAGTAACCTCATACTACTTTGATCATACTTGACCAATTCTAATAAAGGATTTAGAATGCTTTAACTACTGATCCTCACAAAAGCCGTAGCATTTTATACGGTTCAAAAGATTCTTCTGCAGTTCCAGATTATCGCTGTCCCATACACATTGCAAATCAAAAGGTATCACAGAAGAGATGTACCTAATTATGGCAGCTTGAGCTTATCATACACAGACATCACACAGTGTAGGATACTTTATGCAGAACAGCACTCCAGTGTGTACTTTACAGCACATGATTAATTGAAGGTAAAATAACAGAAGAAACACATAGATGTAGTAAAAAAAAAAAGTAATACCCTTCACCTTGATTTAAAACCAGAGCCAAAGAGGACATCACATTTTTACACAGAGGGCCACTTTCTCCTGTCTGTCACTAGGAAGAGAGATCAACTGAGCTCATGAAGAGAATGCTGAAACAGAGGAAGCTGCAGAATTTCAGAGGCCCCCTTTGACCTGCAGTTATCCAAAGCAAGTTTCAGCAAGTTTCCATGGAATAAACATGGAGGAAATAGGAGTGCAGAATCAGGTTTGCCTGTGAAGTACAAAGAGCCAATATTCCAAAAGATCCCATTCAACTTATCCCACGGGGATTGAAAAATTTAAATGGATTGCATGAATATTCATATTTTATAAATGGCTAAGTGAAAAACAAAATTAAGCCAACTTACCTTTTCTTTCCTCAAAAATCCATCTCTGAATTTATTAGTGGTAAATCCCCTTACACCAACAGAACGTAACCGCTGGTACTTAGCCTGAATATATAAACCCTTCTGTACTAAGCCTGATTTATAATGGGATTGCAAACGGCCATCTGCAAAGTTGCTCTGTAAGGGTGGGGGGAAGGGAGGGAAAAAAAAAGTGCAAAATGAGGGCACCAACACTCAATAGTTGATATTTACAGTTATACACATGTAAAGCTTACAGTACTGAACACAAGCGTGCATTTGCAAGTGCAGAGCGTCTTCCTTTATTTCCCAGTTAATACTCCTCAGACCACTAGCTACCATGTGGCTCAGAGAACTCCTGTGTTGTACTGACTGTTTAGAACATCTTCCTCATAGAAAAAAAGCAAGTGTAGTGTACAAGATTAACATTTTTTTTTTATTTCAATGAAACTAGACCAGCATCCACAAAAAAATTCAAGACAACACCTCAGTGTGGCTAACAAATTCAGTGACATCAAGCCTGCGGTGGGCACACATGGAGAGACTAAAAAAGTCATACTAAAGCAAAGTCAGTGTATTTTATTTTTTTTTCCTCTAGCTTTAGGATCTTAGGGTTTGAACATACGCTTGTTACTCTATGCCTCTGTCATCTCCAGACTGGAATACTGTAATCTAACCTAGCATGAGACCAGGAGCAGAGGCCACTGAGATAACAGAAGGCTGTTACAGGTGAATGGCATTATAAATACACAGAATATAGCAAGATCAGCCCTGACCACAGCATTTAAAGTTACACAAAGGTTTTCATTCAGACCTCCAACAAAATAGGCAGTAAAAATCTTGAGTAAGAAAACCCCAGTTTATCATAATTTCTCATAGTTTTCCAGTACTGCTGTTTTAAGTTTTCCAACATGCTCCTGACAGAAAGCATTTCTATATATTCATCCCTTAAATTTAAAGGGCTTCCCTTCCCCAAAATTTAAACACATAACAGCTTTCCAGTTGAAAAAAAAAAAAAAGGAAACATCCTGAGCATAGAAAATTCTTGTCATCTTTTACAAGCACCTGTAAAGGGTAGAAGAGAACAAAATACATCACAGAAATAGACCTTCTTGAGTACGACCCAATTACTTTGGTGAAATCAGTTTTCTTTTGACAGAATAAGGATCACTTCAAGAAAAATCACGTGCTCTGAGGTTGCAATAGGTTCAGTACCAGTTTTTCCTCTCTATTTTCCACTGCGTGGCTGCTGAACAGCTAAGAAAGGACTGCACAGAACAGAGGCTCCTTTATGCAAATGCAGAGGTTTTGTTATTTCCCAAATCATCTCTCTTGGTTTTTGCCTGGCATAGACTTAATTTTCACAAGAAGCTGTCGTGGCTATGCTGAACAGTACCTGCACAGCGCCAAGGCCACCTCTTCTTCCCCTGCTCTGGCCCTTAGCAAGTAGGTGGTGGGCACTGGGAGCGAACACAGCCGGACACCTGACCCAAGCCGAGCAAAGGGACATCCCGTGCCACCCCACCTCAGCAACAGAAACTGAGGGGAGGGGGCTTTGGAGGAGGGTAGCCATTGCTTGGGGGCTGTCTGGGCATCACTTGGCTTTTGTGGGAGGTGGTGACCGACTGCCTCTGCATCACTTTTTTTAATTCCTCTTTCCTTCACTTAAACTGTCTTCATCTCAACCCATGAGCTGTCTCACCTTTGGTCTCCCTATTCTGCCCCCCATCCTGCCGGAGGAGGGGAGCGGAGGAGAGAGTGGGCGAGCAGCTGTGTGGCGCGCAGCTGCTGGCTGGGATAAACCCACCACAGCCATTAATACACTGAACTGTGTTAAACAGTGAATGCAGTTTAGTTCTAAAGATTACCATGCACATACCTACTTAAAGGTTGCCTTAGTAATTCACTGCCAAGTGTCCTTACAAAAAGAGACCTTTAAAATTTTATAAAACTTTCTCCAGACCATTTATAAAAAAGCTGTTCTAAAATATTTTTTTTCCCAAAAAAAGTTTAGCATACTACAAGACCATATGTTTTTGGGTTTTTTTGAATATTCTAAATAAACCCTCTTTTGCTTATAAAGTAAAAATACCCCTGTTTTATATACCAAGAAATGTGGTGGGGTTGGTGTTGGGGTTTTTTTTTTGTGGATGTGGGGAGGGGGTGGCAAAGAACAGGGTTGTGTGTGTGGTTATTTGATGGGGTTTTTTGTTCATAGGTTTGTTGTTTTAAAAAAAAAAATCTCCCTAGAAAGTCTGCTGAGTACAGAAGATAGTTAAATCACCTTGCTAAGCAGGTTTCAGCAACAGCATGAGAAGGGAAAGCCCTCTATGTTACACAGGAGGAAATTAAATGTGAAAAAAAAGTTGATGAAATTAAGTCAAATCAGCACTGTTGTTTCCATGGCAATGATAGACGTGCTATACACATACACAAACTGCAGTATGAGTACATATGCTTTTTTCCCTACAAATATTAAAGCACTGTAGGACAGATCACTGGATACAGCAATATTCAGACAATATTCACATATGCACATGATGACAACTTAAGTGGACACTTTCATAATTGCATAATTTCCAGAAATGTAGCCTGATGTAAATGAAAGCAGTCTTCCATTTCCTTTAAATTACATCAGCTACCAACACTGCCTCAATGATATGGCAGCCAGTGCTAAAGATCCCCCCATCCCCTATGGGCTGGCAATACAGAGGGAATACTGATTAAGAAACTACGATGTCCTTACATGTCAAAATAGTTCTATGAGGCTGACACTTCAAACTTAGCTTCAGCTTGGAAAAAGATTTTGTTTTTCCCCCACCCCTGCAGAATAAAGTTAGCATTTTTTGCTAGCGTTAGCTTAGCTATCTGACTAAAATTGGCTGGCAAAGCACACCTGAACAGAAGAGCCTGAAAGCCTTTTCATCCAACTGTTTGCTTGTGTTTAGTCTAAAACAAAAAAACTAAGAAAACCCCCACACCTACACTGCCCCGCTTTCAAAATGTCATCCAAACACACCAGTTGCTTAGCTTAGCCATCAAAACTTTACTTCAACTTCACTACTTACAAAACAGGAAAGATGACTACCTATTCTGTGTGTTATTCTGTTCTTGAGAACACACCTATTAAATAAGTAGGGGTAATTTTAAGGTAGAAAATGAGTGTGAGTTGTTCCAGATTTGATTAATACTTTTCTAAAACATAAAGAGTTCTAACTGGATACAAGCATAGCATGCCACTGTCAGCAGAAAAGGAAGTGGTTTGTTTTTCCTGCTGAACCCATGACACATTTTACAATCAAAAGGCATTAGAAAGCTACTGCACTACCCCAAGAAGCAGCACAGTTGCCTGCCTACCGTCTTGAGGCCCCAAAAAATAAAGCTTCACGGTTTTCTAATTATTTTTTAAGTGCATAGACGGCAGTATACAGGGTATACAGAAGAGATTAGTTCCCCAGAAATCTCCATATAAGAGAGCTTATAAAATAACAGTAATACAATTTTGAAAGCAATGCAATTCATGTCTCCCAGTCTTGGGAAATAGTTCAGGCTTCTGTATGTATCAGGTGAAGGAAAGCAAGCTGACCAGCTTGGTTTTTTGGACAGATGAGCTTTCTAGTCATTATCCAATTTCTGCAATTCTCATTCTCAACTTTGCAGTTAACTGATTTATTTCAGTTGCACAGACACAATACTGGACAACCCTGCTCCACCCACTGCCAGCCCTCCTACCTACTAAAAGCTAAGCCTCTCATTACTTCAATGGAAACAATCAGCTACCGTGACACTATTTTTCATGGCACTTAATACCTTCAAAAGTGTGTTTCCTGCTACCGAACTCGATGGGATCGAATCACCACTTTATGTAACATATATCTGATAAAAGCTGATCTGTACCTTAAAGTGTCTTCTCATGGGTCCTGCATTTTCAAGGTGTCCTCTAATGCGTCTGTGAGGGTACGAATCACTTGGTTTTGAAGAATAGTAAGAATTCTAGTAGGAAAACAAGAGTTATTAGCTCAGTGGTACTAAATTATTCAATAAGACATACAAAGTTTCCAGGTTATACTAACAAATATTGCAACTCTCCATCTTGTAGCGTTTGACACAATGACACTGTTGGAAGGAACCAGAGTAAAAGGAGCATAACGCCTGGAGTCCAGGCTGGTTGCAGTGAAGCAGCTTCTGCTCCTGATACGGACCATCTTACTGGAGTATCATCATCTTGGAGAGATCTAAGCAGGTAACAACCCAATTAAGGTTTTCCACCCCTGCCCCCCAGAACAGATGCCTCAACTAGCATGCAGCAGATGTAGTAGACGGGCTGCTATAGCAGTCATCACTTGAGTTAGGAATAAGGGCAACAAGATCAGTACTCTGGACATCCCTGGTTCGCACATGGTCATCACAGGTTGGTGTATGTTAGAGGAGACACACGCACTGTTACTGTACACACCACCGCAGCAACCAGACAACAAATGTGTAGCATGCTGTATTGGTCCTTAGAGGATTCTACTTTTAACTCTGTTAAAGGATAGCGCTGTGAAGATGATTTGCCTGCCACAGAAACACATATGATTTCAATAGCAAGTGGCACAGACAAGCGGTATGGAAACTGTGGCATCACGCTGAACAGCTGCAGCCAAACAGCCACGGCTGCCTGTAACAGAGCGCTCCCTCCAGCCACTGTGCTACCTGTGTGTTTTGGCCCTTTCCCAGCTTTCTCATGACAGCTACCTTGTGAGGATGCACGCAGCTAAAGTACCATTCTCTTCCATCATTGCATACCATTATGAATATTTACAGAAGCATTACACTGGCATACACTGTGTTAAAGTCATCTAATACAGACAGAACAGAGTTGCTAACAAACTCCTGGCAATCAAATTAATTTTTTTAGTTATTTCTTGAATAATAACAGAAGTGTTCCAATGGTGTTGAACTCTTTTTCCAAAGGTAATTTTAACAGCTTCAACTAAATTTTAAAAAGAGCCTAAGAAGAGCACTCCTGTGAAATATTTCATACATACGAACATCTAATAAATGCAAATGCATGCTTTGCTGTTTGTGGAATTTCTGTTCTCTAACAAAGTACCAAACCTTTGCAGTGGCAGAAACTGTAGGATATACTAACTGGGGGGGGGAGGGGGGGGGCACGCTATAAATGCAACAGAACAGTGTTAGAATCCAAATTAACTTTTACCTAGGATTTAAGGTAGCTTTTGGGTTTTTTTAAATATATTATTGCCTACAAGTCAACTATTTAGCTTCTTAAAATGCCTTGACAAGGGGGGTATTAGGCAGAGAACAAAAAGAGAGGAAGAAAGACTTTATTAAGTGAGATCAAAGTATTCAAAATGTCTTTTTCACAAAAAAAGCGATGGACAATTAAATACACAGAGGAAAAAGCATGTCAGGAACTTCCCAGCTCCCTTCTTATTCTAAGACTATGATGATACTCCATAAAAATCAAATTAACTTTCTCCATACAACGCATAATTAAATCAGGAAGCTCCCTGTTGAAGTACATTCCTCCTTAAAGCTGAGAATTCAGCAAGATAAAAAATACAAGAAAATTCTGTTAGTTAAAAGAAACACTTCCCTTCACTAGTCTGCTGTAAAAGGTGTTCATACCTTGGCACTGTGAAGTTCATATTGGTTAATCATGGAATACCAAAAGCCGGCCAACCAAGTCAATACAATTTCCATATTTAATTTTAACCCAAATGACTAATACCGAGAGAAAAGAGTGGCATTAATACCACATTTTGAATGTTACTGGAAGGATATTTTAGTATGATCAAGACGACATCTGTTTTCGCAGCAGGCAACACCCTAGCATCAGATAGGAGCTACTGATGAGGCTTTCAGTTCTCAAGGATCCATCTTTGCCAATGCCGATACCCACAGCTCCTCAAGCAACAGCACTAAACAGCACAACGGAATTTTACTAACAAGGACAAAAATGTGAAATATTTATCCAGTAAATTAAACTTTAAATCCTGTGTTATGATTTAGATGCTGCAGTGGTTTTCACGTCAAAGACTTTTTTGTAAAGTTATTTTTGCCATATTTTCTGAGCCTTGACACTGTTATACTTGTCATTTGAAACCTGGCTCTCTGATGTACTTTTCTCTCAATATTTACTTATAAACAAGAGCAAACAAACCTTAGAGGAATGTTGAAGGTTAAGAGTTTTTGTTTGGATTTCCAAGAATTTGTTTTTAAAACTACAGGTGGAACTCTCCTCAGCAAAAGTGGCAAGAGATGTCTATTGTGTAATTTCTCACATGTTTTCCCACACCTTTACAATTTTGCCAATACAACATGCTATTGCTACATCTCTTCTGCAGCACAAAAAAAAACTTTCCACAGGAACTGGAAAGCTCTGCTTGGACTGTGAAACCATCTGAACCAGTATCTACCCAAGAATCTGTAAGACTGAGCAAAACCACAGAAAGTTGCTTTCTTATTCAACACCTATTATCTTTGCTCTTGCTTATGTTTCAAACTTTCTCAGTTTTTCCATGTATTGCTGGGCTGCAGTAACATATCCTTCATTTTAGAAGGTTTTCTGTTTAAAAAGGTGTAGTTGACCCATCAATGTTCCAGTGACCCATCAAACCACTTCTCACATCCAATGCATCGTTCTCCAAACACCATCCTTACACTTTTCAAGGTGCTTGGCAGTGTTTACACCGGAAACATACTATTCTGGTACAAGATGCTTGATGGCAAATTCCAAACGTTTGTCCTTTTGTAGAAAACAGCTACAAATGGCCTTTACCTTCATTCATTTTTGTTCTTCCAAGGCTACTTTCAACTCCACTCATATTACACTCCCAAACTAAGTAGTCACACAGCTCTGAACACAAACCCTACTCAACACAGAACTGATACGTGTGGCTAAGATTACAGCTGGCTGCTTGGATGCCACTTCACTTAACTTCCACAGCAAATACTAAAGCAGTGCTAGCAGCCTACAGCTATGGAGATCAAGCTTGAGCTACTGCCCACCAGGATAAGCTCTTCTCTGATCACACCCAGTCCCAAACAACTCCTTCAAGGAAAGCCATTTTGAGCACCATACATTCTCACACAACATGCCTACATATCATGGGAAGTGCCACACCGATGGAGGTAGCTTAATTCAGCTGAATTATTTGTAGTGCCTCAGACAGCAGTTAGACATATTAGTAATCTGCTCTGCCCCAGTAAAGACTACTCTTTCTGCATTACTTTACATATCAAGCATTAGACAGACTAGATAAACAGGAAAACAAGGGGAGCATAGTAAGAATCAAAAGGCAAGAACAGAAATACAAACACAGAAGAGGAGATGCAATTAAAGAGTGCCAATTACTGTATTGCAGACACATCTGCAAAATTTCTGTGAGCCCTCCAAGCCAGTTGGCAAGTATTGATTCTATTTTTACTGACAAATGTGGATGACAAACTATTTTATTTTCTCACTTGTCTGCAAACCAGCTTCTGCACAGCTGACTTCATGAAGAATCATTCCTTCTTTAGGAAGCCTTGCATTTGGAATACCCATGCCTTCACAGCTGCTGTTGTTCCGAATGGATAACTCCTCACTGCGGTGCAGGAGTTCCTAAAAACTGCACGTCTGCAGCTCGCTATTGGATATCAAAACGCAATCTTCCTGAATCTTCAGCACATCTAACAATAACTCCATTTCTACTTCAAACTAACTCCCTTTTTATTTGCAATTACTATATTACCCAATGAGCAAGTAGTACTTTTGGGGACTTCAAGTTTAGCCTTCAGTAAGTAACATTTTTTAAGACACACTGCTCTATCTGCAAGGCAGCTACATTCCAGTGACGGTCAGAACTTTGACTAAATAAAACCCACTTTTGATGGACCTCAGAAGTTTCATAAGCTTTGGAACCCTGTCCATATGATATTAATTACAATATATAAAGAATGACAATTTATATTTTGCACCCACCACGAAAAAAAAGAAAAAACAGAAGGGGTTTTAGAATTATATTTCACATTAGTAAAGCTTTTCTGGTCTCGCCAGTTCCCCAAGTTAAACAAGCACAAACACTTGGAAATAAGACTGTACTTAGAGACAAATTTATTTCTACTGAACCTAATATAACCGTCTTCTCCATTTCAGTATTAAAGTGCATCACAGAAAGATAGGCTAAGAAAGAAGTGTCCAAACTAGCTTTGATAAAAACGCAGTATCAACACCGATAAGCTATTTCATTGTTTAACACTCCATTCTCAGGAACATTTCAGACATTTCTAATAATTTCTGTGGTTTGTTCCTCAATTTTATTTGTTTTTAAAATAAGAGCTTTCCAGAACTTTCATCATAATGAGGAGAAATGCTGGTTTAATAACTGTGACCCATACAAAACAAGATTCAGACCTTCCCTTCTAACGGCTGAGAACCAGAGTGCAGGAGAGTATTCTTTTTCTCAAACTGTTCACATTACCTCTGCAATAACAAGGCCTTCTAATTTATAGTTCAGGTAATATATCATTAAAGTGGAATAAATGCAGTGTTAGGTACAAATTTCTTTCACAAAGCTACAAGTACTGTGAGTTTTTATGAAATAAAGCCCCTAAATTAATTTCAGTAAGTAATTTTGAACCTAAAATTTAGTTCAAAAGTTTAGTTTGGCCTGGTCCTGCTATTCAATAAGAGATTTGAAGTTCACCATTTTACTTCTGGACCAGCTGAAAAAAATGCTTTGATTTCACCCAACATACCGATCTAAACTAGATTTCTGAAACAAGAAATCCCTGGCCAACTCATTGCTAGGTTAAAAAAAAAAAAAGAATAGCAAAGCTGTTGTGAAAACTGCACAGGTGAGCAAAAGCAAGATAATGAATGTTGTTGTATCAGCATTTGGTCATAAAAGTGGTTTTAGCTCACTTGTAGTAATCCACGCTTCAACGCGTATCTGAGGAAGTACAGCACGAGAACTGTGAAACTATGAGCAGTTTTATTGTTGAGCAGAGTCTGACGATAATAAAGCCTCACTTGAACATTTAAAAGGACAAGACAACAGATTGTTAAATTTGTACCAGCACAGACAATGCAGCAACAACAAAAAAACACACAACAAAAAAACCCCACCCAAAGTAGATGATACTTGTAAGAACAACAAGTGCAGAAGCTACTAATTCTACATGTAGACTTACCAGGTGAGGTTTCCCAATAAATCTCCTGAAAGGTGGCTTAATGAACCTCATAGGCTTTTGGAAGCCATCCAGTTGAGAGTTTTGTAATTTTGAAAGATTGCAGCTTTGCTGGTTCCTGATGTGAACGTGAGAGAGAGACAATGAACAATTAAAAATCTAAAGCCATAGCATATCAAAACTCTGTATTTTAAATGGCCTTAGTGTAGCATCTGTATCACTTAGAAGTGCAAAGTGACGGGTTTTAAGTAATTTTTTTCTACGACATTTGACAAATTACTCGTCCTCCAACTACACTGAAGCCCGAGTTGCGCAGAATTACATAGTAAGCTGTATTCTCCGATATAACAATAAATTAACAGAGATATTCTGCCTCGCTGAAATCCCCGCTATGCAAATCAGGCCTCCCCAGCTCAGGCGCTAGGTGTGCATGGCTGGTCACTGCTGCCCTCCACTGGGTGAAATGCTTTCTGCAGTTCAGCAGTTTTATGCTGTACTATCCTTAAAAGTTGTTCAGAACTTTCCATTTCATGAAATCCCAAATCCGACAGAAGCTCAGATAAATGGCCACAGGCTCCAGTTTCATGCTCAGCAAGCGGGGTGCTCTGGCTTCGGGCTTTTGCTTGCTTGTTGGGTCGGTTCTTTTAGCAAGCACATTGATAATACAGATGTGTCCATAAACCTCTAAATAAAACATACACCATGAAAAGTAACCACCAGAATTTGTAGTTCACGAAACATACAGAAACAGTTTTCATAGCTGCAAAATAAATTACTGAGGCAACGAGAGGCACACTGGATTAGCTCATAAGCCTTGCCAGTATATTATCTGTGAACTACAAAAAAGCCCCAATCTCAGGAAAATTCCACCCATTGCTCATACCGTTACTGCTCTCAGCCCACATTACGTTGTCCACATTACTCTGACAGCAAAACCCCTCCTAACATCCATAGCAGCCACACTTACTGGAATCACCCGAGCTTCCCGCTTTGAGCAGCATACACAAAAGGTCAGCAGGACAGTAACCGTGAAGTGGCAAACAAAAGCCTTCCCAGATAATCGCGCCAAACATGCACTAAAGACACAGCCCCAGGTACATAAAGGGCTATACGCAACAGTCCAATATTTTTTCCACTTGATAACTTACTTTTTTAAGAATCTCAAATACAAGAAATATTTTTTCTGCAGCTACAGAAGCCAGCGTGTGGATTGCCACTACTTGTCCCTATAGACTGCATTTAAAATGAACAAACAGCGGCGTATTAAGAATGATCTGCAAATCATGACTCCAGTGTAGATACATCTCATTACACTCTGGCAATTCTTTAATCAACATTTCTTCTAATACAAATAAGTCAAGTCATCTCTCTAATCAACCAACCTCACAACATCAAAAATGAAACAGGATGACTGAGGCTAGCAAACACCTCTGGGGCAAACACCTTTAACAAACCTGCCAGAGGAATTCATAGCAGCAAAAAGCTATTCCAAAAATCTAGCTTTCCTTCGTAAAATTCTCCAAGAATCAGAAAAATTCAAATTCTTTGTTGTTATTCCACGTAACATCACAAGACAACCAGGGCAACACAACAACATACTCATCCTAGAATGCTTTTATGAAACTACAGCATACCAAGAAAATGTTGTTATACAGCACATTAAGGAGTTTAAAAGATAGTAAAGCATCTTTAAATTAATTTCTGAGCTTGCTTTTCATTCTTCCCACTGCAGTAACCTCTTTCAAGGTAACATGCCATTACAGAGTAGCTTGCAATGTACATCAGTCACATTTCAGTCCAACTCAAATTTACAAAGGACAAACCATGGAAAAGAATCACAACCAGTGTGAATGGAACTGTGGAAGAGTCAAAAAATGAACATAAGAGAACTACAGGTTTGGGTCAACAAGACTGTTATTTACTAATTACCTTGGAGTTACACCATCTACATGAAACACTCTCTCATCTTCATTCTTCAGTCTCTCTTTTCTCCTCCTTTCTATATCATGCCGTAGATCATTGGGATCTTCTAATACTCTCATAATGTTCTAATTAAGAGGAAGGGTTAAAGTCAAGTTAGCTAGTAATAACAAAACAACCACATGATTCTGTCCTCCGGGGGTTGCATCTGGTATATAACCTTGTAATGTAGTTCAACCGTCTGCACATAAGCTGGATGCACATCAACCCAAGGATCCAAAGTCCAAAACAGTAGCAAAACATAGCCCCAAACAATTACCCTTTCTTGCACCCTCTGTCTTTTTACAAGCGTCCAAACAACCGTGAACAGAGCACTGGAATTCTGCATGGAGTTGCCAAGGCAAAAATGTTCACGTTAATTCCCGTAAGTTCTACTATTCTTAATTAAGTTGAATCTCCACATACCTGTACTACAGAAAAAAAAAAAAAGGTAACTAAATCACAGTAAGTGTAGCTTGAAAGGGGAAGACAGAAAATCTTGTGTTCCTGGATGAAAGCATGGGATAAAATAGCATGCTGAGGAATTATGTGGATGTCAGGCTGTTCTAGCATTCAGGTAGAAGAAACATCAAGGCTTTTTCTAGTATCAGAGGGAAAGTAAGAGCCATGCGTTAGTGAGCTACTTAGTATTTCCATTATTTAAAAATAGCTAGGGGTTCAAGCAGCAGGAATAACCACACTCCAGCTAGTCTGGAGAACACATCTGCATTTTACTCATCAGTGAACACGGTGTACTTGCACCGTTGTAGTATCTGTAATACGCTCCAGTGTGCATTTCCTTCAAAACGGTCAGAATTACTGATGGTCTTCAAAGCATGTTAAAATGACTTACCAGTAACAAGGGGAAGATCTTGTTTACATCTACAGCATTTTAAATTACTGTTTGCCAAAAAGGTTAGGTAATCAAAATACCTGGGGAGATTCAGACGGCACAGTTCGTTTGTTCTGAAGTTCTGATAGAGACATGTCAATCCTCCTGGAACACGAAAATATTACATAAAAATGAGTGCCATCACTATAAATAACAGAAGTGTTACTGATCCACTACAGAATTCTTTACAGAGTATGGGCAGATAGTTTAGAGTTTAATTTACATTGTGTAAAGTCTACTGAAGATTAACTACTGTAATGCAAATAAACTAAGGCAAAAAGGACAACTACCTGTGAATTTCTGGATCCAAATGTATTTTAACTTCATTCACATTTGCAACTGGTTTATCCTGAATTTTTGAGAACCGTTCATGTAGGGTTAGGTTAGAAGATGGAAAATAGTTTGCTGTGAAGAGAAATACTACAGGTAAACATTCTTGTATTAAATATATAATGCATAGTGGGAAATTGTATCTTTTAAAAGATTAACTCTTAAGGACACCAAGACACCTTCCGAGATTAAATTTCAAAAACTTACTTCCACTTGCAGTGTAACATTCACAAATGAAAGATTAGGCCAGCCCAGCTTCGACATCCTTCTTATTAAATAAGATTAAGCTCATAGGAAGTTCACTATTTGTCAGTCATATCATGGTAGTACTCAAATGACTAAAATCTATAAATAAAGTTCAACATTGAACATGATGCAGCAGTCCAACCAATAATCTGAAAAGTTGAAGGAACCATATAAAACTAGGAAGTTGTGATTACAGCAAAGCTCCTTTTTTCTTCTCTTGTTCCTAAACATGCAGGTTAGTCTTTAAGTACTAGCATAAAACCCTTTCACCCTTAACACTCCACAATAATGCCTCTATTACGGACCCAGACCCAGACCACCTTACAATCATTCTCCATCCAACTATTTTTAAATCCTCAAAACCTACATTTTCCTTAGACAATACAGAATGAAGCCAAAGGCAAACACCTGAGTTACAAGGCCAGCATATCTGATTATCTAACTCATTAGATTTGGGTTTCATAATTATAAATACATAAACACATATACCCAAATATTACAGACACCTTTAACTTGATGGATAATTGTGATTATTTCCTGAGTAAATTCTCGCGATGGGTCGTTTTCAACATTTTGTGTCACAGATTCCATGTGTTCAAACACTGGGTGAAAATTTTCGGTTTTCCTGCCAACAGCAACCAGATCATGTGACATCTGTCTCTCTGTAGTATGACTAGAAGCAGTCCTAGAATAAGAATTTGCAGATATACACTTTAAAATAGTTCACTACATCTGAAAACTTCAAACAGACGAGTAGCACAGAACAATATATTAAGAAGTTTATTTTAGGAATAAATGGCATGAAACGGAAATATCAATTTTGTTCTTTTTTAATAAAATACAAAGAGATAAGACCACATTCAGGAATCCTTGTTTCAGTGAAGCAGAGGTAGTACAAAATTTGTGAATTTTAAACTTAATTCATCAAGGTTATCAAATACAACAGGCAAATGAAGATCCTGATGTACTACTTTAGTATAATTCTGGAAGGCAATGATGTGTGTGTCTTTGCTTATAAGGAGCTACCAGACAATTTTGAAGAACAGTTCAGAGATACAAAAATCTCACAGCGTCTTTGGGAACCGAAGCATCACTTGAGCCTAGTGAAACAGCTTTCCAGTGGCAGTGTGTGAACTTAATGTGTTTAGCATCTTTCTGTCAAATTTTACTCATTCTAAATAAGTTTACACCCCAAATGGTTGCATTGCTGCTTAAGAGTTATTTTGACAAGGAAGCTAACACTTTAAAAATCCTGCTGTTCTTGTTTTAAAGAAAATGCATGTCATTTGGAAAGATAAATTGAGGACTCAAACAGCCCATGTAGAAGCTTTTAGGTTAAAGACTCTGTTTACTGTGCCTTCTGCAAAGTGATTACATGCCTGCCCATCCTGTATTGGAAAAATAAAGAACTAGAATTTCATACAAAAATTGTATCAGAAATAGCTTCTAGCAGATGCCAGAAGTCATCAGTTTGCCCCCAGTAACCTGGAAATAAATGCATGCAGGAGGGAATCCAAACAATCTCAATTGTAGATCATTTGAATTATCTACCTGCTCCCCAGGCAGTTATAAAGAAAGTATTCTTCTCAGCTGAGTCATTTCAAGTCAGGTGTTTGTTAAGTGTCTAAAGTAGGCAACAAGAATATTCCCAGCCAGCAGCTTCTGCAAAATTAGTGTTCTCATCTTAAAGTAAAAGATTTAGCACTTTTGGCTGCAGCAGCAAACCTTCCACACATGGAATTAGCTGTAATCAATGTAGTAGTTTTTTCAGTCTGCAAATAATTACCATGACCATTATGCATGACTTTAGAAAACAGCAAGAGGCTTACTAGATGCAGGAATTGTCTTGTGGGCTTGCAATGAAGTGCAACAATAACTATTTTCCTTACATTATCATTCAGGAATCTAAATGCTTGTCTCAGTCTGGGGCAGGGGGGCATTACTCCCCTTTCCTCAGTCTTTAATATTAGCCCCTTATATGCAGATAGTAACTTGTCTTTGTAACTCTCCATCGTATTACATGTTTCTGAAATATTGAAAAGGGGAAAAAATAGACATTTTGTTTATTTGGGTCAGGAGGCAAAACACCTTTCAAATGAAGGCTGATCATTTTGGAAGGAAGGTAATCCCTTTTGGAAGGGATTACTACCATTACACAACACTCCTGCCTGCCACAGCAAGGCAGCAAACCAGAAAAGCCTGCAAAAATCTACACAAACCAAGCTGTTTACTCTCTACCACGTATCCATCATCCAGATTTTTATAGTATTACCACTCCTTTTCCAATCTAGCCAGCACTGGAAACACTAAAGGCAACCACAAGCATGACACAGAAGACAGCCAGCAGAATCTACTGCTTTTTGGTTCTGATGTCTCAACAGATCACCACTTTGTTACAACAATAAACTACGTAACCCAGGGACCTCTAATTTTTCAACAGTTTTATTGAACTTGAGATCTTGAGCGTATAAATGTATGCCTGAAATTATGTAATTTAAAGGTGATCTGGTTTTTAGAAGATATGAAGGATGACTCAGTCAAAAAATGCCATCATATTCCAGAAGAAAGCACAGGACTAGGCTTTTCGGGTTTTGATTTTTATTTTTAAATACAAGTAACACATTACTTATCAGAAACAACTTTTAACTACAAGTTTGCATCAGGCATATCTGCTCTTTCAACTTCCTACTACATCTCCACGAGATGAACTAGCAGGGGATTCAGTTTGTTTTTGAATAGAGGTAAGCTGTAAGCTTCCAGTCTGGGCAAGTTAACATTTTAAATGAAATAAAATTAAAAGGGTACAACCTTAGTTTGTTCTGGTTACCTCTTAAAAGAAACTGTGCTTTGCTCCAATATTCAGTAACTGTAAAGAGACAGGAAGAAAGAAGAGGTGAGGAGAAACCAATACCTGTACTTGGTCACCATTTTCTTCGTATCCACTTTGATTGTGAGACATTCCCTCCTACAGTTGACATCTGACATTTTCAGATCTGAAACAGTATGACTGGAATCATGCTGGCTATTGGAGGAATTTACTTTTTTCCTGAATTCCCCTTCTTTCCTTGCTCTTTCCTTCGGTTGGCTTTTAAAAGATCTCAGATCAACATCCGTTTTGGAAGAGTTAACACAAGCATTGCAGCCCTTCTTTGAACTATGTTTAACAGGTACTTCGACGTGCCCTTCTTCAGTCCGTCTCGCTCTTCCACCGCTACAGTAATCTAACTCTTTGCTATTCCGGGCATCCTTAGAAGAACCGTATTTCTGGTCTTCCTGCTTCACGTACTTCTGAGCTCTATTGTCTGAAAAAGGCTTTTCCCCATCTGGATGCCTGCGCCGTTTGTGACTGTACTCATAGGCTATCTTTACGACAGAACCCTCCGAGTACTCCCTTTCGGCCGACCGGTGGGACTGGGCACCCAGATTTCTTTGCTCCTCCTCTTCTTGGTAGGGTGGAAAAGAACGTTCTTGCTTCCACTTGGAATTTCTTGCTACTTCTCCACCGTCATACCTCTCCATTTCTTTACCCCTTTTAGACGTGTGCCCATATTCTCTGTAATCGTGATCTTCAGGATACCTGTGTTGACATAAAGCAATTTACACTTGCACTAGAGAAGAAAGTGAGAACTTATATGTGCAGAATGTTGGACAGCAGAATGCGTGGCAAGTTAACCCATAATCCCTCACGCCAAGGTACAGATGTGCAGGGGCTCTTAAGAGGGAAATATTATCCTTTCATACTCTAGCCATCAATATGATTTACTTAAAAGACAAATACTTCACTACTACCAGTCGCCCATAATTAAACTACAAAGTGGCCAACGTGTTTCAAGGTGGGTATCTTCAACTATAATGAAAACAGACTTTCACTTGAGGCTTTACACCACAATACCCAGGTTTTAATTATTTTATTCCTATACCTCTTCTGTAAAGAGCTCCTTGCCGTAAATTCATCAGACACTCTTCTGGGTGACTGACCATACTTCTCTTCATGTAACCTCTGGTACCTCAAGTCATCTTCGTGCCATTTTCTTTCGAGTTTACATGAAGCCCCTAACGGTCTATGAAAAGGTTTCATTCCTTTTTCGTTCTCGGTGACTCTGTAATGCTCAAACATGTATCTTCCTTCCATTTTGTGTTGGTAAAAGGGACGATCGTGCTCCTTATATGGTATTTCCAAGTATTTTGGTGGTAACTGGCATCTCCTATTGCTTTCAGTTCTTTCAGATGAATGCGTTCTGTAGGGCTTGTAACTGTACGTATCTTCCACGGGAATTCTTTTCAGGTTTGGTGAAGGTGATCTACGTTCATATATTCTCTGGTGGTTATTTCTATGAGGTGCAAACCTGGAATTGCTTTGTCCATATTTTTCATCGTCTGTTCTCCAAGGCATAGGTTTCTTTGGGTCCTTACGAAAGCATTTATATTCACAGTCATAATTAATATGAGCATGCCTTTGCCTATGGTGCTCTGGACTCCTAAATGCTGGAGATAAGGACCTAAGGCAAAAACAAAATCCACTTTTGAGTAGTCCCATAAAACTGAATCAACCTCCTAATGAGAGCATCTATTCCCTAAGGAAGTTTAGTACACGATTTTAATCAACTGGTAAAAAAAATTAAAAACAAGCCAAGGTATTCCAAGTGTCATTTGCCTGGCTGGGCATCCAAGCTTACTTTTACTCTGTTGAGAGCTTTCAGAGTAAATATACCCTCTCAAAATAGTATTATGTCAATCACACCTCTCTCTGAATTTTTTTCATTTAAAACTAAAAATAATTTCATACATATGAAGTTTCCACTACATTGAAAACAACTGTTATACACATTTTCACACTTCTCAAGTATTCCCTAGCTTTTTCAGTGCCAAGAAAAAAAGGGGGAAGGGAAAAAACCTCACAGAAGTGGAGAGGGGGAGAAAAAAGAGAGGAAAAAGCCTTTTCAGGCTTTCTTTGCATGACAAAGCCACCCCAAAAACTGACTGAAAACGTTATAAAAATCCTATTTAAAATGTCAGACAGGGAGGCTTTTTTCTGCAGAAAATACCAGGTTTGAAAAAGGTTTTGGTCTTTTTGTATAATCGTGTGTACATGTACATATGTGTATATGTATGCACTTCCACGCTTATAGTGGCTTTTGCTATTAAAGATTCAATTGCTAAGATCCACTCAATTGCAACACGAGCTTTGCATTTTCACCTACAGTTACAACACTGAAAACAATCTGTTAAAGAGTTTTTCGCCAAAATCTCCTTAAAGAAACAAGAAGCTACTAGCAAGAACCAGAAAGTAATCCCAGACATAAGTTCTGCTTGTATTCAAGTATTCACTGTACATTCTCAATACACTCTTTAATAAAAAGACTGAAAAACATAATTTGAAAAAAATTCCAGGAAGTCACTTCCTTTGTACACATACTACAAATGTGCAATTTGGCATAACTACTTGCTCCATTTCTGCAAATGAGTTCAAACTCTGAACCACAGATCTTCATAAAACCGTAACAGCTAACTTCAATAGCACCCACACTGCTGCTGCTGCCGCCCCACGCTGCTCTGGGTAAGGCTTGCAGTTTAATGGGAATGGGGACATTCCTCCCTGCCCTTCACTCCAAGGATATTTTCACAGCTATCAATCTACTATGGAAATAGATTGGATTTATCTAAAAACAAACAAAAACTCACACAATTCTTTTTGTATTGTCAACAAACTCCCTTGTTCATCACAATTTAATTAATCTGTTTAGAAAAACAACCCAAAACTAACAAAAAAGTAGTTTCATACTCCACACTAATAGCTCTTGAAAGCTTAAAATTGTATTCCAGCCCCCTAGTTTTAGCATCTCATAATTTGTATTGCAAGTGCTAAAAATGAGGCAGGTAACTAAGAGCATGAAGTCACCTGGATGTTATTCTGGTGACATACAGCAACGACACATGCTTGTAGGCCAGTGTCCAAACAGAAGGGCACCAACTCCCATGTTTTCAGTTCGAGTTATGCCGCAAAACCTCTCTCACTCTGTTAAAGATCAGTGCGCAGATCAGCCCCAAAGGCTCAGAAAGCCTGAGGTGTTTGAACCAAGAAGTATTTTTTAAACATTCGACCTGGTGCTCCCTGTAGGCCAAGAGGCAAAACAGGAGTGAGCTACAGGCATCAAGTGCACCAGGTGGTGTTTGAGTAATAACAACCTTAACTAGTTTGGTGCTTGGATTTTGTTCTTAAGGTACTTCTGAGTCCCAAAACACACAAGCTGAACAAGGTTCTCGGCAGACAGCAAAACCTTCAAACCTCCAGATTAAAAAAAAAATTAAAAAAAATAAAAAAAAATCATAATAATGAAACCGCAAGTTGGGAAAAAACTGCGGAAGCTGTTCAGTTTGGAAAACAAATTACAATTTATAGAATACACTTTACAATTTGCAATTCTGGATACAATGTTCTTTCTTTTATGCAAGCTTTAAGTCCTATTATAAATTCCTACATAGAACTACATTTCAGAACACAAGTTATAGATAAATATTTACCTTGGTTTCCATCGTGGTGATCTTGACCTAGATCTTGTCATCCTCTCTCACACGTTTATATGAGTTTCTTGACACTGTAAAAATGATACAATTTACTAGTCTGGTAATGGGATCACACTGCAAATTGCAACAGAGACAGTTGATCTTAAGTGCAGTATTAGATGCTTCAAGGTTGGGGTGGGGCATATGTTTAGGACATTTTACTTTTACCTCTAACTCCCATTTAAGGCAAGCAATTTTTTTATTAATTGCTGATCTTAGAACACAGCATATTTTTATTAATTGCTGATCTTAGAACACAGCATATCTTCCTTATAAAGATTTAAATATTTGACCATTGCTCCCTTTCCATTTTGTAGTGCTGTCCATTCACTCTGCTTTAAAATGTTAATAATCTCACAAACAAGCTGCAGCAAGAAAAAACACCTCTGTAATTCTTAGCATGTATTATATGCTATAGATGACAGAGAGGGGAGAGACAGCTTTAAAGTCAAGTTTACAAAGAAAAAGGCTTTTGCATTTAGTTATATTCTGAATTTCATACTGAGCTTCAAATTTGTAATGTACACTGATATTTTTACATCGTTACAGTCTTCCTATAAGCTTTAACTGCTCCATCAAGTCTTAACTGTTATATCACACACTTGATTCAAATAAAACCATGTACAAAAGATCACTTTTCATTTTTATACCTGTTAGTAACCTACTATCTTGACACACATTTAAATATAGAGTGGATGCACTATGACAGAAAGCACTGCTCTTGAATCCTGGAAGTAGCTCTGGGCATCCCTTCTCACAAAAGCTATGGAAGAATGAGAAAAATATCAGTGGAATCTACCCTTCTTGCTCTTCTTTGCAAAAAGATGCTGGAACTTTGGAAAACAAATGATGCAAGGATATACAGCTCACCAGTAACGTGACTGGCAAGTAGGAATGGAATGATTATTCATTATTTAGCAAACACAAGGATTAAAGCGGAGTGAAATTATCAAGTAACTAGTTAAGGGTTGGAATTTGGACCACATACCCATGCCTACAGCTCCTAATTACCACAAGATGCTGTAAAGGCCAGAAATATAAATAGAATCAAAACCAGATCCATCAACAGCTCTGAAATTAACAAATAACCAGTTACTTGAAATGAAGAATACGCCCAGCTCAATGTCACTCTGGTATTTTCTGTAAGGATTTATTCATGGAGACAGCAATCTAGTCTGGATTGGCCAAGTATGGCCTTTTTGACACTCCCAGTGCTCAAATAATTTCTTTAGTTAAAGTTTTTTACCTGACCAACTAAAATTGAAATGGGAGAAATGACAGCAAGCTCTAAAGCACTTAAGAAACCTGAAGAAGGCAACCACATGCCTGATCCTCTGCCTCGCCTCCCTCCCCACAATCGCACTAATAGGTCAATATCACCCCTTGCTATATTGCATTTTTTGTATGATTAGCTCATAGCTAAAGCAGTAGTATCTTAGAGGAGAGAGAGTGTCCAGCGTACTTCTGATGTCCACACAGGTGGACATTATGCAAGCCACCTGCTACGTTTCAGAGTGATTCTGGAGATACTCACTTGCTGCTCATTAAGTTGTACCACAAGCTAACCAGACAATTACTTGCAAAATGTTTTGGAGAAAATTGGTTTTTTTAAAAATCTCAAAAGTCTCCTGTTCACCATGAGAGTATTTGTTCTGCAAAGAATCCTTCCATGTGACAAGGCATGAAGATATAAGAAGTGTTGCAAGGGACAGAGGGGGAAAAAACCCAATGTACTCCAAAGATAATGTACGGTGTCCGTTCCCTGAACTTTGAGTTATGAAGTGAGCGTTGCCTCTCAGATCCTAAAGGCATATATTTGAGGTCTGCATAGCATGAATTAACTTCAGGCTCTTTGCTTACTTGAAGATCATACTAGCCAAAGTTAAATATGATGCTCCAATGCCAGTACTCAAATATTTTTCAAACAAAACTAATACTGGGGCCAAAATATTTTCCTATTTCTTATCCATAAAAAACCACACCTTACCAAACTGAACAGTAGTTCAGAAAAAACCCCACACCCCTGGCTAACACATTTACAACAGAGATGCACATCCCACAAGCTGCAGAGATGCACTAAAACCCTCTCTTCTCATAAACTTTAAAATATGACATTCAAGTTCTTGCTTTCTGTCTTCCCTTCAGTTCTGAACTTTACATAGTCATTTGAAAATGAAGGATAAACACCAAAAAGACAAAAGTACAATTAAACCCCACCCAACCATCGTACAAAACCTAGTATGTCAGGATCTCTCAATGCAGTCAGGCTAGAAACTGAACACAGGCAAACAGAGATTCCTTATTCTTCCGAGACTGGCTAAACAATCGTACTAAAAGCGTGAGAAGGACTGTGACAGCATGTCCTAGATCCTGCTTTAGGATAAAGAGGACTACTGTAATTTCCAGTGAAGACACTACTTTTGTTTATTGGACAGAAAACATTCATTTCAATACGCCTCCTAAGAAGTGACCCACGCAATATGATTTCCTCACAGCAAGATTCAGGATGCAACCACAGCATATGAAGGCAGCAGACACTTGACCCCATCAAGACTCACAGAATAACACCAGGATCACAAAATCTATACAGAATTTGTAAGGACATTGCTAAATTCAGGTTTAAGTCATCTCACCTAGACCAGCAATACGACTTCGTAACAAAATGAAGCTTTTTGTAGGATGGCCCCAGGTAGCAGGCCTGACTATAGCAGAATTACTTGAATGAAGTAAAGGCCTTAAGGTTCCTGTGTTAGCCATCCAGGCTGCGCTTATGACAGGCCAGGCCATGTTGGAGCAGAAGTACCAGGACCTGCTATGCTTCAGGTTCTAAATTTCCCCAAGCCCCCCCGCTGCTGCTGTACTCTACGGGATGCTATCACTATGAAAACATGAAGAACTTTTTCTTTCTACCTAGGACAGAATATTACTAGGTTCACGGTGCTGCTTGCATTTGTTGTGCTACAACAATAAGTGACTCACTGGAGGAGTTATCTGTAACTGTGCTTAGATAGTTTTTCAGCATTATGGCAGCCCTACCTTTTGTTTTCTTTTCCATGACTTTTGAAATTGAAATCAGACAGCTTCCCTCTTGGGAGAAATGGCCTCAAGCCTGCTGCCAGCTCTCCTTTGATTCTACCCTTGAGAGATCAGCACTTTGACAAGCATGAAATTCTTGTAGTATCTATGTACTACAAACCTGAAAGGAGTATCTTGAGAGAAGTAACCTGAAAATGACCAGAAGTTGTATGGGACATGCCAACCTGAACATAGGTTCTTTCAGAAAGCCTATAAATTTTTAACAGCTTGCTCTCCTGAACAAAACAGTCTTCAATCTCCTTGACTTTCTCCAGCATGAAATGCAAGAAAACACAAATGACTGCAGTCATCTAACTGAATGGAGGGTAACTGGAGCTTTTCCTAATGCAGAGCGCCGCACACCAGCCAACCCCAAACAGCTAAGACCTTGCAGATAGAGCGCAGACTGAGTAGAAATAGTTAACTCTCCTGCAAACAGACCATAAATAAGCGGACTGCTTTACCTGCCTTTTGGGTGCCTTCTGTCATCTGTTGTGGATGATGGAAGAAACCTTACACAGGACACTGTCATGGTTTAACCTGACAGGCAGCTAAAACAACGAGACAGCCATTTGCTCACTCTCCCTGCTTCCAGTGGGATGGGGGAGAGAAGTCAAAATGGAAGAGGAGGAAAAAAAAAAAAAAAACCCCACACCACCACCACCACAACTGGTAGGTTGACCTGAAGACCACTTAATAGGACCAAAAAAAAGGAAGATTATATTAACAGACTATACAAAATAAGTGATGAACAGCACAAGTTCTCACCACCTCAAGTTGATGCTCCGCAAGACCTCAAGCTGCCCCTCCTCCTGGCCCACCCCCAATTACATATGGAACAAGACATCATATGGAATGGAATATCCTTTTGGTCAGTCTGGATCAGCTGTCCTGGCTGTGCCCCCTCCCAGCTTCTTGGCTGCCCCCTGCCTTCTTGTTGGCAGGGCAGCGTGAGAAGCTGAAAAGTCCTTGACTGCTTGGCATCAACCAAAACATCAGTGTGTTATCAACGTTATTCTCATCCTAAATCCAAAACAGAGGGCAGGTCAATAGTAGTAGTGCTCACCATTAAGGAGCTGCTCTTCAATTGTCATCTCACCCGTAGCGAAGGAAGTTGTCATTCCTCAGCCCTTTGTAAGGGATTGCCCAACTACTATTGCCACTGCTTCCCAAATCTTTTAGAGGAGGAAGGTATAAGCAAGTCTTTCATAGGTTGGATCACACGGCAGACATGAAGACAGATGCTGACCCTCACTGCAAAGTCTAGCCAGCTCACTGTTCTCTCACACTGTCCAAAAGCTAAGGAGCCACTGAAAGCTTTTCATTTGACTGTCTTCTAGATGGGGATCGACCAGAGACTGTGAGGGACACGCCAGAGCATGTAATGCTGCAGTGACTGTCAGAATAGAGAAACCAGGTATTGAAACTCTCAATACCAAGACAGCCAAGTATTTGACAAAAATACAATCAAATTAAAAGCTCAGTGCAATCCAGACTTTTTTAAAAAAAGTAGAGATCTCAAAAGCTGCCAATAAAGAAAGCCATTTATTTTATCCTTAAATGAAAGGTATAGAACTAGACACTTTTCTAGTAAGTTAAATAGCCAATTCAAAGGCTGTCCCACATGGCTCCCATTCATTGCCTAAGCAGGACACCAGCCTGGCATGTTCTTGCCCATTCAACTTCCAGGCAAATATCCATCTCATCACCTCCAACAGTAAATGTCCAGGGAAGAGCGTAAGAACAGAGAAACATCTCCCAGCAAACCAGGCTAAACACTTCTGAACCTGCAACAGGACTTGACAACTCCTTTAGCGAATGCTTCCCAGGCTGGCTTGGGTACCACCACCACTGGCAGAGGCTCCTAGTGCTGTACTAGGCCACACAACACCCATTTCTCCCTATTTTTTTTTCTACTGAACACCTTCAGCCTCAAAACCACAGCTCCCAATTGGTACCTTCATTCACAACTCCCAACCCTGCGCAGGCTGGAGGAAGCATGTCACATAAATGTGAAGCACAACCCTGCCCCGTGCTCCAACACCACTGCCCCAATGCCAGAGAGGTGCCTGGAGCTGAGCTACAGCTCTGCCAGCACATGGAGGTGACTCCCAACTCAAGGCACACCACCTCAGGGGAGGACGTAGGAGACAGGTTTGAAAACTGTGAGCTAGAACAGCTGTTTAACTCAAGGACACACACCCCAGCTGAGGCAAATCAAATTCAGCTGAGGGATTTCTAAACCATTCCCTCTTTAGACAACACAGCAGGTAAGAAACCAATGCAGACGACTGAGATCCAAACTTCCATCCTCAGTTTCCTCATAGCTCTCCAATATTCCACGAGTGCTCTTTTTGACTACAGACCCCTTCTCCCAGGCTTTTGTCACTCTCGGAGCACCTTCCACATCTCCAAGGTTATGCTTTGAATATCCAAAATACTTTGTAGCAGGTCTGGCAGCACCCCTAGACCACTGCAGCGTCAGCTGCACTGGCAACACAGGCTGGAGATGACACCACCAGGGCTATTCTTTTTCTTCCCCTTTCCTTTCTTTCTCTTTTTATCGCACGCTGTATTTACCAGGTTTCCTGATCTGGTCCGCAGCACCCGCCTGAGAAGCTGCAACAGGAACAGCGAGCAGTCATGGCAGGAGGCAGCACCACAAGCCCACATTCCTTCCGAGCACGTCATGTCCTGAGCAAGGTGAGCTCCCACACTCCAGTTTGCCTGCTGAGAAATAGAGTCCCCCTCTGGCTTCCCAAAACTGCAGCCGCTTTAGAGAACTTTTTGCCCTCCTCCACAGCGTTAACGTTTTTCTTGGGCACAAGCTGGAGAAGGCAGGCTCTACGCAGGTTGTATCCCAACACCTACGATCATTAACAGACAACCAGACCTCACACTAGCAAGGTAACTGCCCCACACAGCGGCAGTAGGCGGGCATCACTCTCATTGGCATATGTAGAATATATATATCTATAAAATAAATAAAAATTGATCCCTCTTATACTCTCAGTAGAACGAAGATCTATTGCAGAAAGCACAGGCCTAGCCGAAGCATGAGAGTTCTTAATGGACCACTAAACAAATTTTAAGCAGTTCCTTGGGATACATGGAAAGTATTCCCCCATCTCTGCATATTTGAGCAAAAGAATAAAAATAACTGACTAGATCTATTTAGCATATAACTTAAGCTCAGAGTGCTCCAATTTAAAACTAACCCATTTAATGACACTAATTAGCAGGCAATGCCTCACCTTTGCAGAAAAACAGATTACAATGCCAGCTTGGAAAGACTGAGCAGGATAAATCTGAATCACATAATAAATTAGGTATTTCACTCTCCAATAAACCCTTTTTTTTTCCCCCACAAAGACAGCACAACCTATAAACATATCGGTGAGCCACTTCTATAACGGGTGTTAAAGGCCTCTAATTTAAGGCTCTGTAATAGATGTGTTTAATGTCACAGCACCAAGCCCAGCCACTTCTGCCTAACAGTTTCTAAAAGGATGCCAGAAGTGTGTTAAATCTGCTCCTGTCATAGTCCTAGAGACAAACCACAACAGCTTCCTGCCTACTGAAAGCTCTCCAACGCGTATAGACCGTAATGGAGACCTTGGCTTTTTCACCTTAAGTCACAAAAACACCAGAAAACCAAAAGAAATTCCTTATTTATTCAGAATCAGCAATGCCACACAGCAGCACTGCCAAGAGGCCAGGCCACCTCCCCCAGGCACACCAGAGAAACGAGCCCTTGCTGGAAGGCTCCCAGCACGTTTCCTCCCATCCCCGCAGACAGTGAGTGCCTGCTGCCACCTGAGAGGAAAAGCAAACCTAACCGCGTGCAACCAGATCGCTCACCAGCTTCCTGCGACACCAGCAGCTACCTCCTGACAGGTACACACCCACAAGGCAAGACTGTACCGAAATCGAGCCCATCTCATCAGGGCACAGGCAGAAGGAGAGTTGGTTTGATCGGTCTTACAAAAGCAGTGGCAGAAATACCAGTTATTTTGCTGAAGGCAGATGTGGAGGAGTGCATGGACAGTCATTAAGACAGGCAGCTGTTTTATCAGGATAACCGGGTGTGCCTCTAAAGGAAGTTAATTCATTTCAGTTCACCTCATCAACACCATTAAAAAAAAAAAAAAAAAACAGAAAAATCCTCACAGCTTCTGATCAGACTTTCAGAGTGGAAAGATGAAAACAAGGGGAAAGACTTAGTCATCCGTGTTCTCTGTCCCTCTTTGCCCAGCCCTGTGTCTCACAGGCTGCCACAACGTGACTTTCGTCACCAGAGATCCTTCCATGCCTTTTGCATAATTCTTCCCCTCCCTTCCCTGGCATCCTCCTCCACAATCTTCCTCCAGCCATCCACACCCAGTAAAACTTTCACTAAAGATTCACTCTTCCTTGAGGCCCACAAACACACAAGGTAAACAGGTAATTAAAATCTCTCAGCTATTTGAGTAGCCTTTGTCTTAAACTCTTGTAATTCAGGAATCTAAACTATATTTACAAGTGTCTTGGGGCATTTAAGAATTGCAAGAAAATTAGGTGTTGCTGTTCTGGATGGAGTTGAGCCAAGTGAGGAGACTGGTATCACTGATCCCTCTGGAGACTTTACTGTCCTCTCCAGCGTGCATGAATTGTGCATCACCAACTAAGCCAACCAAAGGAGTATCAAGAGATACAGGTTTGGTCAAATCGACACCAATTCATCTTGGTTTGGTTTGACTCAATCCTAAAACGTACTAAACTAAAGACATGCTAACACTAAGCCATGACTGCTATACAAAACCTGTACTGCTTTAAGTTATCAGAAGCACGCTAACTGCTGGAAATCTACGTGTGACACCTGAATTATCAGGAACAGGGACTGCTGGTATTTATGCCTTGCTCACCTCTCAGGAAAACGCTCTCCTCGCAGTGACAGCAAGCAGCAGCCTCGGCTTTGCTGCGCTGCTCAGCCAGCGGGTTCGCAGCAACACGGGTTTTCTGGAACCATCAGGATGCGGGGCACGGCACCGGCAGCCCCAGGCACACCCTGCCACCCCTGCCCCGCGCCTCGCTCCCGGCCCTCCCGAACCCTGCTGAGCGCTTCAGCTACAGGCCCCGTACCAAAAAATACACGCGTTAATGTGCGTACCATATACATATACCCGCATACACACACGTACACACACAGGGGGCGAGGCAGGTTACAGGCACTGCTGCTCCCAGTTACCCAGGTATCAGCAGATCCAAGCCGGGTTCAGCAGATTCACGCCGACCTCCCGTCC
>VWZZ01004906.1:24225-114882 GCA_013399095.1 Psophia crepitans | reverse complement strand
TTTGTTGCCCACGCTGTGTGCATGGCACACAGGTGCACTTCTGTTGGGCTGTTGATCCCGCCACCTTTTTGGGGGGAGAACTCCTAATTCCTTTGTGACTGTTCTCAGGTGCTTCTGTGGTTTCTAACACATTAATAATCCTTGAGTCTTTGCTGTCGCGTGGACCTCCATCCCCTGACTCCACTGAGATGGCAAACTGAAGGACCTCACTGGCAGGCTGTCCCTCAAACATTGGCGTGCTGTCCTGAGGCTTATTTCTAGTGAGCCTGGCTTTATTCCTTTCCCCCTTCAAATCTAGTTTAAAGCTCTTTCAATGAGCCCTGTTAATTCCTGCATGAAGATCCTTTTCCCCCTTTAAGACAGGTGTACCCCATTTGTCGCCAGCAGGCCTGGTGTTGTGCAGACTGACCCATGATCAAAAAGTCCGAAATTCTGCTGGAGTTCTGAATAGTCTTTTCCCAGTGGAAAAAAAATGTAATTGATATAAAACCAGGACTTAAACAGTGTTATGGGAGTAGTAGTCTGCTGTTTTATTTACTTTCTCAACATTATGTTTTCTCTCTGTTTTCAGACTAAGCTCTTTTTCTTCCAGAGTTCAGGACCAACAGGGAATCGGTTGCAATTGCCTAACCACAGGTTGAAATGTCCTCACTTAAACTTAAGTATTTTTAAGGAATTAATAACTAAAATGGATCTAGTTTTCTGCTGATGGAATACTTGTTACTGATCTGAGGAAAAGATGAGAGTGGAGAAGGCAGTCATTATTCTCTGAGTGTGGGACTTGGAGGTGCAAGTTGGTTTTGTGGCTGAAGAAGAGAGGAAGCAAGTAGCTGTTCTGAGCTTCTGACTTGGGGCCCTGTGAAACTATGCCAAGCCTTTACAGCCTAGTGAACTTGATTTAGGAATATTTCTGTGTTCTTGTGGACAAGTTTTATTGGACTTGATTTTGATCTGGATTGATAACCTGATGCAGTAGTTATCTGGCTTTAGTTTGCATTTGGATAAATGTCATCAATCCCAATTTTAAACTTTCACACTTCTGCTGGTGTGATATGTATATGCACAAATCCAAGATGTAGAAGTTGGAAGTTTGAAGTACTCTTCAAAACCAGAACGAGACTTTTTAAGAAGTGTGAACATCAATCTAAAATGATGGAATAGCAACAATGGTCAGTGCCACTGCTATGATAATTGCCATATTGAACCCTTTGCTGACATATTTTAATGGGTTTGCAGAAAAGCTAATTCGTAATTTTAGCCTAGAAGACAGACCATAATCAACATGAATTGAATCATGTAAATATTCTATCACTTTAGGGTATTCTTTGAAGTACTTCTGCAACAAATTGGATTCCACATGTGCTATCGTATTCTATAGCCTCCTTTGGTTATTTTGTTTTGTAGATAAAATTATTGTGGGCAGTTTTACGGGATATCTCCGAATCTTTAATCCACATCCTGTGAAACCTGGAGATGAACTACAACCTGAAGACTTGCTGTTGGAAGTGCAGTTACGAGAACCAATATTGCAGGTGGAAGTGGGAAAATTTGTTTCGTAAGTCAACAACAGGCTATGTTGCTGTTTATTTAAGGCTTAGATACAATTTTCTTTCTTTGTTTTGGGGGGATGAGTTTTCAATTTATGGATGGACAGCTATTAAGTGTATCTATGAATACTGTGCTATGCGTTTTATCTGCTTCTTGCATCAGCTTGGTATGAGAGAATTATTATTTAATGCATATGTGGAGGATAGTCTTTTAGATACTTGTACTATTTTTAAAAGTATGTATAACAGGAAAAACGTTATACTGAATGTTTTTTACGTGTTAAGAAAACTTGAGGAATTTTTTATGATTTAAGATGTAATATTGGCCAGTTGGTTTGGGTTTGGTAGAGGACTGAAGATCTTGAATTCCAGTGAATTTAGTGGAAGTAAGTGGACAGGTAGAGGAGAGATACTATGACTCTAAGGAAAAGGCCTTATATTGAATTGGCTGTAAGAGAATCTACTTAGGAGAACTTTATTTTTAAAATGAGAGAAAAACTGAAATGGATATGAGGGTCATCACTCCGAACAAGTATTATTCAGCAGCTCTCTCTGCAGGAGATTCTGCTTAGGTTTGAGGGAAGAAGAATGTGAATGTAGGATTCTAAGTTTATGACTTCTGCCTTTTAGTTTAATTTAAGTTCCGTGTAGCTGTTGGAAAAGTAAATGTAAAAAAAAAAAGTAATAAGTAATATACGTGGTTGCTGAATGATACTTATTTGGAGTGATGGTTCTCGTATCCATTTGTTTTTTGGATGAATTAAGAGCACCTTGTTTGAAATTAATTTCAAGCTAAACTGGGAAAATAGCTGACTTGCTCTTCATACTTAAATCTGAAAATATGTTCTTAGAGGATTAATTTTAATATTAACTTGTAATAGTGCAGCATGAATTTAGGAAGACTACGACTTCTGAGTTTTTATGCTAGCATCTGACACCCACATCTTTGTATTTGGCCCACACTTGAAAGTAATTTCAACATGTTACTTGAATGTTATCCTGTATCTATTTTACTTGGAATTTATCTGAAAACAGTGCTTTTTTAACCTTCTCTACAGTGGTACCGAAGGACTTCATCTGGCTGTGTTGCACTTCCGAAAACTCTGTGTATATGCTGTTTCAGGTTAGTTTACAGATAGCTTTCCAGTGGTTTTAAGTGTATTCTAAAGTTTGGATTAGGTTACATGCTAAACTTGATATATACAGAGTGTTTGCCCATCATCCTTGAAGAGTTGTGGTCATGTTCTCCCACCCAAACTGATGAGTGAAGAGGAAACATTAGTAATTAGTTCTAGGTATTTCCCAGTGTTTAACAGATTTGCTAATCTGCTCAGTGCTTGAGAAGCTGTGATGCATGTGATGGTCTGTGGTTGGTAGTGCTTGTGAACAACTAGTTCTCATTCCAATTTTAGGAGTGGGTGTTACTGTTCAGTATGCTAATGTACAAATGGTTGTTTAATGACAACTTAGCTCTTTAAAAATGAAACAATTCTAATTATTTCTGAACTCAGAAATCCAGATAATTTCTTAGAAAGCCAGAACATTGGTAATGTAGCCCAAGAGAAGATAGGAGGTTAATAGGAGTTTTACCTAAGAAACTAGTGAAACTACTGGTTTTTGGTTTGCCTTTTTTTTTAATAAATCTTCTTTCTTCTACTGCCTTTATAAATTCTAAATGCTGTGTTCTTTCTGTTCATAAAGAGGCAAGTCACAAAATATTTATTCTGTGCATTGAATGCACAGAATATAGTTTGGACACCATGGTACCAAAAGGACATAAAACTCTTGGAGAGTGTCCAAAGGAGGGCAGCAAAGATGTTGAAGGGTCTAGAGGGGAAGATGCATGAGAAGAGGCTGAAGTCCCTTGGTTTGTTCAGCCTGGAGGAGACTGAGGGGAGACCTCATGGTGGCCTACAGCTTCCTCATGAGGGTGAGCAAAGGGGCAGGCACTGATCTCCTCTCTCTGGTGACCATAATATATGCTTAAAGCAAAGCACAAATTTAAGAGATCTATTAATTATACCCCCATCTTCAAAATTCAGTGGACAGCTACACATTGTTAATTTTCTTTGTGCAGGGATAGCTGTGGCTCCTTTCATTATAAGAGCATCATTTATCTTGTAGGAGCAGCTTGCTTCCTATTCCTATATAGCCTTGTGGGCAGATAGATTACAAACACATGCTTCCAGATTCTGTTTGCCTTCTAGTTATCTTATCTGGAGACACCTGTAAAACTGATCTTTGTTGTGTATATCTACTTTGAGATGTATTGCAGTTTTCATACTTTCCTTCTCTGTAATAGTGCTTATGTTTTAGGATTGTAGCCTACTCGTAAAATTTTAATTGAAAGAATTTATTTTAAAATTTGTACTAATGGCATAGAACCATAAGTCAGTCTAGAATTTTTTTCCAGTTACAACTTGCTGTTTGGTCTAAATGAATTTACTTCTATTATTACTTAAATGTTTAAGTTTTACAGTTCTTTAATAAACTTTTTATACTTGTTTGTAAGCATTCATGCTGTAATGGTAATTTCTGTCATCTAAACAGGAACTTTTGAACAAGCTCCTTTAAGAAATAATAATCGTTATTTAAGCTTCCATAGCAAATTGCACTTTTATAAAGTGGGATTTTTACTTGCTTTATACATGTTTCCATATCTGTTATTTATAGTAAAATAACTGTGCTGCTTCTCCTCGATAAATGAAAGCATTTTTCAGGGCTGACTGAAGTATGGCCTGGATATTGTATTACAGTCAGTATACACACTTTCTAACTTGTTTTTCCTCAGGTGTTGCTACTTAGCCTGTTGCTTATCTAGCTGGGACTTTTTTCCTCATGTCTATTCCAATCCTTTCTCCAATGTGGGCCTGCTTTAGGGACAATTGCTTAAAAACTGTATTGGGTTTTAGTTGGAGAAATTGCCTAAAAGGTTAGCATAAACTACAAATCTTTCATAGCATGTTGTTTAAGATGGTCTTGGAATAATTGTATATTTAAAGCTGTGGTAGGATTTAAATTAGATACCATTCACTCAAAACACCTTTTTCCCTGCTGATGTGACTGTTCTCAAAGGGGTTTGGTGGTGGGTTTTTTTTTGCTAATGTTAGTCCTTAAGTGTTACTCTACACGAAGAAGAGATTTTTCTTCATGGGATGCAGGAAAGACTTTTGATTATCAAAAGGGAAGCTTTAATTTCAGTTTCTCTAGAAAGACCCTTTGAATTCCTGCTAGTTCCCTGAGGGAGTCAGGAAACTGAAGTTCATGTAGACCTTTTCAGACAATGCGAAGTATATCATAAAATTATTTTTAGTACTGTATGTTTGTCTCTTATCTTTGCATTGTTGATCACTGCACTGAATTTTAGACAGAGTAAAGGCAAGTGATAACTGTGCCCTAAGCATAGCTTTGTCAGATTATAGCTAATGACTAGCTACAGCTTAATTTGAGATGAAGACTATTACAGCTGAGGCTGGCTGTTGGATGTAGTATATTCACTGAATAAGTAGAGAATCATAAGAATTCCTCTTTGAGCAGGCTTTTTTCCTGATCTTAGGGGTGTGCCTAACATGAGGAAAAATACAGTAATAAAAGTAATAAAATCTCAGCCTCTTGCTAAGTCTTTATGCCATGTTTAGCATAATGAGACCTTATTTCTGGTTCTGGCCTTTAGCAATTTTGTAGCTTGGTGATTTTTTTTTTTAAAGAAAGCAGCAGTGTGATCCTTCATCTCTGAGTCACTACGAGTAAGTTTTTCAGTTTGTTTAAATTGATACTCCTTTACTTCTTCCACATTGTATGGATCAAAGATGTAAGTATATGCCCTTTGTTTTTCATAGGAACTCTGGGAAATGTGGAACATGGGAATCAGTACCAGATTAAACTGATGTATGAGCACAATCTTCAGAGAACTGCTTGTAATATGACTTATGGTCCATTTGGTGGTGTAAAAGGTAAGCTCCTTGATGCATATTCTTTATTATTAGTTGTTTAACTGTGGACAGTTGAGGATTAACTTAAATTTTGAAAGGCACCTTGATGCTGCTTTCTAGAGGAAACCTTTCTATAAATGATGGTATCTTTTATCTGATGCATATAGAAAATAACTGAAGTTCAAATGGGGCAAATAATATGAAATGCAGAATAGTTATTTCCTTGCATCTTGAACAGGATATGAATTTACAAGGATAATATTGATTTTAAAAACATTACAAAAACCCTGGCTCTTCCCTTGTAAAATACTTTAACGTCTACAATAATTGTTTTCTTTTATGCTTTAATGCTTTTTTGCTTTTCTGCAATTTGCTTATCCTGGACAAAGAAAAAAGTTAACATCTTCATTTTCTGAATCTAAAATATCAAGTGTCTTTAAATGTAATGCAGATTTAAAAAATAATTTAAACTTTGATTGGAAAAACGTAACAGTGGAAAATAATACTAATGGTGTGTTTGTAGTTTTGAATGGGTTTAATAGATACCAGTCTTTTTTGAACTTGAACAATTATGAACGCTTTTATGTTCTAATCTGGAAGCATTCAGTTTCGTGCTGTATGACAGCTTTTTTCTCTTCAGAAGCAAAGTTTGCCCAACAATATTGGGGGGTTGGTAGTCATCTATGCAAGTAGTGTCCCTAAACTGTTGGCAGAGTGGTACCACTTTATCAAGGCAGAAAGTCTTCTGAGTCAATACGGCAAATATATGCAGATAATCCCTCAGTTCTGTATCTGTAATAATCTTCTAGTCGTAATTCTACAATGTCTTACCCTAAACTCAAGCTTGCCCTTGGGCAAACTGACCAAAATTCATACTGATTGAAGAGATTTTCGCCTACTAATTTTGCACAACCACATTGGGGAAAAAGACGGTCAACTCATATGGGTGAGAAGGTGTCTATGCTATGAGTGTCTTGAGGGGTGAGTGTATAGGGCATGGGCATATTCCTGTTAACAGCAGAAAGACCATATGGAGTTTCCTAAATCTGAGAAGAGGGAATAGTGTGCTTCCTGACACAATATAGTAGAATTGCAGTAACAAATATATTGAGGTGATCATTAGCTAAGAGTTCTGAGCGTCTGGAATGGTTCAGGGATAAAAAAAAAATACCGATGTACCACCATGTAGTTCTGCAGAATAAAATCACTGGATTTTTGACGTGCATGTTTGTTTACCATGGAGATCCCAGTAGAGTTCTGATCACCAGCTCAATCTTGATGCCAGACTAGTGTCTTTAAAAAATACCTTGTCATGACCACCTGTGGGGGATGCAAGTGATGTAATGAAGAAAAAGTCTTTGCAAGCTAGGGAGAGATAAGGTATTGTTTACCTCACAACCTACTCAGCCAGTCAAACACTTTTCAACATCTAGGATGGTCAAAATGATGGCCAATCCTGACAAAGCAGCAAGAACAGCAGAGGGAACCGGTAAATTCTGCAAACTTTTCTTGTTTTCTAGTAGCACTTCTGTCCCAGCACATCATGCTTCTTTTCTTTTCCATTCTTCTTCTTCATGTTCCAGTTTGCATTAGTGGCTTTATTGCTCTGGAAAAAGAATGACCTCAACTTTTGCTTTGAGGTGGCAAAAATGTTAATAAACATGGAAGGCAGAGATTTGTGTTATGCAACAAATAATACATGATGTTCTTGTTTGTAGATTTCCTGGACTGAATGACCTTTTTATGTGGCTTTTCTGGACTGTCTGATTAGATTTCTTGTCAAGGATGTGCTTTTAATCTTGCCCCCTAGCCTTTTGCAGTGAATCTATTTCAGTTTTTCTAAGTATCATCTTTAATACCCTATTCTCTCCTTGAGACTTGTGAATGACAGTGTTGTGCTTTTATTTCCATCTTGCAGAGTGACCTAGAAAGGAGGTCTATCAAGCATTGTTAATTTTAGTAAACAGATGCCTGTCCTGGTCTGGCCTGCCATACTATCTGTGTGTATCCTTGACTGATGTTCTGGGCTGCAATTGAGAGCCAACCAGTCTGTAAATAAATAGTTCTTTCACTATCTGCCTTCCACAGGCTTCTCTGGAATTCTTGGCCAGGCATCTGCTCTCTTGCCTTCAGCAGAGCTTAATTCATGATGGTAGCAGTGCTGTAAGCGTGCAGCAGCGAGCTTGCTTTGCTAACAGTCTGACCTCTACACCATGCTCCAGAGTGGACTAACAAAACATAGGGAGAGTTTTTGTAATTATTGCGTTCTGTTACTGTTGTGACTAATATGTGTCCTATTGCTATACTCAAGCATGCTTGACACAATGTGAAGGTGAAAAAGGCGCTTCAGAGGTCATGAAAGCTAGTGAAGCAGACACAGGAGAATGGCAGTTGAACAGGAGGAAAGCATGTCTGCAGGGAAAGCATGCTGTGGGAATGTCGGGGAGGAGGGTGAATGTAAGTCCCACAGGAACATAGTCTTTCATCAGAGGAAGCAAGGAATGCTGCAGGAGTTGACACAGACCACTTGATCTATGAAGTTGCTCAGTCTTGTTCAGATTTCTCTTGCTGAAGATTATGGTTGTTTTCTTTTCATGTTCATCCTATACGTTCAGTGGTAAAGAAACTCATTCTACCCAGGCATTCTAGTTAACACTGGCAAAAGAAAAATAGGATTGGGTTTGTGTACACTGGTTTGTACTGGTGTCCTCTAACACATTCTTGAGGGTTTTCTGTCCTTTATTGGGACAGTTACTTGGATTCTAGTTAATACTTGTTTCTTTTTTGTTGGACTGCTTCCGAACAGTTGCCTGTCAATTTAATGGAAACTGCCATAAATGATCAGTTCACTACTGCTGGGTCTTACCTCAGGTAAAATACTTGCCTCTTAGCATTCAGATTTATCCTGATCATTCATAATATGATTTCTACCTATGGGCAGATGCAGTCTGTGCTGTCTAGTTGGCCACTAGCGCAGTGGCCTTAGATGCCAAGTGCTCTGTTAGTCTCCTGTTGCTGTGAGTTTGCCTAGTCAATTTTGAAAATTTGAATGTAAAGCCAACATGTAGTTTCCATTTCCCACCCTACATCTTCTTTGTCCTTTGTGGTGGCCTCTGCTCATTCCTTTGGAAAAAGTTTCAATTTCCTTTGAAAAAGGAATGCTGAACAGCAAAGAAGGTGACTGAGGCTTGCCTCTTCCTGACTGCTGCCCCCTACTTCATACAGAAGAACCCTGTGGGGAATGAGCTCAACCACACTCTCTTGTCCTCAAGAACCTTCCACAGTGTGGAATGGAGTGGGTACGGTTGCAAAAGATACATAAACCAGACTGGAACAGAAGTCTGAGACTGGGTGACTGCTACTAAAATTGGGCAACAGTTCCATAAGTAGGCATCAAGGTATACATAAAGGTACAGAAGGGAATTCTGTTTCAGTCCAGCAGTTCTTTAACTTTCTGAGTTGCTGAAAATCCTGCAGTTCCCTTTAGATCCTTACAGGGCCTGAAGAGACAGAGATTTGTTCAGAACAAACTTTTCAGTTTTCATAATACTGAAGTTTGGTTTAGATTGTATTGGAGTAGAATCTGTTTCTCTGATTTTCAAAGCAGCTTAGTGTCTTTAGGATGCCTGTCTTTAAGGAGAAACTGCCTGAAATTTTTCTCTTGGGTATTGTTTGACCTAAAGTCCAGGTAGAGCTTTTCAGAAATAAAGCAGAATAGCTGTTAGAAGCAAATGCTCTACTACTGTTTTATGTTTTGGTTTGGTTATGAAGCTCCACTAAGCTTCCTTCAGCTGTCGTAGTTAAATGTACTCTCCCTATGTCTACTCTCTGCAGTTTCATTAGGGAGGAGGTTTTCTCACAGCTTCTATTACTGTGGTAGCTGAGGAAGGTCTCTGCAGTTGTTTGACATATTCAAAATATAGAAGCAAACACCACTAGATGTATATCACATTCTCAGTCAGCTTCCTCCACTGTAAGTTTTTGCTTTCCTGTCCCTGCTAGTTTGTGGCAATCTTAGTCCCTTGTTATAATTTGGTCTGTCAAACTGCAAATCTGTTTAGCTGATATGTGATAGAAATGTAAAGCATACCGAGTACAGCTGTCATGTCTCAGCTGGCGATTTTTGGTCTCCTGTATTAAGAAAAAGGTATTAGAGATTTCTCTGAGGAGAGAATTGTGAGGTAAACAGACCTATTGTGTAGCCTAGTTGCTAGCAGCTTCGTTCTTGCTAGTGTCTTCAGATTAATGATTTGATGCGATGAGCAACTTTCACACATGGAAGAATTGACATAGATGTTCTAATAACAGGAACAGATGAAGACAATCAACAAACCCATTTATTTAGTGTTGTCATAGAAGGTTGAAAGCTAAATTAAAGAAACAATTGAAGCTGTGGAATAAAAAAGCCTAAGAAGTTGTCCAGTGTGGACTAACAGTGTGTCTTTAAAATAGCAGGGTGTGAATCGTGGTTGTCACCACTAGGTGGTCCTGTCATTACAGTTATTGTTTAGTAGGCTGCATCTCTAAAGCTGCATTTATACTCGAACTGGTTCTACACGTGTATTTACTGCAAGACTTAATGAAGTATGGAAAACACAAAAGCACTTCCTGAAAACTGGTATAGCTAAAAGTGTTTTATTGATTAAAACAAAATGTGTTCTGTTGGTTGTAGCATAAAAGGTGAAATGATCTTGACTCTCACTTTCAACAAAACTGTGAATGAGCCATGGATGTGGGAAATAACAAGGAAATCCCTTATATGTTTAGCTAGAATCCTACACAAGGCTAATGGAAACATTTAAAAAAAGTAAATGGAAAAAACCTACAAAGATGAAACCGTAAGTCAAACACAGTGTAGGCAGAGTTAGTTGTGACTTGCAACTTTAAAAATCTGTAGCAAAAGGAAGGATTGTAATCTAGAACTTTGCATTTCTTTGCTGCTTTAACTTGGAACTTTTGTTCCTTGCTGTCTTTGAACACTGGTGCTAAAATGAAAGCATGAAACTACCAAGAAGTGACATAGGAAGATCAACTACTCATTTTATATTTGAAAGCTCATGTATTCTTAGTCCAGACTTTAAAAAATTGAACTTAATTTTTAAGTCATTGGCTTTGTTATCTAGAATGCTTATATCTGCTTTCCATATTTCTGAACTCTTGCTTGTGATCTTAGAGCTGTAAGTTGAGTTTGTCCTGCAATGCTCTGATTCTAGCATATGGGTCTTTTTAGAAAGGATGATTCATGATAAAACCATGAGTTAGTAGTGTTGAATGCTGGTTTTCAACCAAGTGAACTCTTAACCTAGCCACAAAATGTCATAGCCCTTAAGTAATGAACAGATTGTAAAGTCTTCGTGTTTTACTTCAAATATAAAATTTAAAGAACTTGAGGTGACTCTACTGTAAACACTTTTGACTTATTTTTTTAAAAGAAAATGAAAAAGAAAAAGCATACAGTTTATGATTTGTATTGCAACCTTACCCGTGGTGAGGACTCAACTCTACAAAAATCTTACTTTATATAATCTATTTAATCACATAATTTTTATAAGGTCAGGTTATACTATTATGGCATCATGCAATTATGACACCAGAGATTGCTGTATTAACAATTCAACTTTCATTATATGAAGTGATGTTTGCTGGTAGCTTACAATATCTTGGAAAGTATATTCTGTTTTCATATCTGTAGTATGTCATTCTGGGTCTTTCTAAGATACTTGAATCAAGTGCCAGGTTATTGAGTAATATTATGTTAAAGAACCTGATTGGTTCGTTACAGCAAGAGTATAGCTTGCATAACTCCGGTTTATATTTTTGTTTGGGAAAGAAGTGAGAAAGTCATTGAGCATCTTAGGCTGATTTAAAATCTTTGGTCACCCAAAAGCAAAGCTCTCCTTATTACTTGTATCAATGAGCTGAGTTTCTCTAATGTGAGCAACTTACGCTTCTGTTGTTGCTATGTGGTGCAGAGGCAGACGCACTGGTTTTACAACAGTGTGTGTACTAAACGAAGCATGAGATGTGCTGGTTTAGAACTTGAGTTTGTGTACTGGATAGCATCTCTCAAATGTCTTCTGTGGAGGACAAATAAGTGAAATAGTTTAAAATGTTGTACTGGGCTGGTAAAGCCTAAATGTTGGAACTTCATTTGGCTGATTCAAAGTCACTGCTGACAGAAAGGTTCTGATGAGTTGCATGTTTTGAGATTGTTAAAAGAATGGAATGGAGCAAAGCAAGAGAATTGAATATAGTGTCTTAGTTAAAAATTCCTTTTCTTTCTTATTCTTCTTTATGCAGTGAACTACCTCCAGTTCAGCCCTTAAGGTATAAATCTGCTGTTAATCTAGAAATAGTCACGTCTTCAGCAATATTCTACATATTGTTTAATTTTAATTAAAGTTAAAACTATGTTTATAAAAAAAATATATTTTTTTCTGTCTTAAGTATGTAGTGATAACGTTTTAGCCAGTGTTGTTAAATTTTGTGATTGGCATAATTTGATCATAGTTTTGTTCCATTCTTAATTCTTTTGTTTACAGTTCCACCAAAACCAGGTAGTTTGTGTTCTCTTTGGTAGGATTTGTATCTCTTAGGTCTAGTTCTTTTAATTAAAATAATGCTGGATTGGATCTGTTCTAGCTGTGCAGAAATTTTGGTTAATCACTTTACCAGTGTTGATTTCAATTATATGAAATAATAGCAGTTAACCAGCCTCATATGGTAATATTAAAAGTTCTTATAAATGGATAATCACCCAGAGACAGTTGAGGTAATTCTCAACTGCTTACTTAGGAATCTCATGAATTTGCATATTGGTACAGTAGAAGCAATTGGCATTGGGTAAAACTAGTTTTTCTGATGAAATAAATTCGTATTACTTCATAATGAATTTTTATAGCCCTTTTCTAATGTGATGTTTAGATAATTAGTGCTAAACGTATATTAATTTTTTACCTACAACACACAGAAATAAACTGTCCTGTGCCTTGACTTTGTCTTGTTCACATTGAGGGTATTCAGACATGGTGTGCTGTCCTGCCCTTAGAGAAATCTGAGAAAGAGACACTAACTTGGAAAATTACTCTTATTTCCACATTACCAGTTTCTGTTTAATGGATTACAACTCTGGTAGCTTAGAGCCATTAGCCTGTACTTCTACATCTTGAGAAAGAGTCAAGACACTACTTGTGCCTGACTGTTTTTATAAAGAGAGATTTACTGATGTGGAGCCTGCTTATAGGAAGTGATGGTATTATGCTTTTATGTAGTAGAAGAAAAGTGTCCTTACTACTGCTTTGAGAAAGTGTGCAGATTGGGCCACAGTTTCATTCTTTGACTTGTTTGCCTTGAATCAGATATGACTTACGTTTGAGGAGAATGTATCCAATACATTTCTGCTGAAATGATATAAAGAATGGAGAAGTACATTAAAGTACAAACAAAGCCACTATTGCTTGAAGCTTAGGTAGCTTTACAGATTATCACAGGGATTTCCTGTGGTCGGTTGTGCATTGCACTGAATGGTGGGCAGGATACTGTCTCAAATATGAACAAACAGCAGTGTATAAGGAGCGAATACTAAAATTCAATGCTTTGAGGACTGGTGTATGAAGTGCAGGTTTCCTGAGCTACTGTCTGAAGTGCTTAGGAAGTGTGTGAATGATCACATGTTGTAATAGGAGGATGCCCTCTCCCAGGTGAGGGTTGAGTTCTGTGATTGTTCTCCAGGGCATAAGTGGTACGTTAAGGTGGGTGTATGAACATTCTCAATGCTTCCATTTTTCTTTTTCAACTATATTGTTAAGATTTTGCCTTCTGCTTAAGAACTAAAGAAACAGCAGTTTGATAGCTTTCCAGTGGGACGCACAAACTCTTGAGTTACTCTTCAATAGAATACTAATTTTATTTAGTGACAGAGGGAAAATGTAATTTAATAACCTTGCTTTCTTAGTTGCTGAGTTATTTTTCAGTGGTGTTCACTTATAGATAATAGCTTTTTGTTTTCACTGCAAAAGCAATATTGCCAGTTTGTGTGGTTCCACAAAATATGCTTGCATTATCTCATAGTTAAATAATCAGTGAATTCATCCTAGTTTTATACAACTTTTTCAAATTAGTTGATAAATGATTTACAATTGGGTCCTGCTAATAATGCACAGGTTTTAGAATTTATTTTTAATCTGAATCCTTACTGCCTTAAGTTGGCTTCCAGAATAGTTCAGATTTATTTGAAGTTGTTCAGTGGATACCGTACCAATAAAAGGAAATAATAAAACAATAGCAAAAGGAAGGAAAAAAGAAAACACAGCTTTGACATGAAAAAGTTACAAGCAAAAAAGTGTGAAATTACCTTGAACCTATCTTTTTCTCAGCAACTGGCCTTGAATTCATTTTACCTTTATTGTAGCACTGGCCTAGAGGCAAACTATGTTGGCGTGTTACAACAAAGAGGGTGCTATATGGAGGAATTTTTTTAATAATGAAATACAACATATGTCTAAGCCATGCAACCTTGTAACAGGAAACTTCATAAGAAGGGTAGACTGTGCTTAACTTTTCCACAATTCTGCAAGAATGAATTTTATTAGGTGTTAGTCAGAAAAAAATTATCAGCTGAGTTTTATGCTGTAAGGTTAAATGATTCTTATGACTATGTTTAAATACAGCAGCAGTATAAATTTGGACTTTGATTTATGGCTAGTTCTGTTAAGGAGCAGAATATTTAACTGTTACCTTCCTGTTAAATTGCTTCTGGATAAGGGCAGATTATTTAAAAGGCTTTGTCTTCATGAATGTTTTCATGGAGTAGATCTCCTGATGACTAGTTCTAAATGGTTTCTCATGTAAATTTGGAAACCCGTTAGTGTTTTTTTTTAAATTGTGAAGTTAGAACCTCTTCTTTAAATTGAGCTCGTGAATGGAAAAACAATCAAGGAAAATGTTCTCTGAATCTCTTACCATCCATTTCCTTTCACCTTCTTCAACTTCTCTTAACTGTAATGAGTAAGATCATAGCCTAACTGAAGTAACTCCTGTTGCATTCAGTATGCCAGAACTTTCCTTCGGTTATAAACTCCTAGATATATCACTTAATCTGCATTTCATTTAAACAAGGCATTATAATTAAAATGAAGTAAAATCGTTTGTAGAAAGACCTAACTTTGGGAGCAGTTGTGTATGTAAGTGAAAGACTTGTTTTTCAAAACTTTGATAGATTTTATGTAATTTCTCTTGTTGAAAGACACCTAGATATGTGCAGTCATTGTGCACTGGTAGCATAAAATGTTTTGCATCTTGCATGCGGGGTTATGGCTTCTGCAGTACTCCTGCCAAGAATCAGTGAGTGCAAAGCAGAACAATAATTACCTCATATGTTTTTAATAGTGCATGTGTATTAATAATGACCCAATCTTGCTTTTGTCATTTTGGTGACATATTGTTGACTCATATTTCATTCATCATCCTACTCTAATCCCCAGATTCTTCTTCTTAGTGCTATTGCCTGACATTCTCTGCTTTCCTGTGAGACAATTGTCTGAGATCATATCAGATGTTTTACTTAAGTTTAGAGATGCTGTCTCTAAAGTTTAGAAATGCTGTATGTATTATTATGCTGTCTAATAAATAGTTTGGCATGATGAATTTTCTTTTACTTCAAACCTATGTATAGCTTCATTATTTACAAAAGTACTTTCCTATTAAATGTTCCAGCATTTCATGTGGATGCATTTGTCTATCAGATGTTTGCTGCACCGTATTTTTTTCATCCAAAAGAATGCGGTTTTAGTTTCTAACTATTTAGTCTCTTTTGTCTTCTCAGAGAGTCTTTCAGATATGTGTCTATGTAGCTTTTGTTTATTTTTCTAGTGTTCATCTGTGACTATTCCATCACAAGAAAGTCTATAACCTATAGAAATTTATTTGGAAGGTCACCAAACCCTTGTTAGTTGCTTTTCCTAGAGGGGTGAAATGTATCTTGTACAGGGTATGATGCTTTCTACTTGGGGTTATTAGGTTTGGTGCAAATCATTCTTGTTAGAAATCACTCTACTTACTATGTCATTCAAGAGAGATTTTCTTGGAGATTTTAGGTAGTGGTGAGTAGGTCTGTGTGTATCCTCCAAACACAGAAAAGCATGCAAAGCAAAGACAATGAATACAGTTTGCCTGTGGCAAAAGTGAGAGGAAGCAGACTAGCAAGAGGAGATAAAAATCAGTGAAAATGTGACAAGGTCATTCTACTTCAGATTCATGAGGAGAATTCTAATGTTGTGGTATCTAGTTGGTGTTGATCATGATCACAATTTGTTCTAGTCCTTGTTGATAGGTTTATAGCTGGGAAACTTGGACAGCATAAGATTTTAAAAAGTGTCATCAAATAACTAGGAATTCAAGAAGATGGAAAAAATGAAAATTTTTGGTAGACTTCATTTTATATACTTGTTTAGTGTAGATCTGCCATGCTTTCCCTGGGTGGTAATGCAAGCTTTGGTCAATGAGACTTGCGCTTACATTAATGACAGTTCTTGCAAAGTAGTAGAACCTCTGCCTACTGAAAGATTAAGGGCTGGTGCTTACAATGCAGTCACTTCAAGCGGCAAAGTTTTAAAGTTTTAGGGGAAATGGAAGAATTCTAAGGAGTTTTAAAAAATCAGTCCAGCACGAAAAAAGTTTAGCAGACCAAACAAAAAATTTTGAGTTACTGGGTTCAAAATTCTTTTTTTTTTTTTTACACAAAACGAATCTGTAACTTTACCATGCATTGGTGGAGTTGCCTGCTCTGTTGCCCTTTGTATAATGTCAGAGAGTGTTCATAACTTCTCGGAGACGGGTAGGTATTCCGTCTAATGTTCTGCAAAGTAAACCCCCACTTTTGTGTACTAAGCCTCAGACTCTTAGACTTAGTTATAAACTATTTTTAATGAGTTCTCAGGATATGACGAGTTATTCTGGAGAGCATTCTTCAGCAAATATTTTCAACAATTCTCTATTTCAAAAAATTAGTAAAGAGTCAAAGTACTTTGGGAAGTGCTTAGGAATCATTGAGCTTCTTACTCTAAGGATACTAGAAATGGAAATGAAGGAGAAAAGGTGGCAAATTTCACTGGGTTTTAACAGTGGAATTTTGTTATTCTGTTTGGTTTGCGGGTCTGTCAAATGGAATTTTAAAGGTGGTAGAATTATTGTATGATGGTGACTTAAGATCCTACTGATAACTTTTGAAAGTACCTAAAATATTGCAAAGTAGGGCCGATATTCAACTTGAATTGAGCTCCATGAAAGGTCTGCTATTGATTTGTGATTCATTAAAAACATCCATGTGCCTCAAATAACTTTTCAGTCAAAGTCTATTGATTTCAAAGGGCAGCTGTTGACAGTACTTGTCTGTCTTTAATTTTTATTTGTGGGAGATTTGCTAGTTCAGTAAGGTGTTCTATAATATTTATATAATGTATGGTAAGTCTGTAACCTCAGATGAGGGCAGCTTGACATTGGAAAGGTTCACAGACTAGACTTTCTCCTTCTTTAGAAAATGCGTGTGTCAGTATTATAACACCTCTATGAATACAGGGACTTTAAAGATTTCTGCAGTTGTCAGGGCCTGAAAAGTAGTTACTCAACAAGTTAAGGCAAGAAAGAGAATTTAAGGAAAAAGAACTCTAACATTTCTTCATGAATCATAATTTTTCAGGCTACATCTATGCATACAGCCATTCTCCCATGCACAGCTAATGTTCTTTTTCAAGACTCACTCTGTTTATATTGTCTATAATTAATCTGCTGGATTGAAAGAAGAACAACTTTGTGTGGTACTGCTTCCACAGCTGCCTGAACATTTTTCCTGAGACTATTTGTTGTGCTAGACAGAAACATCCACTTTTGAATGCGGGAAAAATTCTCTGCTTAATACTAAGGTTGTAATAAACACATTTTAGTACTATAATCTGTTTAGGGGAGTGGACTTTACCTCCCATTTCTACACAGTGCCAAATACCAGGTTTCTTTCAATAGGAACTTTTGTGTGCTGGATGTCGTCGCTATGATACTTTTGCATCTCTATACTGTATGCCAGACTTCTGTGCTCATTTGAACCCTCCTAGTGTTTTTCCTAAGGGTCCTTCCACCACTGCAGGTCAGTATGAGGTTTAAAGGGATCATTCCCAAGTTGCATAATTTAATGGTGGAGTTGAATCAAGAATAAAGGAGTATATCGCAGGTCTCTAGAGGATTAATTGTATGAATGAGGCTGATTGGACCTTGGAGATACTTTGGTAGTTTAGAATCCCCTTTCCATCTAAAATCCTCCTTATGCTTTATGGCAGGCAGAAATCTGCAAGAGGTTTGGTAGCGAGAATACAGTGTGGTGGCTGGCAGAAGCAGAAAGATTATTTTTCTTGTGGCAGCTCTATTTGCATGCTGTGTCTTGACCAGGGAGACTTCTTGCAAGTAGGCTGTTGCAGAGAGAGCATCCTTGTGTTGGGACTTGTGAACATGTTTTACTGCAAATCTTTACTATCCAGGAGGAATTAGAAAATAATTAAAGCTATCATTAGTAGAATAAGGATTTAGCGTTTTCCTTAAACTCTTTCCTTAGCTTGTCTTAAACTCCTATCCACTTCTCCATTTGCATTTCCTTCCTGTTGGAGTGATTTTTTCAATTCCAGCAGAAGAGCACTTAGTCAATCTCAGCTGGAACGTATGTACACCGTGTGCATCATTTGGGATGGGTATATGCATTAGCACTGAGTGATGCAGGGCGTCTTTCCTTTTCCTCTTTACATGTGTTCATGGCGTTGTACTGCCTTGGTGGTGCTGTCAGATCCCGTGGCCTGGAATGAATGGCTGCAGCTGAAGTCCTGAACTTTGATCCCTTCTGTAGTAATGGAACGAGCATCTGCAGGACCACCAAGCTAGTCAGTTCAGAGTTCTTTCTGAATGTACATTGACATGTGCTTCCTGCTTTGGGTTAGGGAAGTAACCGAAGACTTGCCTTTTACTAGGCATACATTGGTTTAAGAACTGCCTGACATATTTTCAAATGGTTTTTCCATTAGTCAGAAGTGATTCCTGAAGTGCTTTTCTCACAGTTCACCCAGATCTGTTTTGCTTCAGGAGCTACACTCAGCAGCAAGTCGAATTCTCCAACATAGATTTGAACTGGAAGAGACTTTGTTCTCTGTGCTGGGAGAAATTTTGGGAGGCAGATTTTGGTGACGAAAGAAAAGGAAAACATGTTTACTTGTTGCAAGTCAGGACAGTGATTTCTTTTTCAGTATGGGGAATACAATTTGTATGCATTGCTTCACTGGTCAATGCACTGTGGATTTAACTTTTCTTTTGTCACTTAAGGAAAATATTTCCCATGCATCATTAAAGGGCTCTTAGGTTCCTGGGTGTCTTATAGATGCCAATTTATCTTTTGATTTTATTTGTTGACACTTTCATCCACATGAGGCTTTTGACTGAAGCTTTTGATTACCATCGAAGGTGATAAAGTGATCTCTGCTGATGTCTCCCTAAAATCTGTAACTTTATGAAACTTTTTCTTGTTTCTAATTTATCCCATTTGATACTGTAGTTTTCATTGCATGATTTCACATGTGCTCAGGCTTTGTGATTACATAATGTACTTTTAATGGAAATTATTTGGTGCCAGAGGGGAGGCTCAGAGCAGAGGAAATCATTAACATGCAAAAAACTTGAGCTCCAAAATAGCTTTAATTAGAAGCTTATTTCAAAGAGCTACCACCTGTCTCTCATTTTGGCTTTGCATTAGGTCTAAAAATATGTTGTGGTTTAAAACTGTGACGTGAGTGTATTCATATCATGCTAGCATAACAAAACTACAAAACAACAGTAGCTGGACTTGTGCTTAAAAGTAACACGTTCTGGCTGAGGGACATTCCTCTTGAGGAACAAGCTGCTGAAACTGTGTAGAGTACGCTAAGTGATTCCATCTGATCTGCAGAAAATACTATGGGTTATATTTTCACTTTATAAATATGTCACTGGCAAAGCCAACTGGCTGCAATAAGCTTTTTTGCAATGGACATTTCTAACTGAGTTTTTGGAAGACTGCATTTCTTAAAGTGAAACATAAAAACTCCATTCACTAGATACACATAAAAAAAAATGGCCAAAGGAAATAAGATGACCTATAAAAAGCTTGGAAGTTGAGAGTTCATACACAATTTAATTTTCTTTAATTACGCTTTACATGTAATAGTTTGGATAATTGGAGTTTGATCCACTAGTAGAAGCTAGGTAAAATCCAAACTTGAAAATTACTGAGTAAGAACAACACAAATATGATGAATAAAGTGGTAGGTATATTAAGGAGTGATGCTGTGCTCTTAAAGGCAAAAAGAGTGGTTACTGATTCAATCTTAGGTGCCTGATGTATATTTATTTCTTCAGACAGTATGGTTCAGTACTGCAGTATGCTTGGAGATCATTGGAGCGCTGTTGTCATATTACGTCACGCCATATTCAATTGTATCGCTACTGTAGAAACAGGAGATATTTTAACAATGATATTTTTGTGTGATTAGGGATTGTGAATGTTAAAGATGAATGCTTCCATGTCTGATATGACATGTAGCTTTATATATTGCAGAAAAAGCTATAGTTTTTCTATTCATCATTTTCATGATGTAATGAAATTGGTAAGAGTAAGATTCATATTCATAATATGAGAGCAGAAGCTATTACTACTTGTTACTTAAGCAGTAACATCTGAACACCTCCACTGACCTTTACTATTTTCTGTTATTTGAATTGTAATATGTCTACTGGATTGCTGCTACATATCAATTCTATCTGAAGGATAGAAATTAACAACTAAAGTGTGTATTTTAGACCAGCTTAAACCCTAAAGGTTGTGGTCAGAAACTGTCTAAAAGATAGGTTTCTCATTACCATTGATGTAACCAGAAGTACCTGAAATTTAATTCTATTACGAAATATATAGGATTGCTGTGTTAGTAAGGGCATTCACTTTACAATTAAATGTCTTTTAATATTATGATTTATCAAGCAATATTTAGAACTTCTCAAACCAGGAGAACAGCAGCATGGCAGAAATTTAAAGGTAATTACTGTTAGAATTTTTTTGTGACTTGAATTATTTTATACATAATTTTAACTTCTGTTTGTTGGTTTTTTTTTCTGGTTTATCTATATCTTTCTAAGAAAGAAAAGATGAAAAATAAGAAGCCTTAAGAAACAAAGTACAAATGTCATCTTCTACTGTGCCTTTAAAATTTTTTTTCGAGCTGATATCTGTAATCCTTTTGTCTTCAGGTTTCAGGTACTAAGGAGTTTCACTGAGGCTAAACATAAAAGTTAAGGTTCTGGAAAGAGGGCAGACAGCTGCACATTTCTTCTGTAGCACACTGCTGATGGTAGGAAAATTCATAGGAAACTGTGGAAGGGCAGTTGAAGACTCTCTATACCCAGACTTACAGGGTTGTATTCTTGATGAAGGTGTAAAATAGAAGTGAAACTGAACAGTTAGCTGATGTAAAGTGTTGAGAGGGTTTTCAGTATGCCTTTGAATGCTAAATGTGATTTTGAGGTAACAGATGTAGAATAACTATGGTCACGTGGACACCTGGATTATGAAGCACTATTTTCTTGCAAGCCAAATAAAAATGCCATTACTTATTTCTCATCGCCAATAACTATACGTTAAGATAGCTATACCTAAGACACTATGGTGGCAACCAGTGGGCTAGCACCTTTTACTGGTTATCAGTGTTTTTACAAGTTTCTCAGAGTACTTTTACTGGTTACTCATAATTTTATAAGATGGCTAACTGATACTTTTTCTAGACTGTGTCAGCAGTGTGATAATAATGTCGGCAACTGCTGGGAAGTGAAAGCTGGGTATCATTAACATTGATAGAATACAGGTGCAAAACATTTCAAGTTTCTCCAATGGTTTTCACTGTTTGCTGATCAGGACTATGTGATAGGACTAAATTCTGTGAAATTTCACAGCTTAGAGGAACAGATATCTACCATAATGCCTTGGAGTAGATCTGAGATGAAAGAATGCCTTCTTTGAATGCCTTATTTGAATGATTCTTCTCTTGACTTAATCTGTTCCAATCCTACTTCTGATTGCTGTGACCTTTCAAAGATAATTGAGTGACATTGTAGTGACATCAGCCAGCTCCTCAGCACTTGTGGGTGCATCACATCAAGCCCTATGAACTGAAGTTTACTTTGTTTAAATATTCCCTAACCAGATCACTTTCCACTGAGGGTAAGTCTTTCTTCGCTCAGGCTTTCCCTTTGTTCTCAGGAACCTGGAATTCCTCAAGATCAGTCTTACTAGTAAAGATGGAGGCAAAAAAGCATCCTTGACTTTCCTGTGCCCTTTGAGCAGTGGTCCCACATTTTTTTCTAGTCTTTGTTTGGATGTCTGTGGATTTGCAGAATCCTTTTTTGTTGTTCTCCTAATCCCTTGCCAGATTCAACTCAGCTGGGCTATTGTTTTCCTGACCCTATCGCTGAATGATTATACGGTATCCCTGTATTACTCCTAGGTCACCTTCCCCTGCTTCCACCTCTTGTACACTTTATTTCAGTGTAGTCAGGAGCTCCTTGTTTATCCTTGCAGGTGTCTTGCTGCCTGCCTTTGCTTAATTCGCTACTGGTTGCCATAAACTGTTGTTGAACTTGGAGCTGAACCTTGAATATTCTACCAGCTCTCTTGGAGCCCTTTTCTTTCCAGGGCCATGCACCATTAGGTACTCATAGGCAGATCCCTGAAGAGGCTGCTTTCCTGAAGTCTAGGGCTGTGGTCCTCTTTTATGTCCTGCCCTTTCCTCTTATGCTCCTGAACTTTTCCTGACCATCCTCCTGACCATCACAGAGTCACTGTCGCCATGGCTGTACCCCAGCCTTCACATCCTTCCTTGCCCGTAAGTATCAGGTCCAGCAGAGCACCTCTCCTGTTTGGCTCATCAGTCACCTGAGTTGGGAAGTTTTTGTCAATGCGTTACTGAAACCTCCTAGATTTCTTGTACCCTGCTGTTGTCCTTTTTACAGATATCAGGGTGGCTCAGGTTCCCCATGAGGACCAGAGCCACCGAATGTGAAGCTTCTGCCAGTTACCTGGGAAGTGCCTCATTTACATCTTCCTGATCAGGTGGCCTACGGCAGGCTCTTATATTGGTCTGCTCAATAATCTTGACCCATAAGTTCTTGACTGGCTCATCACCTGTCCCCAGGCAGAATACCAGGCATTCCAGGCGCTGTCTTGCTAAAAAGGGCAACTTCCCATCACTATGCTGGCCTGCCTTTCCTAAAGTGCATCTTAGCATTCCAGTCATGTGAACTAGCCCAATATGTCTCTGGTCCCAATGAGGTAGTAGCCCTATAACTGCACACAGACTGCCAGTTCCTTCTGTTTTACCCCATACTGCACACATTACTACAGAGACGTTTCAGAGAGGCTTTCAAAAAGGCCATGAGAGATTTTTCCATAAGGCTGCTGTTCCATGGGCACTTCCTTACTTGGATTCCTGTGCTTGAGGTGATTCCATTTCAGCCCTGTTTTGTTAATTGCCATGCCCCTTTGGTTCACATCATCCCGACGCCTTCTGCTTTCCTATCCCATCTACCACTCCCTTGATTGTTGCAAATTCTCTCCCTCCCCTGTCATTCCTGGTTTAGAGTTGCTCTTACCGAGTTGGCAAGCCTGTTGGCAAAGATACTGTTGCTGGATTTAGTTAGGGGATCCTGTCTCTTCCAAACAGCTGTCAATCCTCAAAGAAGGTCATGTGGTCACAAAACAAAGCTCTGCTGTGGATACCTGCAGTGCAACCAATTGTTGGCACACAGGATACATCCAGTCTTCCTCATGCCATTCCCCTTTCTTAGCAGGATCAGGGAGGAAAACCACCTGGGTCCTCATGCCCTTAACCATCACCCCCAGAGCCATGTCACACTCTATACTTTCGAGGTCACCCCTGGCATTTGCTAAGCTTGTACAGCGTTATTTATTTGAAGGTATGATTCACTCATCTGAAACCTTTTAAAAAAATTACCAATTCAGGATGGTGTCCTACTATCAGCTTAACAGCCATCAGATAAATACCAAATCTGGCTTTGGGAGTGGGGAGAACTATGTGACCTGAGCAAGGGGAGCTGGGGGCCCAGAGGGAAGGAGGTGAGCAGGACTGCTCCTGCCAGCAGTAGCAAAGCATTAGTTTGGTTTTGCTCATTCTGCTCGCAGCCTTAGTGTGCTTCAGGTGGTACTCTTTGAACTTACATAGTTGCTGCAATTCTTTTACGGATACGTTCTTTTTCTTTATTTACACTACTAATAGTTGATAGCATCAACTGTTAGTGATGAAAAGTATGACACTCAGGATTGTAGAAACCTTAATGTTTAGTAACTTTCAAATTCACATATGTATGTTGCTCTATTTTTAAATTGAAATATATAAGGTACTTTATATGTAGGCAACAAACCAAATGTTCATTCTGACTATGATCAGTAGTGACAGTAAACTCTTGAATACCATGTATTTCCGGTGCAGAATGTCAGCTACAAGTTATGAATAAATCAAACAATTCTGGGATCTGTCCTATGAAGAATACTTAAGAGGCTAAATGATTCTTAAAGACTTGACAAAGCTGCTTTATAGAAATAATTTCAGAGGAAACGTACTGGTTATGCACATTTAAGAGATGTGTGTATATATGCATATCTAATGTGTTTGTATACTGTAGAATATGTTTCTTATTTCATAAACAATAAATTCTGAGATTGAACAGAAGCCCTAGAGCCTTCATTATAATTTAAAAAGTCTGTGTAGAAAATTCAAGGAAAATGATCATTCTAAAACAGTTGGTCTGTTTAGAAAATGCCTTTGGAGATCTATGTCACACCCATAATTCTTTAAAAAATGATTGCATTTAGTCACAGGATACATTTCTTCATTGACTTTTGCTCTTAACAGAGGTAAAGAGTTTACACTTCCTGGAAGGACGTATGACTTTAATCTGAAGATTAAAGAATATAGAAGAAGAAATACTTAAATTTCAAGTTTCCAGGATAGCGGCACAAACTTCATAATGTTATAGATGAAACTTTTAAGGCTTAAATCATCAAATTGAAGTCACTAGTGACAAGTGGTCACTGGGTTAATGAGCTGCTATAAAGATGATATCTTTAATTTTTCTCACTTGCAGTAGTAGAAGAAAACCTCCAAGATATATTGGTTTGACTTCAGTATCAGGCAAAATCTCCGTCTGACTATTTTGAACACTGCTTTACTGATTTCCATGTTGAATTGCTTTTGTATAACAGGGTAGTTTGTTGGTACAGATTCTGACATTTTTAGCTTAGAAAGCTGAGTTTTTATTGTATTCTGAGCTAACTTTCTTTTCGAAGCCACAATGGATTCTTTGTTAATGGAGTACTTTTATCATGTTTAAGGAATGAGGGATTTTTCTAATGCTGAATAGAATTTTTTTCTATATTTTAACTTAAAAATTTTTCAACTGGAAATGCTATTACTACCTTGCTAAAGCAAAATTTAACTGTTCAATATTGTCAGGTAATGTTATCTCTCAAAATGTACGCAGGCAAAACCAACAAAACTCCATTAAATAAGAATGACCTTTAAGGTTTTCAAAAAAGGTCTATGTAGAACATAAGGAAAGAAACAGGTGTGATTAAGTGCTTGAAATGCCATCACTGTTCCTGAAATTACCATGTTGAAATTGTTTTGCAGTTCTATCTGTATAATCATTGGTGTGATGAAGTATTTTAACTTTTTCACTAGAGACTTAGAGATTTGACTTTGCCAAATGAGCAACATGAATTAGAGTTTCGAATGCTGTTCCTATCAATGGTTGATATTTGCGACAGGGTTTATAGGCTACATAATGAATTATGTGCAGAATTTGAAAAGAAGGGTGGGAGAACTTGATTTTTAGAAAATGGGAAAATCTGAAAAAAAGGATGAGGGAAGGCAAATGGAAAGGATCCAACTGCTTTACCTCCTTTTCAGTTTTTTCTGGTTTTTTAAGCTAAATTTTTATGGTATGTTTTAATCACGAAGACAAGTAAAATGATGTACTCCTGACCTATTACACTACTATTGATTTTTAAGTAGTTAAAGAGTCTTTGAAGAATCACAGTGGAGATGAGCAATGTTTTGCACTGTACTTTACATTTGTTGCTTTTTCAGATACTGAATATTTCTTTGACCTTTGTTACCTTTATCTAAGTGTAAGAATGAAGTTTTAGTCTATTTTCGTTTTGCTTCGCCTTCTTAGAAAACAGTTCTTAAAGGATTGAGGATGGAGCTTAGTGAACAGACAATTTGTTTGGGTCCTCCATGCGTATAGAATAACTCCTGAGACACAGCGGAGTATTTTAATGGAGGCATTTTGAATTACAAGTATTTCATGCTGTGTTTGCAAGACAAGGGATTATCTCTGAATTCAGGAGAGAGACTTCTATCAACTTCAAAAGGTGTTAGTCTTACTGGTATAGCGCTGTCTTCGAAAGCATACAAAATATTGGTTTTTTAATTGTTACCCTTGCATATGAAATGCAAATTGCATAATCACCTTCTGATCTCAGAAGTCTTCAAAATGAGACTTTGAATTTAGATTGGTGCACTTCAGGCATGACAGTTATGTCTTAAGTCATGTCTTGAGGCTGCTGAATAGTGGACAACACTTGAAGTAATTTACTCCAAGCTGAATTTTTTTATTTGATTTTTTTTTTTTAGTCTTGTTGCTAACTGAGTGGACCTGTTTTGTTTTTTCTTTTGTTGAAGACAGAAAATGTGAATGCAAAATGTGGAAAACATTGCCATTGTACTATTTTCACAACAGCTTAAGTAGGCTTGAAAGATTAGAATAGGTTATTTTTAAACCACAGTTTTTATGACTGCTTTTAAGGTGTAGAGGGATTTAAGAACCATAATAATTTTGGATTTTGGGAGTATTGAAGCATTTACAATTTCAGTTTAAAGAATAGTTGCATATTCAGAAATTTTGGGTTGAAATAAAATATCTACCTCTTTTTCCGCTGAATATGTTCTGAATGTTATTCCCCAAAAAATCTAGTTTGTTTATTTGAGTAAGTAAGCTTTTATTGAGGTTGGAATATTTAGTGTTCTTCCTCAATGTAAACACTTACATAAATTAAAATTAATCTTATTTTTGTTAGGATTGCTTATGAGTACAATTTCAATTTACTGACATCTTTAGGATTAAAACTATATCAATAACACTGCTTTGTTTCCTTTGTATTTCTTTCTTTTGCTTTCCTTAGGTCGAGATTTGATATGCATACAGTCCATGGATGGGATGCTCATGTTGTTTGAACAGGAAAGCTATGCTTTTGGTCGTTTTTTACCTGGTTTTCTTCTGCCTGGTCCCTTGACTTACAGCGCTCGGACAGATTCTTTCATTACAGTGTCGTCTTGTCGACAGGTTGAGAGTTACAAGTATGTGTTCACATTCAGTAATTATAGTGGATTTTCGTGCTATCATTTAATATGTAAACAATTAAAAGTAATCATGTTTAATTTTTATTGCCTTTACTAATATTGTATCCCAAAGCAGATGATAGGTAGTTGCAGGAAAGAAGAAAAATAAAATATTGTATGGTGTTGAGTAATTACTGTCTCTGTACAGTCATAGAAGAAAGCATACTGTGTGTCCTGAGGACTTTGCAGTCCTATTTTATTTGTAGAAATGTGTTTACTAGCTTATCACAGACATGTCCAGCAAGTGCCAGGTTTTTCCCTGCTTCAGTTCAGTGTAATCCGTGCTTTATAGTATCATAGAATCATAGGATGGTTAGGGTTGGAAGGGACTTCAAAGACCATCTAGTTCAAACCCCCCTGCCATGGGCAGGTACACCCTCCACTAGACCAGGTTGCCCAAAGCTTCATCCAGCCTAGCCTTGAACTCTTCCAGGGATGGGGCTTCCACTATTTCTCTGGACAACCTGTTCCCAGTGCCTCACCACCGTCACAGTCAAGAATTTCTTCCTAATATCCAATCTAAATCTCCCCTCTTTTAGTTTAAACTCATTCCCCCTTGTCCTATCACTCCCTGCTCTTGTAAACAGTCCCTCTCCAGCTTTCCTGTAGGCCCACTTTAGGTAATGTCTGCACTATACTGCTTGAGCAAGATGTTCAATCCAGTTGTTTCAATAGGATTTTTATGTTGATGCAAACAGGTGTTAGTCTGATGAATCTATTCAGTTTTCAGAAGAGATCTGAGATGGGGCTTTAGCTTTTGTGGTCATAGGATTCTCTCAAAGGAATGAGGGCTGGTGAGGAAAGATGGAATCCACCTGACTAAGTGGCAGAGGAGGCTTGTTAACCTCCTTGACTGCTAGACTGAGGGTATAGGTGCTAAATCCAGCATGTAGGTGATGATGTATGTAGCCTATAAGGGTCAAGTGTACAATGGGAGATGCTTTCATAATACCTTAGAGAAGTTGGGATGAGTAAGGGCCCATATTAAGTGCATATTTACAAACACCTACAGCCTTGGCAACAAAGAGGAGGAACTAGAAGTTGTGTGTGCAGTTAGAGGTGTGACAGGGTAAGTTGCATGACTAAGGTGCTGTAATTGATGACTCCAGGCTCTTCAGGAAGAAAAGACAGACAATGCGTTCACTGTGGAGGAGCAGCTTGAATACACGTGCCTCTCTTATGGAAACACCATGCTGAGAGTTTATCAAGAATCAGACGGATGCTTGAGGAAAGGGTTATTGTGGTGGATGTCTGCTATGAAGCCTGTTTTAAACAAGAAGTTTCTCAGTTGCAGGCCCTTGTTCTCATGGAGGACTAATGTCTGCTGGGAGGGCAACATAATGGATTTCAGCAATGTGGAAGGTTTCTGAGGTGCATTAGGGAAAACTTTTTTGATGCAAGTGCTAGACAGTCTGGGCCAAGGAAGATGCTTTGCTGAATCTACAACTCAGAAAGAATAACTTAGAATAAAATTTAATAATGTTGGTAAGTGTTGTGGTTTAACCCCAGACAGCAACTAAGTGCCACACGGCACCTTACTGGCTATGATGAAAATTATCCCAGCCAAAACCAACACAGTAAGGAATAAAGAATTTTTTTTTCTTTAAAATTAATATCTCATGCATTTTCCTTCTGTATAGATTCTTGACTTTTACAACAAATGTGGCTGAAGTTTTTCTCAGTCTGTCACTGATTCACAAGTGTATCTTCATTGTAGGAAGGTGTAGCTTTGAAGGAATTCTTTGCTTGGATACTGGTTATTGGTCTTTAGTGCCAAGTGTTAAGCCACCCATCTAATTGAGCCAAAGAAGCCAATTGATGTTATTTTTTTTAGATTTCAGTAAAGTCTTTGATACTGTCTCTCACAGTATCCTTCTGGACAAAATGTCCAGCATACAGTTTGACAAACACATAATGTGATGGGTGAGCAGCTGACTGATGAGTTGGGCCCAAAGAGTTATGGTAAATGGGGCTGCATCAGGCTGGTGGACAGTGACTAGTGGGGTTCCCCAGGGCTCCATTTTAGGGCCAATTCTTTTTAATATTTTCATAAACGATTTAGATGTAGGACTAGAAGGTGTTCTGAGCAAGTTTGCAGATGACACCAAATTGGGAGGAGCTGTTGACTCTGTCGAGGGTGGAGAGTCCTTGCAGAGAGATCTGGACAGATTAGAGAACTGGACCATCACCAACCGCATGAAGTTTAACAAGAGCAAATGCCGGATTCTGCACCTGGGAAGGGGCAGCCCTGGCTGTACATACAGACTGGAGAATGACGCGCTGGAGACCAGCCATGCTGAGAGGGATTCGGGGGTCTTAGTCGACGGCAAGTGGAACATGAGTCAACAGTGTGCCCAGGCTGCCAGGAATGCCAACCGTGTCCTGGGACGCACCAAGCATGGCATTGCCAGCTGGTTTAGGGATGCGGTTGTCGCAGTCTACACTGCACAGGTGCAGCCTCACCTCGAGTGCTGTGTGCAGTTTTGGGTGCCACTGTACAAAAAGGACATAAAATGCTTGGAGAGTGTCCAAAGGAGGGCAACAAAGATGGTGAAGGGTCTAGAGGGGAAGATGTATGAGAAGAGACTGAAGTCCCTTGGTTTGTTCAGCCTGGAGAAGAGGAGACTGAGAGGAGACCTCATGGTGGCCTACAGCTTCCTCATGAGGGGGAGCGAAGGGGCAGGGACTGATCTCCTCCCTCTGGTGACCAGCAATAGAACCTGAGAGAATGGCATGAAGCTGCAACAGGGGAGGTTTAGGTTGGAGATCAGGAAAAGGTTCTTCACCGAGAGGGTGGTCAGGCACTGGAACAGGCTCCCCAGGGAAGTGGTCACCGCACAGAGCTTGCCTGAGTTCAAGCAGTGCCTGGACAATGCTCTCAGTCATCTGCTCTGATCGGGCTGGTCCTGTATGGAACCAGGAGTTGAACTCAGATCCTTATGGGTCCCTTCCAACTCAGGATATTCTACTATTCTGATTTGTAGTGTGTGTCTGAACTATTAGGACATTAGAATAAAGTTAGGTAATCTTTCTAAAATGAAGGAAATAGGCATAGTAAGGAAAGAAGAGGTTTTTTTATGATTGAATTAAACATTTTTTTTTTCATAAATGAAAAATATAGCAGTTCTATCTTGCATTTTTAGCAGAACAAGTTGCCAAATTTCAAATTAGTCATCTTCCTATAGGTCATACAGACCAATGCCTTCATTTGAAAGGAATATTTCCTGTGCTGATTCTGAATTCTTTTAAGATCTAAAAGCAAAATACCTCATATGTAAACGGTTGTATACTTGATGTGATAACTGAATCAGAAGTTTGTGGTGGTCACCGGTGGCTTGAGTTTTTTGTGATGAAAGACTTGTATGCAGGTAGTTGGTACTTAAACATCAGTACATATTGCTGTTCAATGGGAGTTTGGTTTGAAAACTGTGTATTAGTCCCTGATTAGTTAATAAAATGATAATGTGCTAGCAAAGACTATCAATAAAATAAGGTGAAAAGAGAACATTTTATTAGGTCAGAATCTGCAACTTCTCTTACAAATGTGTTAAATTGGGAAAGGAAACTGAAGTTGTTCATACAGAGGACACGTAAAGACATGATAATTGTGATAAAAGCAGCTTGTTTAGTATTTTTAACTAGGTGATAGCATTCACCTTAACCAATTAAATTTCTTTCTCCAAGTAGATATTTTATTTCTGTAAGATAAGAATAGAAACTAAAATTCTTCAGTAGTAAGCACCACAATATATGGATCTGAAATTTGAGGGCTGCTGGTGGCATTGTTTTTGAATGTATAACTTGGCAGTATGCAAAAATATGTACTTTTAGACTTGAATCAGAACATTCAGAATTGTGTTGCTTTGAGCTTAGGAGCTGGTGGCGCTCCATGACTTCCAGAATTGAATGCCATCTACGGGATAAGTTTTTTTTGTTCATGGTTTTGTTGTTGTTTGTGGGTTGGTTTTTTTTGTGTGTGTCTTTTTTTTAAAGTTATATTTTATTTCAGTTTTGTAGGAAACATACATTGGAAAGAGGGTTGTTTAGTAAGGTAGCACAAATTTAGGAAAGAAATAGTTACAGAAGAGTCAATGAAGACACAGTTTGAACATTGGGGTTTTCATAGGTGTAAATGAGGACAGATTGATGTGTGGAACTTTTATGGCAGTTGACATCTTTTATTCTAATGCCTTCATTACCAATTTTTCTTATTATGGTTGGTTGGCAGTTACAAAATAATAAAAACAACCCCAAACCTCCCTTCTCTTGCTAGATGTGCCATCTACTGGTGCCAGTTTACTGTTATCTCTTGGATCGGAACCACTTAGTTTACTTAATGGATGTGCTTGAGAGTGTAACTCTTAGATATAGCAGATTGTATTTTAGGGTAGTTTAGTTTTTTTTCAAAGCTTAGTAGGAGCAAAAAGGTTTATTTTTTATTAGAATCCTTATTTCACAATTTGAAGATATGCTGGTTTCTTGCTTCTGTCTTCGTTGTGGTCTAGATTTCTATCCTCTAATACATTTAGCTGTTGAGTTTAACACCAAATAAAATCTGAATAGAAATGTTTGTTTTAATTTCTGCCTTTACACTTAGCTGTTATCCTACAGTGATATTTAATATCTCTGCTGATGATAGATTTGTTGCAGAAGGCTTTCTAACAGTCCTTTTTAGACTGTGCTTTTACTGTGTGTATGTGTACTCGTGATAATTATCTTTAATTTTTACTTAATGTAAATGTAGTAACTACAAAGGGTTTTTTCTTTTTCTTTTTTTTAAACTTCATATAACAGATACCACGTGCTGGCATTTGCAACAGATGCTGATGAAAGACAAGAAACAGAACAGCAAAAACTTAGTTCTGGAAAAAGACTTGCGGTAAAACCTGTTTATTTTACATAACCTATGTGGTACACTGCATACAAGTTAAAAAGAGTGATGCTAAGTAACAAATGGAAACACTGTCTGCTGACAAAGGATCTGATCCAATTGCCATTAAAGGCAATGGAAAGACTCCAGTAGATTCAAGATTTCTTTGAGCCTCAGTTGTTTAAGGTTGGGCCTTAAAACTCACTGTTGTTCTAAGGAACAAAAACCCAAACCAACTATGTACTGGAAAGAACGATTTCTAAGGCAGCATTTGTAATACAGAACTGAAATTGTAGTGAAATGGTTAAATAGGTACACCTGAAATATTGCTCATGCTTTTTATTTAAGTCTATTTGTGACTTTGTTTTGACTTACAAAATTACCTCATTCTACTTGAACAATCCTTTGTACTTAGAGAAAACTCAGCCGTGAAAAATGTTTCCATAAATAGTATTCTGGACTCTTTGTCAAAAACCTGTGGATTAAATGGTCTTCAGGAGGTCCCTGTGACTGAGTTTAATATTTGAGCTGCCTCCTATTAAGAGGAAGAGAATTTAATTCTCTGCAGTCCTGGAGTAGATTGCTTATCTGGTAAATATACTGGTAAAATGCTAGATTCAGCATATTTCAGGTATGAGGGTAAAATACTGGGAGAGCGTCTTCCTTCCAGTGGCTAACTGTACATTTGTTTCAAACTTTATATCAGTCAGAGCCCTATATTTTGAATTGGGACAAAACATAGTTTTTAAATAAGAAATTTGGAAGCTTCATCAGATATGCTGCAAGTGAAATACATATTTTTTTTTTAATATCTAAAATGAGAGGCATACATGGAGATGAATATAATAAGCTTGGCTTTTTTTTCCCCTTTGACTTTTAAAATGGGCTTCATCTATCAGATATGCCAGTATGTTTTGCTAACACATTCTATGTTCTTTAAGCAAAATGATTGATGCTGTTCATTTAGCAAGTGCTGACAGTTGAACTTTGGTATTTTTTGACTTCAGAAATTCTGAATTTCTGTTTAATCAGCTTGGCAGCAGTCAAAAACAATTCTTGCATGTGTGAATTAGTTGAAATTTCTCAGAGGAGCTGAAATAACAAACCAATGAAATGTATCAATAAGCAGTAGTATTGTTTAAAGATGTAAGGATATAGGCAAGGTGGGATTTATAAGTAGTTGCTTGTTATATAAATGTGTGTAGTTGGAAAAGTAGACAAGCTATCATACACACAAACGTTCTTCAGATTCAAGGGTGTGCCTTAGTGACTGCAAGCATGAATATTGGCTTACAAATCTAAAACTTTGTCTATTTTTCCATTTACATGTATTGGTAGAATAAGTGATCCCCTTTTGCTCTCTAACCTTGCCCTTAATATCTAAGGACATGTACAGAGGCAAACTGGAATGATATTCTATTCTTGGATTTAATAGTTGAGGTATGAAGTATTTTAATTTTGAATGAGTTGTATATTTTAAAATTTAAGTATACTTAAGTAAAATGCACAGCCATAAATTCACAACTGTTTCAAAAACTGGAACTTGTTTTTGTGGCTTTACTCACAATAAGAAAAGTCACCAACTACCTTAGAGGGTAACTACTATTTTCTCATTCAAAAAAAGACCTTGATTTTGCTTTTCAATGTTAATGATATTGATGTAACTTGATGAATTCTAAGCCTTCTTCTAAGTTTTGTCTTTAATATGTGGCTGTCAACTGATCTCTGGAGCATGTTTTTTGTTTTGAAGGTGGATTGGGTTTTAAACATCGGAGAGCAAGCACTGGATATATGCGTTGTCTCCTTTAATCAGGCAGTTTCTTCTGTTTTTGTGCTTGGTGAGAGAAACTTCTTTTGCCTTAAGGATAATGGGCAAATTCGATTCATGAAAAAGCTTGATTACAGTCCGAGTTGCTTCATTCCTTATTGTTCAGGTTTGTAAAAGAATTCAACTTAACTGTAGCTTGGTTGCTTTTGCAGCTAAGATTCCCCCTCCCACCCCTCTGAATAAATGTATTTTTCTGAATAAGCTGTTGATTTGTAGAAAAACTGTGGAATCAGAGCTCTCTTTCTGGATGAAGCAGGCTTATTTACAAATGTTACTTATTGTGAACTGTCAATTTTTAGAATCTAAATAGATATTTTCTCATCAACAAATTGAGCTACCTGTCTACTGTTTGAGCAAGTTTGCTCAGGCTACCAAAGCAACAAACATGGAAGAATGAGAGATTTTGGAAGAGTAAACTAGTGTTTGAGGATCTTCTGTCATTTACTGATAGTTAAAAAAATCAAATAAAGTTTACTTTTAGGAGATGAAGCTAAGTTATTACATTGTACAAAATCAACTTGGTTGGATGCCACTATAGAACTACAGATTCTTATACTATATTAATGTTTCAAAAACTATCTGATAAATTTTTGACACTATGTCTTGTTTTAGAGTTAAAATATCATTTAGATGTTATTAATATGGTCTAAACAACCTTCACATTTTATACTTTCTGATTTTAATTATACTGTAAATAAAACCTATGTATATATATATGCACCTTTAATCAGTTTTCATAGGTCAGTGAATTAATGAAGAGTATAAGTAGCTGATATTTAACCAATCTGTATTTTGTCATATCTATCCTGGTATGCTAACATGGCAATTATGAGTGTGTTAGTCATGTTTTAAATTACCAAGCATGGCTCGCTAGAACCTTGGAAATTCGTGGCATGTGTTGTGTAGTATGCAATTGAAATTGGTATCCATAATTAATCACATACATCCTTGGCTATTGTCAATGTCACTTTCATAACTTTTGACACTTTAATTATACTAAATTCATTTATAACGAGTAATGGCTTAAAAAGAAAAGAAAAACTAGTGTAATGATATAAGCTGCAAAGAAAAGTACTGCCTTTTGAAAGTCTCTCATCCTAAAACTGGTTTTATATCTTTAACAGTGAAAGAAGGAACAATAAACACTTTAGTTGGAAACCATAGTAAAATGTTGAATGTTTATCAAGATGTTACACTGAAATGGGCCACTCAACTTCCCCACATTCCTGTATCAGTAAAAGTAGCGAATTTACAGTAAGTAATTTGTTAAAGTTTACTCTTTTCATATTAATTTCCAGTGGTGAAATTTGCGTTGTAGATCCTAACAAACAGTTCTAAGATACATAACAAATAAGATGACTTGTAAAAGGAAAATTCAAAGTATTTTTGTTTTTTAAAATACTAATTTTATTAATGGGCATACTGTTAATTTTAAATGGTAGTACTGGGCTTTAGGTTTTCTGTGTTTCTTGAGTCAAGATAGAACCTAGGGTCTTATACCTCCAGTGGAGCAGTTTCTCCTTTAAAAGAATGAAAAGTGAAACTTTTGCAATCTGGTAAGATCCTTCCATGAGACAGGAAAATAGGGAATCTCACTGAAAATCTGTTCTTCATTAAGCATTTAAGAGCATATGAATTCCAGAGATGATTTGTTGGAACAGATTATTCAACTCCAATGTTAAACTGTGGAAATTAAGGAATTGTTTAAATTGCTCAGCATTGCGCTGCAGAAGACTGAAAATATTTCTAAAATACATGTAAGGCAGGTCAGGGAAAAACTGGCTGGATGGGGTATCAAGTGTAGAGAAATTATGACATATTGATAACTTCTGCTGTCACTGAACTACACAAATTACAGAAAAAAATCAGCTAGTGTTTTTACAATCTAGTTTATGCCTGTATTGTGTGCACCAGAGCTGGGGAGGTGCTGACTACTCGATGCCTGCAACCATACAGGATGCAGTAGGAGTGTACTTGTCAGGCAGATTACTTCCGATTCCCAGCAGACTCGTGGCTGCTGTGCCAACGTACACTGGATTGTTGAATACTTGATCTTAAGTCATGTGTTTTACCTCATAACAGATGAAAATGCAACTTCTAACAGCTTTACTGAGTTATGCAGACTAATCTGAGGGATGTTTGTATTTTGTTTAGTACTAATGGTTACCTAATTATTTTTTTAATAATTTATAATTATTTTTTTTTTGAGACTCTGGAGGGAGTTGTGCTGGCTTTCATCCAACAGGTCTTACAAGTAAAAAATAACAAGTAATCTCAGTGAACCAGTTAGTATAAACCAAAAGTTAATTATGCAGGATATGACAACAACTTTTGAAGTTTGGAAAAAATATTTGTGTCAGAAAAAAATTTGAAAAAGGCATTGATTTTTACAACAGCAGATTGTACTCATATTTGTATATACAATTATTGGTTTGGAAACTTGTATTGACCCATCTGTTTCAATAATGCCTCTAAGAAGTTTATGCAGATTCTGCCTGTTCCATGTGAAATTTAACACTCGGTGATTTGATCTTAGTGAGAATTTTAAGAACCTACTAATTTGTCCCAGATCATTTTGCTAGCTGGATACAGAATTCCCACAGACGTACTAATGCTAGGGTTTGCTTTGGGGTTTTGTAATGTAGAGGGTGGAGAGACAGCAATCTAGTTACAGAAACCTCTTCATACAGGTACTGATAAAGGAAGGAACACCAGTCTGTTTAGACCCAATGACCTGAAAGACAGGGAGAAGTCTAGGGCATCCGTGTTTCAACACTATGCTGCTTCTGGCTTTCTGTTTAAAAATATGCAGTATGCTTTTACTACTTTCTGACATTAAAAATAAAGATGAGCTAAACAACAAAAACTGTAGTAAAGCTTATAGAAGTTGTAATTTGGCTTAAACAAAAGAATATGGTTTTTGTTAAATAATTTGAAAGGGAATTCTTGATGTGATAATGATGTTCTAATACTCCACTCAAGAGAGGCCTCAGTTGCAGTTGGGGCCTCTGGGCACTACTGTAACATAAATAATATTAAGTACTTTAATAAGCATAGAGTTGTTAATCCTACACTGCTGAGAGATTGAAGTGTCTTAAATATGACTTATATCAATTAATTACTTTCACATCCTTTCCACTTTTGTTGCAATAATACTTACAAAGTAAATGGAATGTTCTGAAAGCAGTTGACTCTAAAGATCATACATGTTCATCTGCATTTTCTTCTTGGTGTAATGTCTATTACTTTACTGTGTGGCTCTGGCCTGCTGGATAAGAAAAGCATTACTGGAAGTGATTTTATGTAAATCCCCTTGGGGCACTGGTAGTGATTGCCTCACAAAGGCAGTCACGTACTTTATCCTGTACTCCTGGTAGTCTAAGATTCAGTTCAAGTGATTTGGAGAATTCCAGCTAAGTAACTTCTGTTTCTGGTGTGTGCCCTGCCTTTCTCTTTATGATCTGATTTTTCAATACAATAATGTGAAATGCAGTATTTCCCTATAGCAATACCAGTATGTAAATAAAGATCATAACATACTACAACATTTGGGAATTAATTCCAGCACAAACTGCTTGATTTCCGCCACATTTTTAGAAACATGCAAGGAAAACTAGAATCAAAGATAAGTGGTTACTTATAACATTTTCAGTGAGGTGTCTGCACTCTAAAATTGATGTGTTGTTAACCTGTTGAATGACACTTTTTTGCCTTCTGTTAAAACCTGAGTGTCTTTCAGGAAACTGAAAATTTCCTATAAATGCTTGTGATCACAAACTTGAACTACGGGCAAAAATTTGAGAGTCTATCTTTTATTCTGGGTTTTATCTGAAGATACCTATAATTATGATCACTGAACTAGAAGTTAATTTCTAGTCATTGTTACAGAATTTTGTCCTTTATTTTGTCAGAAGTTTATATTCTGGTTTTGTTACTGTATAGTAGCTACTAACTGTTTATGACATTTTTTTAATGTCAAGGGGATTCCTACACACTTAACACTGCCTGGATTGCTTCAGAGGTATAATGATTTACATTGACAATCTGGATTAATTTAAACTGCTTAGGAATTTGTTTCACCACAAATTCATCTTCCCATTGATAGGCTTGCTTGGACAGTTACATTTTTTGAACATTTTGTGTTGTCATCCTTGTGCAAAAGCATTCTTACTGAAGCTGAGACTCTTGAACAAAATGGTTTAGGTGCTCTGCCTGAGTTGATTAAAAAACCCCAAATCCCCCCAAAGCAACAACCCCCCCCCCACCCTTCTAGAGTGGTTTGGAGAGAAACTGTCCATATCTTGCAGTTAGAACAGCTGAAATCTGGGAAGTTACAGAAAGGGATTACCAGAATTCCTACTCCCCTCAAATTTTCAGTGTTGAAATTGTGAGCAGCAGTGTTTGCTTTGTATCCACCATAATTATATAAATATCATCTTGTCACTGACTTCAAAATCCATTCCCTTTTTTCTTGCCCATTAGTTTGCATTTTTCTGTTTCACCTTCCTTGCACCTACGCATCTCCTTTGCAAAGGAAACTTTACAAGCAGTATCTCTTAAGTTCATAGATTATGAATTCTATGAATTTGTCACTCTGATGCTTCTTGAGATGTGTTAGATTTCCTCTCTCTCTCCCCCCATCATAATTCAGGTAATTGTGTGGGGAGCAGGACCGCAGGAATGTGGTTCCTACATAGAGTTCCTGTTAGCTAAAGCATGTCATATGAAAGTAATTTTTTTCCCGTTGGCAGGGATTTGAGCCAGAGAAGGCAAGTGGCTTAATGCTCCCCCACCAAAAAGGTGGCTATGTTGGTCTGAGTCATCTGAAATAACTTGTTCAGTAAGTAGCAGAAAGTCGCTTTCTAAGGGCCTATCCCAAGTCGTATTTGGTTTTCTGTGCCTGAATTATCCTGTCTCCACATGCTAGGCCATAAAAGGTTATTGGAGTAGATTAAAATACTTAGCTACTTTTCTATTTATTGGACACTAAGTCACTAGACAAAGCTGTTTCTAAGAGTACCGCATTTTACTTGTGCTAAGTATTACTCTGACCTGGCTGGTCTGAAACTAGAACATTATGTTAAGATTCATGCAGTCTGAAGAAAAACAGCTCATGTTGCTAGCCTCAGGGATGTTTCTGTCACAAACACCTGAAATGACTCTGTGTGTTGAGTTAAAACCACATAGGTAGAGCATTATAGCTTGGATCTAGTCTTAGGAAAGGGGTTTCTGTTTTGGTCACTTCCAAGTTAAACCTGTTCTTGCAATAGGAAGGCATGAAGCCTTTAAATCAGGGATTTTGTTTCTTCTGAACGTTTTTGAAGTTCACTAGTCTTAATTTCACCACTTGGTTTTATTTGTACACAGCATTCAACTTACATCTGATAAGCCTGGGAATGCTAAAAGGTAGCCTGACTTTTTTCTTTTAGACTGAAATAGACTGCAAACTTCCTCAAATACCTCTTTTTTTTCAGGTCATTATTTCGTGATGTCTGTAGTTTTGGTTCTTCATGCTTTCAGCTATCCATCAAGAAATTAAGTCTAGTGGTAACTATATGGCAAAAAATGTTGATTTTGTGAAATTTGTCAGCAGGCACAGTTCTAACGGTAAACCAGCCTTCTCTCAAGGTTTAGGGGATGTGTTATGGGAAAGATATTTCTTCCCTCACTGTCTCATCTATTGGGGATTCTTACTAGTTTAGGCTCCAGTTTCTCAGTGAACTTCATGTTTAAGTGAAGGATATTTTCACCTTCAGCCACGTTGGAATTTGATTAGAAACGCCCAAAAGAAAAAAACTTCAGAGCCACTGTAGTGCTTGTCTATAGGTAATTGGGTGTTTTGTGTATGTGATGCCTCTTGCTTTTAGGAGTTACACCTAGGAATTAGAATACGGGAAGCAACTTTATTTTGTGAGCATTTATATGTGCTACTATATCTGTGAGCAGGACTGTTCTGCATGGAAGAAGGATTCATGAACCAAATAACCCACAAAATGACGTGTGTGCCTTGTGAAATGTGAAGTTTCTTTTATTACAAGGGGTTGACAGGTATGGACAAGTTGGTGAAAGTTACTAGAATATTTGCTTTCACTTTCATTTATTTGACCGATAAATATCATTTTACTTGGTAATGGAACAGCATATTTTCTGAAGAGGAAATATAAAGCAGTCTGGAAAGGTGTGTGGTTTTGGTTTGGTTTTTTTTTTTTGTGCAGAAGTAATTTATTACTTTTAAAGAATAAGAATTTCTGAGTTTCTTAGAATATTAAATTTCCAGAACCAATCTTTTTAGCTTGAGTTAAGCTAGTAAATAGATTTTCATTATCTGAGATGGGGGAAAAAAATAATTTTCTTTTTTAAACAGAAGTAACTGTTGAAAAGCCAGGAAATAAAAGTAGACTTTATGTGTTCAAGATGGCAAGCAGGGCTACTTAGTAAGCTTTACCCACACTTCAGCTCTTTATGAACTTCAGGTCTGCCTAGGTTTATACTGAGGAATGATCCCATAAAAGTATCACAGGGTTCCATGTCTTCACCACTGATTTTGTTTTGCTCAGTTTGCAATCAAAAAGCGATTTTTTTTTCCTGCTAATTGCTAGTGCTACAACTGACTGTGGTATTTGAAATTTACTTACGTAAATTTTTTGCTATTGCTTCTCCAAGTATGATCACTGCAGGCTTGACTATATGGGTCATGCCTGAACTCCTAACATCAGTGTTGTGAACTACCAGCCCAATAAGACTGTATCACATAGTAATGTATTTATCAGCTATCTGTTAAAGCCAGCTACCTATAGGCTATTGACATGTTTTGACTTATGCTGTTAGGTATTTTATTATGGATTTTACTGAATTAGAGACTTAATAAATTCAAAGCTGCATTGTATAGACTCAGATGCAGGAAATACTGCTGCTTACTAAATCACTTCAAAGTTACTGAATTAAGATGTTATGGTAGCATCCAATTTTCTTACTGCTTGTGAAACAAAATAAAGTAGGTCTAAAATTTCTAATGTTGTTCTTTGACTCCTTCTTCCCCTTGCAGAAATGATAAAGAAGCAGAGACTATTTGACTAAGAAGGTACTGAAAATTAGTTTTCTATGCAGTCATGTTAATTAGTGTTTGAATATTCGTATGGTCCCATGTGGTGCTGATAGCCATGGCTACTGCACCTTCCTGCCTCTTGAAAATTCCCCACTTGTGTTACGCTTACACAGATGCATCACAAGAGGATATTTTACAATATTTGTAAATACTTGAAGTTAATTTTGATGACAGTGACTTCTAATTTACTGAAGCAATATTCTCTTCCTATGTGCTCAGTTATAATTTTACTCCTAGTTGCCACTTTCTTTTTTTCTTGCACCTTTTCAAACAAAAACATGTGTAACATGAATAACAAATGAGTAGTGTAGAAAGATGTGTACACTGTTGTTTAGTTATCTAGTGATTTCCAGCCTGTTTTGCTTGAAGGTAGTGATTTCTTGCTACCTGTATTTGACTTGCCTGTTTTGCTGTATACTACTACAGGCATGCGGCATTCATTCTTTATAACCAGAAATGACCACTGAAGGATACTTACAGATCAAAGGAGGGAGGTGTTTTGGCTTGATAGTCTGATGTGCCACCTTTAAACTGTCAGTGTTGTTGTTGTCCTTGGCTATTCGAGGACCATATGAGCAACAATGAATGCCTGCAAAAAAAATTCCTGATGCTTTAAGCCTAGGTTCAAAGGAATATGTCAGGAAGAGTTGGGTGGTTTTTATGGCTTAATAGTGTACTCCAGTACTCTCTTCCTATCCAATCTCTGCCCATTAGTCTGCAGCTTGACTGGAAGGCTGAGAAGTGTTGGTGACTGACCAACAGAAACTGTCCCTACACTACCTCCAGTGCACTTTAAGCGCAAGCCAAGTGATTAGTGCTGGTGCACTTCAGGGTTGCTAATCAGTTTGCGTTTTGAAGGGGAACACAATACTGGAAGAGACATTTACTGTGTCTGTTGCATTTAAAAACAATCACCCCAACAGCAAACAATTAAGAATTTTCCAGTTAATCAAGAATGCATCTGTGGAAAGAATCGCTTTTTTGCCTTCTAGAAAATATTTAATACAACATTCCTTTTGAATTTTCTGTTTTGTTAGTATTTCATAATATCAGAATGACTAGTAAGGACTGCGTGGTTTGTCTACTTATTTGTCTAATGAGGTGTTAAGTCCCTGAAGACTGTTCTGCACTAGCTTCAGCCATCTACAACAAAGACTTGTCTTCTGTGTGAGAGTAATGCCTTGAGCCTAACATAGTTATCATGCTTGTAACTTCATGACACTTTATCTGAATAAGTTTATATATTGAATCTGATTCAGCAACTTACCTCCATAAAGAAGAGAGCATAAGCTAGTGTTTAAATGCTTTGTTTTGACGCAGGATTAATTCCCAGATTTGAACTCATATGTAACCCAATGGACTGATCAGTTTAATTTAAATGAGGAAAATGAATCGAAAGATTGGAGTTCAGAATTCTGGTGTGTAGCCATTGGTTGAAAATGTGCTTTATGAAATTTTAGCTTCCAATATTTTTAAAAGAAAATTAAAATCTGGTCAATTTGCAAGTGAGAAAATATTGGCCTGGTCCAAATATGAACTTGAAGTTAAAACTTGTTCTCTGGCACAGAATCAGAGTATACTGGGTGGTTAGATGAATGTACTTTGTGTAGCTGAGCTCTCCAAACAGTAGAAAGGCAACAGGAACTAAATTTAACTGGAAAAAGTATGAAGAAATATTGTGGTTGAATTAAGTATATAAGGTGTAAAAGTGCAATCACATATGGGGTAATAGTGGGTGGAGTCAAAATAAAACCCCTCTCATTGAATTTTTTAGCTATCCAGATGCTTGCAAATTCTTTGTTCTTCATTCCAGCCCATCTGTTCTTCCTTATTGTAACTGACATCACCACAGCTACCAAAACCGTTAAAGAATCACCATATAAAAATGGCAAAACTTACATATAAAACTTAGCACTTATTACACAGTTTTATGGAAAGAAAACTGCAGGAATCAAACTTTATAGTTGGTTGAAAGATTTTTCCTTTTTCTATATAGTAGTATGGTAATAGAAGCAATGCCAGTTATGACGCACAGTATGAACTGTTCAGTTATATACATGTATATATATAAATTTTTATTTGAGTGTGCTGTAAGGATGTTGCCTGATCTGAGAAGTTAAATGCAGAGGATTCTAGAATCTTTCTACTTCAACCTAAGTGCATTGTAAAGAAATGTTTTTAAGGAAAAAAAGAAACGCTTGCATTTGTTTTTCATTGCTAAATTGTCACTGGATTGTCAAGAGATGGTAGTACAAAATATTAGCGTTTTTTAAAGGTCTTTTGAAGAGATAACTTTAATGTGTGCAGCTTAGCCACAAAGTATGAATGTGATTGTATTTCTTTTACCTTAGTAGGATTTTGATTCTGCAAAAGGCAGATGTGCCAGATACTATGTCCAGCATACACTGTGATTCATCACTGGGCTTTCTAGCAAGTTAGTTTCAAATGGTATTTACTGTACGATATTAAGAACATGCCCATATTGCCAGTTCACCTAATTTTATTGCATGTCACTTACTTGCTTTTTAAAAAGCCCATTTTTACAGTCATACAGTTTTGTAAGGGTTTCAACTTCCTCTAGAATAACGTTTAAAATATTCCTACTCTTACAGTTCTAGCGAAAGCTGCAAAAGTGGAAAATCTAACTGCTCAAGAACAAGGGAATTAACTTCTCCTCTAGTATTTAAAATAAAATATTTGCTTTTAAAGAAATAGCATGGGTTCTTTGATTTATTTTTTTTTTTTAGCTAACCTGCAATTTCTTTGTGCCTGTTTGTATTGTGACAGTGTAGAATATAACTGTATCGGGTTCTGAATCCAGTCTTGGAATCAGGTACTGAGCAGTAGGCTGGAGTTTATGGATATATTTTGACACTTGCTCTGCCCATGGAAGTGCTGGACATCTTGTCTGAAAAATGGTTATTATGAACAGTCTAAAGCTGTTGATTTTGAAAGTCTTTATAATGCTAGTAACATGAAAGACTTTTTTTTTTTTGTGAGGACCAGCAGGTCTGACTTATGTTAAGCTATGGAGTACAAGAGCCGGCTAGCAGTGCAAAGTGCTCGAGATGATTTTAAAGAACAGCTTTGCTCTTTACAAGACAGGGTGAAGAGATAGTGATAAGTATTCTTAAAAGTAGTAGCATATGCACTTTTTCCTGCCTAAAATGCAGGTGAATTTTGAAGCTTGTAAGAACATCGCTGTCAAACTGTGAGGAGAAAGAAATGGAAATTAATTTAAGTTAAATGTTTGTAAAGTTATAGAATTATTTTGTCTTTTCAAAATAAATCTATGGTAAAGACACATCATGGTTATTCTTGTTAGCTTCTGTGTAGTCTGTGGGTAGCCTAATTTTCCTCATGTACTGTCTAATATTATATTTGGCTTGTATGAAGCCAAACAATTAATAAGCTTTACCTAAAACAACTTACTGGACTGTAGATTTTATCAGTATAGCACTTTGCATCTCTTTTTGTTGGAAACAGAGATGCTAGGGGCCTCTCCTGCTTGCCTGGAGTGAAACGGACTCTAACCACTATTTTGAAGTGGGAGAAGAGGAGGTTTAGATGAAGGATAACTTTTTGAGGCCCTCCAGGTTCTGTGTTTACGATGCCGTAGCTGCTGCCTTTTGGTATAGCCTTTGGAAGCTGCTATATGGCTCTCTGCCCATGAGGGAGTCTGGCCTTGAAGCAGATTTTAGGCTTCAGGCAAAGGAGTTGCAAATGAAGAAATATGTATTTTTTTTATGTAGCTCTAAGAGGGAATGAATCATGGAGATGTTTTAGGTGTGTCACAGTTGGTCTTAATTTCTTTCTTACTGCTAACACTGGTACTGTCATAAATGAAATCGCAATGTAATTTCTCTTGTTTCTTATTATTTGGAGCTCTGACTTGGAGGCTGCCCTCTTATTTAAAGTAATTGGGTGTTCTTAGCAGTCTTCACATGCATTTTTTTAATGCAGATTATATCACTAAGTGTCTTGGATGCGGAACTGTGATAATTATCAAAGCAATGTGGAAGTTAAACTTTTCCTTGAATATTTTGTACTTCAGAGATTTTTTTGTTTGTTTATTTGCTAAAGCAGGAACATACATTTCTGGAGGCCTGCATCATCACTCTGAATATACCAGTTTTATTCTACTGTGTGACAAATACTGATTTCACTTTAAATCTGCCTTTTGTATAGCTGGCTAGTTTAACTTTTAATAAAACCTTCACTGCTTTTGAAATAGTTTTGATTTTATATTTGAAACAAGAAACTAAGTTGGTTAATCCTTCAGATATACCTGATTTTTTATGTAATTTCTAGCATGAGCTTAGATCATGTGTCCAGCCCATCTATACCAGTATATGTGTACTCTACCTGAAGGAACCAGAAGATGATGTCATGCATGGATGTCTGCCCCTCTGCATGCATTGCTAAATCTTAACCTGTTAAGATTCCTTTACATTTAAACTGTCTATGATACGGACCCTTGTTAAAGAACCAGCCCTGCTTCCTTTAATGTGATATGGTAGCTTGTAGGGCTCTCCTGTGTGAAAGCTGTGCTGCTTGGCTTGCCCTCACAAGCCTTGTGCTGCCCCGCAGGTGGCAGTAGTGGTCTGACAGAAAAGACCCCTGGCCCAAACTTTGGGGAGTAGTATTTGTTTTTAATTGGGCAGTAAAAATAAAAGCAATTAATTTGCATTGCTTTTTTTCATTTTGTTGTTTGGTGGAAGATACTCCTTTTTATTTGGTCGCTGGATGGCGTTTGGCCTTTAGGCAAGGAATCTCAAAGAGAAAACTACCCAAGCTAAAGACTTGTCTGAATTTGTTGTACAGTAAGGTACTAGTGTAAAGCTGCTGGTGAAAATGTCTTCACTTCCAAGCAGAGAGTGAAAGTACTGTATAAAACCTGGAAGCCGGAGAATACTTCAGGCATTCAAACTGATAACACTCTGGCCAAGGTCAGGTTTTATTCAGTTCTGAGTCTCGGTGGATTTCAATGCTTATAAGAGGGGATAGGTGTTGGCCTGTTGTTCTAGTCATAACTTCTCTTTTTTTAACTGCTTTTCCACTGGTTATCAAGATGAAATCATGTCTCATTTCCCTCTTCCTCTTACATGTATTTAACAATTTTTTTTTTTAACTAGATGTGCATCTGGTATTCTGTTAAGATCAGCAATCCTAAGCTATGAGGCAAATGAGAAGGATGAAGAATGCTTTTTTGTAAAGCAGTAGCACAAATTATTTACCACTTAACAATATTCAATATAATTACATATTGTTAAAGAATTATAATCGAACACTATATTTACATTATATGTTTGCGTGCCTTCTGCAGTGTGCAAAGTGTCTTAAATGCATAATATAAATAGTCATAAAAGAGTTTTAGTTTCTGAGAGCAAACAGATTATCTGTTTTCATGTGTAATAGCAGAATGGGAAAATCTTACGCATACAAGTATTACTTTTGATGTAAAGTTGAACGAAGATTTTTTTTTTTTAATGAGGAAGGGGTTTTCAAAGGAGCCTGAGGATGCTACACAGATATTCAAAACAAGTTAAGAATCAGTGGTAGCTGGCACTGAGTAACACCAAATATACTTTAAATATTCAGCTGAAGGTCTGATTTTGGAGTGTGTATTTACTAAGAGTAAGATGGGCTTTCGACTTTTACTCCTGTTAGTTCATGTTAGAAAATTCTTATAGTTTATTACTCCTATTCTGAGCTTCCTTCAGCATTTTATCAAATACTTCATACACTTACAGCTAAAATGACATTAAAATGGTAGTGAAACATGGGTTTTCAAAAGCATTAAGCTAAAAAGTGCTATGTGGTTATTCCTTTGCATCTAATTACTTCAGAGGATGATAAAATGAGAAGAGAATTGGATTCAAAGTGATTGAGCACAATTCAGGAATTTGTTTCCTAATTTAGTGCTTTATAAATAATACACTATCAAAAAGGGACTGAAAGTGGTATTGCAGAGCATCTTGTTTTCTAAAATGATTGGAATGAGTAGTATCAATTACGACTACTTCTGAAATTGAGGTAGAAGTTTTATATGCTATTATAAATATAAATAATTAAAGCTCTAAATATTGTCAATAACCAGACCTTGTCCTAAGAATTGTCCAGGGCTTAGCTTGTGTCATTCAAGCAGAACTCAGAGTTACAGATTCAACTTCTAAGTCAATTGTTTGAATGATCAATTTAGTATTATATAACTGGAAACATGCAAAGCATTTTAATTTCTTCAAGAACTATGTTGTGAGCAATTTGTCTAGTAGGAGAAGACCTACAAAAAGCATATGCCGTTATTATTACCCAGAATCCAGTAAAAGATAGTTTTTCAAATTATTACCATATGTGTGTAGGAGTTGCTTTGCACTGTAAAGTTATTTTAGATACCAGAATAATTTGTTTCATACTTTGAGTTCCTCACTCTTAAAGCGTCCCCTTAGATTTGCTATTACTTTGACTATTGTGTGATATATAGTAAAAAAAAATAGGTTACAATAAAAGAAATTTAACAAGTAATTGAAATTCCAGATTGTGTGCAAAACGTGCCAAATGAAGTAATGGTATTAGCAGGGATATTGTGTGAGTGCAGTAGCTGTAGGGAAACTACTATAAAACTGTTAAATATGCTCCCCCTCCCCCTGCTGTCTTTAACCATTGTTATAAAAGCTTGAGAAAATAAAGCAATCTTGAATGGCTGACAAACATTCCAACAGAGAAATTAATGTATCATGTTATACCTGCTTACCCATATTTTTTTCTTATTGTTTCTGTTGATGTACAAATTCATGGACACCTTTAACAAGGAATATATTTGTTTTTCCATTTGTATATGTTTCATGTTGAACAATCTTCCTAGGACCCAGCAGAACAGTAACTGAAGCAAAGGAAAAGTATCATTTGTAATGCTGCATAAACCAATGCTTTCGTCTCTGAGCTAGTGCAGACCTAAAGGATGTCATGACTAACAGTAAAGCTGGTTGAAAGAATTTATTTTAAGGTGGAGTGTTTGTATGTGCGTTCTATAATGCTGACATAGAAGTTAAGAAAAGCGTAATTTATCAAAATCATCTCATTGATTTGAGTTGATTTAATTTGATAGACTGTTTATCTGCAGATGACTGACAAGTTAAAAGTACATAGGAAGGACTGTATTTACAAACCACTTTTGAATGCATTGTACTTTAATAGTATATCATCCAAGATTTATTGTTAACAGCGTAGCTATATTTCTTTATGCCCTTTTGATTTACATTCAGATGTCCTCATAGAATCATACAATCACTTAGCTTCGAAAAGACCTTTAAGATCATCGAGTCCACCTGTAAACCTAACACTGCCAAGTCCACCACTAAACCTTGTCCCTAAGTGCCTCCAGGGATGATGACTCATGGTTCTTTCCTTCTTAGCTTAACAGATTCATAGCCTCTGGAAAGAAATTTTAAGATAATCCAATGCCATCACTGGAGAATTTTACAAACTGTCTTGTTTTCAGGTATCAGTTTTCTTTCTCCAGTTTTGGAAGAACCTTATGATGCTGTTTCTCTTGTCCCATTTTTTTTTTTTTTTAGCAATTTCATTATTTGCTATACCTAAATAGCAAAGTGTGGGGGAGTGTATTTGGTAGCATGGTAGCATCTGCTTCAACAATATGTCTTTTTAAACAACTTTGTTGCATCCATGGCCAGTGTGTTCTTTGCAAACACTTGGCAGGCATTAAACAAAGTCCTATACATTAGGTGTTTTTTGCATACCTTACTAAGACTGTGTTATGGTCCAAGTGTTCACAATAGTCTGTCTCCTTGTGTTGTTTGTATACAGATCTCAGGGTTAGCACAATGTGTTTGTTCCTTGTGCCATCCAGAGTTCTGTAAATGTAGCACAGATGTGTGTTGTATGGAGTTTTTTGGACATCAGAAAACTAGGATGAGCTGTTCGGCATGTAATTCTTACGACAGACCCAGTCCTGAGCAAAGAAACCAACTATAGTCAGCAACAAATATTCAAACAGCCAGAGAAACCAGGACTCACCTTTTTCCACTTTGGGTTGAGAGTTTACTATTTGTCAGAAGTAGTGTATGCAAACCCCAAGCTTACAGGTCACAAATAGGCCATCACATTTGGGCCCATTTCAGCTGGAATCACTTTTGGGACACATCATGTGTTAGCAGCAGGATTGCTGCTAACATGAGTACTGGGTGTGTAAGTTGAAAATCAGTGTTAAGTCTTCTACTTTCTTTTGTTGGGGAGAGTTATGTTATGTTATGGTGCTCACAAAGACAACTTCGTGTTACAGTTTGCTTAGTTTTTGTAGTGAATGCTAATATGTATTAAAAATTGTGGTGGTAACTGGAAGCTTCTCTGTGGCAATAGAAACAGTATTCCCTAAAGAGAAGACTGTTTCTGTTTAACCTGAAGTTAGATAAGGTGAAACAGTGCATTTTGAGCCCTGTTATGTGTGTTTTGTTCCAGAAGGCATTTCAGATTTGCATGTTCCACCTGCAGCAAAGGACTAACTGTGAGGGTACCTGTTGTCTAAAAAAAAATAAAAATCCCCCAACCGGTTTCCAGACATTCATAGTTCAACGAGGAGATTTATTTCACTCATTGAGTAAAAATTACTTTCTGTAGAAAGAGGAAGCTCAAATTTATCTGCAGCAACTACTTATTTGTATAGTGCCCAATGGGGTCTTCGTTTCTGTATGCAGTTATACTGCAACTTGTACAGAGTTCAGATGATCTCAGTTACAGCATAGTTTTTCCAGAATATTTGATTGCAGTTGTGAAACCAACACTGGGATTGTGGCCTTAGTGTTCTGTAAAAAGGCATTTTGGACTGTCCAGTTGGACCATCAGTTATCACAATCTGTGGCATCTGTTTGCCTTCATAATTACTACTACTATGGAAAATTTTGGAATGAGGTTTCGTATCTGTGTGTACTAGAGCAATGCTACAAGGCAAGATAGGAAACCAGAGAGAATTCTATTTTTTTTAATATCGCTACCTGTTTTTAATGAGGATTGTACTAGAGGAGATGCTTGAAAGGTATCAGTGTATGCAACTTGAAAGAAGTTTTGTTAATTCTATATGAATTATAGCTTGAACACTTATATAAATGTTTTACATGGGTTTAATTAGCAGGGTCGTGCATTAGGCCTTTGTATAAAAATGAAGTTTTATACCCAAGAATTAAATTTGATCTATCTTTGCTTTTTGTGACAGTTGTATTTGACACAAAGGCAATGTCTGCTGTAAGGTGTTATAAGTATGGAATAAGAGCAAATTATTGGCATGAATGTGTCACCTCATGATTATGAAAATAAATGCAAGCTTTAAATTTAATTAAAAGTAAGCTTTTAAAAAAATAAAATAAAAGTTACCTTTTTCTTAACTTTGCTGTTACCATCTATGCTAGTCTTTCTTTACTGTTCATTTCCTCTTCTGTTTAGGAATAACCTTCAAGTTAAGCAAAATGTTGGCAGTATTCCCTGTTGTCTCATCATTTGTTAAATACTCTCCTAAATCTTGCATTTGTGTGATACGTGATCAGATAAACAAAAGGAGTGAGATTTTTGTAGGAGTAAGTTCAATGGAGTACTGTTCCCTTGAGAAAAGAGACTATAGTGTAGCTAATAAAACACTCATTTGTATTGATCCAGAGCAGTGTAAGGGGAATGTTCTGGATCCATGTGGCTTCCTTTTAGAAAGATACTGCAGGGAAGAGCCAGCCAGGGTTTGAAACCAGCACAGTAGCTGCAGTAGCAGCCAAAGACTGGGTTAGGGGTGCTTCTGATGCCATCAAAGTCCTGCTGCTGTCTTCACTGTGATCACTGTGCTTTGTCCATTCATGATTTGTTTTAATGCATTTTCCCTTTCCCTTACTTGGTGTTCATTGAGCTAATTCCTCTTCCTGCATACCAGCCTGAATATCCATACTTCAGAAAACTTAAGTAACAATTTGTGAATAAAAAACATTGCACCTATACTGTCCACTCAGCTTCTCTCCTTGATTATACAGATTCTGAGGTACTTGGGTGATGTTTCAGTCATCTATTCATCTATTTAGCACAGATTGGTTCCTAGGTGTGACTGCAATAAGTGGGAGTGATATTAATAAACACATCTGAATTGAGGAGTAGGTATTGTTGTTTTCTGTTGGTCAAAGAATCTTATTAAAACCAGAAAGTTCTGCTATATTTGTAGAAGGAACAGTAGAAGCAGCATAAATTCAATGTTATTGCTTCTGTGATTCTTCCCAATTTCTTTATGAGCTTTGGGTTTTTTTTTGTTTTTTTTTAACAGAGACTTGAAGGGTGTTATAGTTACGCTCAGTGACAATGGGCATCTTCAGTGTTCCTACCTTGGAACGGATCCGTCACTCTTCCAGGCTCCTAGGGTTGATTCTAGGGAAATAAACTATGAAGAATACGATGCTGAAATGAAAGAACTTCAGAAAATCATCAAGGAGGCCACAAAAACACAAGGTATACTTCTCCCTGTTCTATGTTGTATGTACTTCTAATCACTGACTCTCCTTTTAGCACTTTAAAATATTTTATTTTCATACTTTAACCATAATTAAATTTCTGTAGAAAATATAGTATTTAATAAAGTTTAGGTTTTAATTAAAAAAAGGTACAAAGAAAATCTTAGGCTGTAAGAACCTTTGATACAGTGTTTTTTCTCTGTGTTTTCATAATGCCTCTTGGAACTTTCAAGATATTTACATCAGATTGCAGATAATTCTCACCAGTGCGAGGGTTCAGAGAAAAAATGTGACAGTGCATGTACTACCCAAGGGCAAGGAAACCTAAGGAATTTCACAGCAACAGTGAATATACTTAGGCTTCAGAGAGAGCAAAAGTATTGCCAAATTCTGTTCTATTATTACAAATGGCTTCTTAATTCATGCACATTAACAACGAATGACTTTTGTTAAAGTCATGTCTGTTGCTTTACGTTTTAAAAGCAGTTTATTTGAAGAACATAGAGATACAGAAACTAAATCACTGATCATGATAAATTCTGAAATTTACATACATTGCTAATAACTTGCATCATTATTTTTTTTCAAGTAAGGGCACATGATTTCTACAGAGATCCTTCAAAGTTTGTGTTTTCATAACTGAGTTTTTAAACAGTGCATCTGACTTGCACAGGGAATTGAAAGCTTGTGATTTTACAAGAAGCTATGGAAAGATATTAGACAAATATAAAGAAACAATTAAAATCTTTTCTCGGTGATAGTGTGTTCTTAAAATGCATTAGTTAATAAAGAAATATTTATGGCTTTATGTGTGAAAAGGGAGCGAAAAAGCTCACAGTTGAAATCCCTAGAAAATAAGAAATTATTTATCTGCAGTCATGAGCTTGATTCTACAACTCAGATTTCTTTTTTATATGTCCATTATTGTGATACACTAATACCAGTTTTTTAATTTTACGAATCCAGTAATTGACTATTTAAGCACATAGATGTGGGTAAATTCCATTGATTTTTACCATAGCCCTTCTTATAATTATTTGACATTTTTGTCTGGCTATCATAACCAAAGGAAAGAAAAGCATGCTGGAAGGAATAAATTCGTTTGAAGTGAATCAACTTTTGTTTGTTGGTTTTAACACACTGTGTTGAAGACCTAGAGGGAGAAGGAAATATAGCTGTCCTTTATAACTTTTCTAATAACTGCCATGTTATGATTGACAAGTTTACTGTGAATATTTTTGATCTTTTTCCCATTCTCTCTTCCTCTTAACTTATTTTCTTCCTCAATCTGATCTAAGGTGTTACAGCAGTGTTTTCAGATGAGTTTTTATGAATGCTCTTTTCATTCATCCTCTAATGATATTTGGCTTTAACTGGATGTAAAACTTGTGAGAAGACTTTTTTTACAACCAAAATTTTTACTTAAGAATGCCATTCGGTTTCAGATGTTTTGGATTTGTTTCATTTTGGCTTTTTGCTTAGAAATTTAGCTAAGTCTTAAATAACTGCTAATTGTGTCTGGTTGAATGCAAACTGCTTTTGAACACTGGTCACCATTAAGTTACTCTAAGCATGGTCTTTAAAATGAGCCATTGCCTTTTCTGTCTTTTGGATTCACATTTGTGCAGTAAGAGCTTGTGTTGTTTTGAAAATATCTACCCTTATATGGAAATAGTTTTTCTTTGTTTCATTTGTACTTCCAAACACAGAAGGTATTTAGAATTAGGTCATCATATAAAAAAAAACTTAGAGTAGTTATTTCCATAAATGTCTTGTATTTCTGTCCAGTGCTGACCATTAAACTGTTGAACTTAAGCTGTTTTATACATTTTGAAGAATTAAGGATTTACATTATAAGCTGATGAAATATTTTAAAATCTTAACTGTTATACTAACTTAAATCTAATGTTACTTGCATCAGTCTGGATGACATAAGTGATTAAACATAGGTGTTTTGGCTCAGTTTAATAGTAACAAAAAGCTGATCCTTCTATGTAAACTTTGGTTGCAATCTCTGTCCTTTTCCTAGTAGACTGTATGGCAGAAGTTGCATCATAGTTTGCTTGAAGAAGCAACTTGAATAGAAATTATTAAGGGATAGAAAAGGAAGATATTTTCTTATTTGTACAAGTGTAATGAATCGTGCTGAGCTATGTGTAGTTGGCAGAACCAGTTGTGTGCAATTGTGGCAGTATGACACAGGCCTAGGCTTCTCTGGTAGCTGATATGGAAGGAACATGTTTTGGTTTCGCTTTTTTTCCTTGTAGTAAAGGGAAGTGTTTTTCTCTGAGTACAAGAAAATGAAAACTTATTTTCTGTCTTCATCAAAATGTTTTGCCGTGACCCTCTTGTTAGAAAAAGATAATGTGCTGCCTACTAGTTCTGGGTCATTTTCAGGACCCTATGTCTAAGAAAATTCTTGCAGCTTTCTGAATGTGCTCATGCTCTCAATTATTCCATTAATACATTAATTTTCCCTTTACATTAAGTCTTTACTGTTTGTTACTTTAGGAACTACACATTTCCTGTTTGGGTTTTTATTTTTACGAAACATTTAGTATTAGGAGCTAAAAGTGGTCCTTAGAGCTGGGCTTCTGGGTTCTTAAGAGGAGATTATGTAATTCCTCATGGCATGTAAGTGCCTAGCTTTTAATTCTTACAACTTTTTTTACGGATGTGAATCTGCATAAGGTTTTGTATCATGGATATAAGTGAGTTCATAGCATTCTTTGCCTTGTATGTTGTCAGTCCTGGAAATCTTCAGGTAATATAGCATAACCAAGCCATAATGTTCTGTACATAAAACATTCATATCCCTTCTTATGCAGAGGCATTTCGAAAATCTATTTTAATTTTACACTACTACGCACAGAATCTTTCTGTGTCTAACATTCATTATCAGATTGTTTAGATGAAAGTACCATGAGGCGTTTGATGTGTATTTTGGAGACAGTTGTTTATTATAGGTATATTAGTATGTGCATGTGAGGACAAAAATTTAGAAATTCCTTACAGTCTCTGAAGATCATGTATAGTAGGTATAAAATGTTGTTATAGAATACATCTAAATTCTTTTTCATAAATAAATCAGAAATCCAGAATGAGATCCAGGTTTAGGTTGTGTGTAGAAATCTTACAGAACTGGGAAGTTTCTTTGATCAAAAATTATATGCATTGTTATTTTTTTCCCTTTATACCAGTTACAATATAAGTCTGAAACTTGATGCTGTTGAAATTGTATTATTTTTAGAAATGTAGCTGCATGTTTGTTGAAGGAGAGCTGATTTACTGTTTCTTTCAGATATTTTGCCCAAATCTGAAAAACACAGAGATCTAATTGTCACAGCAGAAGTTTCGCCTGATTTGGATGCAGAATCCGTATGTAACTGTATAAAAATGAAATTGCTCTGAAAACATTGGTTTCATGCATGAGTAAATAATGGTTGATTGTGGATAATGATTACTATGTATTTATGTTTGTGGGACTGGGCTTCTGCATAGCCCCGAGTTTTCCTTCAATTAAAACATACTGTTGTTAATGATTTTAACTGGAATTATTCAAGTATTTAGTATCTTCTGTCTGGGGACCTTTACATTCTTGGCTAAGCAAATGTAAGTGAATGAGAAGTTTAGATATGGAATAACTTTGTAGTGGTAAGAATTTGCAGTGGCAAACAGTTAATAATATGGGGGAAACAGTAGAAGTGTCACCTTGTGGATCTTTTAAAGACAAAATACATGAACCACTCAAAGATGCATTGTAAGAAGCAATCTTTCGCTGGCAAGGTGTCATTCAATATTCTCTGGCATAGCAGCCAAATTAGTTTATTCGTCTTGTCTACATACATAGTTTATAAAAAGTAATTCAGATGAAGATTCAGGGAAGCTTATATTATCTCTCAAACTTTTCATTTTAACACTTTAGAACATAGATTTCATTGCACTAGAAGATCTGTAATTAGCAATTTCTGGCCACTAATTTCTGCAAAACTGATTTTCAGGGCTACTTACTGTTTAAAAAATAAACAAGGAGCTGCTTTTTAATACTTCATATATATTTGATATATGTATTTAAACTGTTGTTATTACTGCTGCTACCTCTACTACTATTATTCTTTGCTCAAGGGTTGTCTTTCTAATGTGTGTTCCTAGTACTTGTCTGTGGAAAAAAGGACAGTGTGACATGGTCTTGGCTAGCTGCAATAACCTGCTCATAACACTTAGAACTGTTAGGTCCATAGAATGCTCTAATGCTGCTGTACTCATTCGCTCAACCTTCTGGATGCAAATAGTCTATTTCATATATAAGTAACTAAATAGATTAATGGAACCATCGTCTTCAATCTTTATTTCCCAAGGCTGTCCATATATCTTGGTTTGCCTCTGAGGTAGACTTTCCTGGGGTTTCCTTCAGTACCCATCTAGAAAAGAAAAATCTGGGAAGATACTTCATGGAGAAGGATCAGTACAGCAAATGTGGGAACAATTTTAGGGCTTCTGCAATGATCTTTGAAACTACTTCTGCACTTGAGAAAAGATTTAAATTACAATGTGTGTGGTAAAAGCAAAGATGATACAGAAGTATTACAAGAGATTAGATGAGCAAGTGGAGGACCATTCTGGTTATTTAACACCATCTCCTGCGTATGGCCTCTGATCCAGGAAGTCCAGCTGATATCTGAAAGTTGAATATGGTACGGATCGATCTCTTTACACCCCTGCTATTGCTTCAGGATCGACCACTGGTCACCAGGGACAGTGGTCATGACAAGCCCAGTATGACAATAGCTTTTTTTTTTTTTTTAAACTGAAAAAGATACACAATGTACAAATGAAAGTCTTACTTCTAGAACCCAGAGAACCTACCAATGTCCTGACTTCTTAGGAACTTTGTAGATATGGACATTATGTGGATATGTTGGGATAAAAAAGGAGGGTGGGTAGAGGACATCAGGTTGTTCCTAATTTACTCTTTTATCATGAGATAGTCTAAATTCAAGTCAGTAATTGGATAGTATAGCAGAAGTGAAGTGTTTCTTTAAAATGAAATAATTTAAACAAACAAGAACATTTTCTTAAACTGTAGGCACTGGCCTGTTGCAAAATGAACTATAAGCATAAAATAAGATAATAAAATATACTGCAAGATCAAGGTGAATTTTGAATTAGCAGAAGTAGCAAGATGCCTGTTACAATTTTCTTTTGAAGTTCAAAATATATTTCTGATCGTAAGATAGTGTGTGATGATTTTCCAGTAGATACTATGATGTATATATAATATATTAGCAGATTGGGAATCACTTTTCCCTACTGAATAACAGAAGGTATTTCCAGAATTTAAATAAATATACAGTGGAAAGTACTGTGCCAAACAAAACAGTTTCAAATATTCATACATACATCAAAGTGTATTGGTTTCTTATATACACAACATTCATGACCTTTTGCTATCATTTTTGCAGGCAATTTCAAACAGAGGCTTCACATTTTCAGAAGGAGCTCAGAAATATGTCTTGTGTATTTTAATCTGTCATAGGAATGATAAGTCCTTTACTGTTAATTCCCTGTTTACCAAGTTGATGGTAGGAGAGTAATATTGCCTACATTGTGTTTACTCATTCAGGCATAATACTGAATTTACTCTGTTTTCATCTATTTCTTCACAGAAAGCCATTGACAGTGAGGTAAAAGCAGAAGCAGTACCATCAGTCACAGTAAAGGTACTATGCCTAACTCAAACAGTAACATTCAATTAGTGGTGGCAAATTTTAATAAACCTGTCACTTTCTGTGTATTTCACTTAGATCATGAAAATGAGTAAAATTTGAAATGTAATTTATACATAGTTCTTCTCCTTCGTATGACAAGGTGTCATTCTAGCAAGCCCTCTGCTGGAGTCAGAAAGTGATTGGAGTTTTATTTTTGATTGAAGAAGCAGACACAAAAACATTATTAGGAGGGAATGAAGTTGTTTTTGAAGTTACAAGAATAATTTTTCTTGTAAAAAAAATTTGGAAAAAAAAATTTTCCCTTTCCAAATTTCAAAGGAAATGAATGTTTAGTTACTTGAAATGTGAAGTTTGTCTTCAAATGCCTTTTTGGTTGCCAGTAAACAAAAATAGACTTCCTTTTGTAAAAAGGCTTTCATAGCTTTTTCTAGTTAAAACAAATGCTAGGAAAATCTATTTTGAAAATTGACATCGTTGCAGTCCTCCATGAGAGTTGCTGCCTCTAACCGATTCTAAAGAAAATGTGAGAGTGTGTGTGCGTGCACATGCATGCGTGTGCAAGTGCAGTTTCTCCTCAGTATTGCCTAAAAATGATCATTAATTTTATTGCTGAGTTTGAGGATCTTCTAGGAATTATCAATGGAGCCTTATTTTTGAGAACCTTGCAAATTCTCCCTCTATCTTGAGTGAAAATTTCAGAGGGTAACTGGGCTATTTACTGATAAAGATTCCCTTATGCTAGTGTAGTTTAGTTGTACTTGATCCAACACCTTTCTCTGCCTTTTTAGATACTAAAATGATCCAGGATAAAATCCTAATCCTGGTAAAGGCTGTGACAGTTTTGCTCAAAGAAGTTCAGATGAATGGTATTGGACTTTGAATCAGGCTCTTTGTGAATATAAGGCTACCTTAAAATATGGAATGTAAATTTAAATTACCTCCAGAAAGATATGAATTTATCAGCTTTTAGTTTACACTGGAGCCAACATATTGTGTAAGTGAGTTATTACAGAGGCAAGTATTGTGTTTATAATGACCAAATGCAATTTTTGGAGAGCAGTTATGACTTCAGTATTGGACACACAGGTAACTCCCATTGTTCTCCCTCATCTGCTCATTAAGGCCAATGGCAAACTATTTAAAATGAGCATGGATGTATTTACATATTTGATAAGTTTTTAAATGGAAAGGCTTTATAATTCCCCATTCTGTTTTCTTGTTTATACATCTTGTACCTTTTGATGAAACAAAACCAGTAAATGTAGGTGTTATCATGCATTCAGTTCACTCCAGAATATTTTTTCCTGTAATAAGTTCATTTAGCTGATCTTTATATATTTCTGTTCTGATTAACTGCAGTTGATGGAAAAGTCCCTTTAATTAATGGATTCAACTCTAATATTTACAAACTTGTAAGCATTACATTATAGTTGTATGTTATGACTCCTGTCAGGCTAATTTGAACTTAATTTGAATTTGGACAAGTTGAGAACAAATTTGATATATTTAAAATTAAATATTTTCTTGAATTGCACAACTGCAACCAATGTGTATGTATACCTGCTTGTTTTCTGCAAGGTAGGTAAAATTACTAATGAATATTATATGGCCATTGTAGTGGTGGTCATTATACCCAAAAAATCTGCAGGCACTGTGCTCTAAAAAAAACTTCCAGAATTTGTGACATTTATTTTTATATTAAAAACTTAATTTTTAAATTTAATTTTGCACCAATGAGAAACCTGACAGAAAAGTTGTAATAAAATAAGATACTTTTGACAAAAGTTACTAGATAAGTGTTCTTCACTTCAGGCTCCCATATGCAGCAGAAAACCAAACATGATTGAGAAATGCACTGAAGTAGTGTTTGCCAGTAACTTTAAATGTCACTGTCTTAATTACAAATTCTGAAGTGTACAGTCTCACATCTGCATGTTTTTAGCTCATTTAATTGGCATGACATCTGTAAGGCTATTGATTCCATCGTCATTGTTCATCTTGAGATTCTGGCTTCAGGAAATGGGGCAAAGTTTACTTTGAGGTATGTACAGAGGTAGATATGATTCTTCCTCGATATCATTAATAGCGATGGATGATCTGAGGGCCTGTTTGCAGCCCAAAAGTATCGTTAAACCAAAATAAATACTGACGTCAAATCTGTGAAGTAGTTAAGCTTCCTAACACTTGAGTCATTTTATAACTATTAGTATTTTCCTGAACTGATTTAACCTGGCTGTAGTGAGCTCCTTGGTAGACCAGCAATACAGAAGAGATTATGATAGATAGTAGATACAGTCTTTGTATATGCAGACCACATTCAGATCTCAGTCACCACTATGCTTGCATTTTAAATTTAAGGATATTCTTTTGATATCCATTGATTTTGCAGAGCAATAACTGCAACTAGCACCACTTCAGGTTTATGGTTAGGTCAGCTCTCGTAATCGACAATTGTAGTTGTGTGGGGTAGTCCTGTCTATTGAATTTTAGAACTTATTTGCAGTAAAAATCAATTAGAACTTGACTCCTATGCATTGCTCTTTGTAGTTAAAGGAAATAATTTCTTTGGTTAGCTTTGTTTTTACACTTTTTGTGTTTTTACTATAGTCACCCTGAAGAGGCAATGATTTATTTCCACTGGAAGAAATGCACATGACACTTGCAAAATATTGACATTTTAATTAACACTTGGCATTAGTTGTTCTTGGGTTAAAATTACAAAGAACATGAGAAATCCCGTCAGTTTTGTAGCCTTTCAAGTTATTGTGTTCCATTATTGACTGTAAGTAAATAAATAAGAATTGCAAAAGGGTTTAAACTTGAAAAGTTCTTGAACATTGTTGCTGAATTGTTCTTTGCAGATTCTTCAAAACTTTTTGCTGGTTATGTTTTTTTTTCTGCTATACAGAGATTTATTTGTTGCTTCCTTTAAATATTTCTGTATGTCACTTGATTTAGATAACGATACAGAGCAGAGTGACTGCACAGAAACCAAACCTGGCAGTATGTGTACAAGCTCCATTAGCAGTAACCTGTGACCAGTTCGTCTTTGATGATTTAGGTAAATCATTGTAAAACCTTTACAGCTATTGTATCATATTACTTTTTTCTGAGGGATTTTGAAAGGTGTGTGTATACAGGCAGTTTCTAGATACTGCTTGGTGGAGGAAGACAAAGTAGAAAGGAATGGAGTTCCTTCCTTGCTTACGGTATGAAGCATGGCAGGTGAGGAGCGGCAGGGTGACAGCTTCATAATGGAGGGGGGAAAAAAGATCAGTTATTCTGTGGTACTTCTGTTGGGGCATTTTGTTTTTCTGGCAATTCAGTCTATGTAGAAATTACACTGCTGAGCTAAAAGCAGGGACAGAAAGCTTGTTTGCCTGTGGGCAGTCTAGTGTATGTTCCCAACTTACCATCATCTGTTTGGTGATTCTAGCCTTTTTCCAACTCTGAGAAGACTGCAGGTGGGATTGCCTCAAAAATTAAGTGGAGCTGAAAACCAGAAGAGTGTGTCCTGCTGCCTCAGTTGGGACTGCAGATGGTTTCTGCTCTGAAGTGTGCAGTAATGGTCCCTATTGAAACAGGGCTTCTACTGACTGCTGCTCTCTTCTGAATGGACAGTTCTTATGTTTCTCAACAAAGGGCTGATGGCTTTGTAAAATACTAAAAATCACAATATAAAACTGCATTTGTTTTGATATTCTCTGCATTCAGTTTGCTGAATTGTTTTATTGGTTATGCTTCAAGATAGTTGTAAGTTGGAGAGACTAGTTTACCTTTTAAATTATGGATTCTAGGAAACCCACATGTCCAGTGATTTGATGAAGGTAAACTGATGGAAAAAACTATCGTAATTTAGTAAAATATTTCCTAAAGTGCTAGGTAATATGTTGCTGTCATTTGGATGCTCCTATTACTTGATTTAATTTTGTGTTGGTTTTAGAACCAGATTCATCTGAAACCGTGGTCCTGTCTGTCTTTTTGAAGGGGAATTGTTCTCCATCAGAACTAGAAGGAAACTGTATAGTTTCATATGATACACCAACAGGTAAGTCACTGGAGATGTCGAATTGATTTGCCTTTTTTGAGGTCGTTTTCTTTGCATATTTCTTATAAATGTCCTTTTGAAATATATTGAAGGCCATAGAAATTACAGAGATAATGTGTATCAGAGTCTAATCTTGCATTTTGGTTAATATTTTATGTAGCGTTATTAAGTTATGTAATTGGTCTTCTAGAGGTACAATCATATGCTTATGGCTTGGGAAGCAGCTGTACAAGCTTTCCCACCCTGTCCTATCAATTTGCTTCTGTTCTGCTCTTTAAGGTTCCACCTCTTGGAGTGAGAAGTTAATTACATCGTTCTGACTATTCAGCCTTCTGGGCTGCCAAAAAAATGTGACAAGAGCTGCCTTCCCAGAGAGGAAGAGATTTGAATAAACATTGGGACTGATTATTCCTCACTTCCCTTTTAACAGTTGAACATATTCATTCTAAACAAACAAACAAACTCAAAGGAACAGAAACTAAGTCATTCTGTTTTCTAATGCCCTAATGACCGTAATGACAGAAAATGTAAATTTACCTTGCTATCTATAACTGAAGACTGATTAGCTTAGTTTTCTGCACACAGCTTTGTGAATGTGTCAGGCTACTGAGAAACTCTGTTTAGGCAGGGCTTTCGTGTTAAGTTAAATGCAGCATAAACAAGTGTAAGCTGTCTGTTCTTCACTTCACGCTGGTTGGCTTTGCTCCTGCATCTCCTCCCCGGTTGTGCTCACACAATCAACAGTTATTTCTCAGCCAGATTTGCTGATCTGGTTCACTGTGTAAACACAGAGCTGTGCCAGCACAAAGGGAAGGGTGTCACGGAGTAGACTGGCATCAAAGAAATGCATGTGGAGTTAGAGCTTCTGTGAAGGGTGGTGGTCTTGAGTACCTTATCCTGTGTATATTTTCAGTTTAAGCATTGACTTCACATCACTTCTCATTTGAAACACTGTGTTTATGATGATAGTCTAGGCTGTGTGATGATTGAAATGTCTATTTCTACACAACTGCACTCATGTTTTAAAGAACTAGATCTTACCTTCTTTAAATAAGGCTTACAGGTATGTGCAGAGGGTGGGAGAGGAAAGGATGCTCTTCCCTTTTTCTTGAAAGCCTGCACAAACAGCTTGTACAACTTCAGTGCCCCTGTATTGTGACTCTGACTGCTTATTCCTCATGTATGGGATGCTATACCTTCATAAGTATCCAGGTTGGCAATGTGGCTTTAGACAGGTTTTGTGGTACATCTGTATGGGTAGTATACTTTTGAGTACCTTGGATCCTCTGATTTTGAAAGCTTGCTTTTTATTTTGCTTTGCAAGATCAGAATATCAAACTTAAAGGGTATTTCTCAATGCCAAATGAAGGTATTATTTCTTTCAGGTGACACTAGTTAAGTTTACACTTACATTTTAGGTATTATGTTGGATGTTGCTAGCCTTTTGGTTAGGAAGGTAAAGAAATCTTGTGTTCAGTATATTGGATTGTTTATATGCAATTAAAAAAAATCCCTGGAAGACATAACATCTAACAGAATTAAGGAACTGTAGCAGTAATTTTAAAAACTTACCTTTAATGATAGAATTTGGAAGACTTTGAAATGAGCATAATTAAGATCTTGCTAAATTTTTGGTTATTAATTTAAATTGAGATGGGATAATTCTATTCAATTACATAAAAATACTAGTGTTGCTTGTACAAGGCAATCAAATCCTTAAGAGTAAAATGCTAGTAAACAAAAACTAAGTGCCTTTGTGACTTCATTGTATCTGAATAGAGACTTTTTCCTTTTTCATTTTTTAAGATACCTGTATTTCTGGCCAAATTGGTCTTCACTGTATCTCTGTGGGATTCTTGCAGCTGAAGGTTAATGAGTCACTTGGTTGGATGGGATTGCACTATTGATGAATGTGGTCTCATGTCTGTTTTTTGGCTAGTATTATGTATTGGCTAGTATTATGTATTGGCTAGTATGTATTGTCTGCTTAACAAATGTGACTTAAGTTCTTTAAAACCTGTTACTACATTTCCTTTTTTTTCTTACTTGAGTAGCATCTTATGTATTTTTTTTTCTTTTTTTTTTTTATGTGTGCCATTGCTGGTTACATGGTAGAGCTCAATCCTGAAGGTGAGTGAATGGAAAAAATGCAAAGTTTGAATGATTTCATGTTTGACAGCATATGCTGAATAAAGCAAATGTGGAAGGGAGCTGTTACTTTACTTATTATTTCTATAAGTTCTTATTATCCTTGATTTGATGCTATGAACATGTGAATATTTGAGAAAACTGAAAGTAAACAAGGCTTAGATGCAAAAAGACAATTACCTGGGAGGAAACAGAAAGTAATGAAGATATTTCTTGAAGTATATTCCACTTTCTCATATGTAACAAAGGAATTTTGCAAACTATTAAGTGCCTTGTGCATTGAGTTTGAAAATAGAAAACACAACTGTATATTCTTTCTTTACCATATTTTTAGCTATTTTTTTTAGTTTGAACCACAACTTCAGCAGCTTAATTATAGCTTTCTTTTTGGTGCAACTGAAACAGCTATTAAGCTCTTGTAGCTAATGCTGTGCTGTTTGGACCGACTAGGTCTGCGAATGATATCACTTAACATCTCTTCATTCCAATTCCTGTTGGAAACATCTTATTCAAGGCTAAAAGGCTCCTTTCTAAGCGAGAAAACCAGCAGTACAAAATTTAGCTGAGATTGTGGTAGATATGATACTTGCAAAAGGTACAACTAAAGGACAAAACAGGACTGGAAGATCGCTTATGTATAGGTAGACTGAAAAGAGAGAAGGGTAGTTTCGCAATGTAGTTGTGTACCTGTGTTGAAAAGATACAGTCCTTGTCAAAGATACTTTACTAACTTTAAAAATCTGTATTAAGCACAAATTCCCTCACTTTTTGGGGAGGGAAAATGTTGTTTGTCATAGATTTAAAGATCAAGTGAAAAGGTGTTTTCAGTTTTGCAGTTATATGTATAGATGTATGTATATTTGAGTCTTGTTTTTCAATACTTACACTCTTACGGGCATACTAAGTGAAGTAAAAAAGGTAGATTACTGTGTTAATGGTTCCCTTCCTTTTCTGGTTTCTGGGTATTTCAGGGGGACCTTGAGGTGCTGTACAGGAAATTAGATGCCTGAATGATCTTAATAAAAGACTACACTGAGCAAGAATAGTTATCACCACATGGCAGATTTCTGCTATACAAAGTAATTTAAAAATTATTTTAAAAATAGAGCAAATATATAAATAAACTATATAAAATATATGTGTATAATTTAAAAGGGTAAAAATGAAGATTTGGATTTTGTTTTAAGAAATTTCTACTCGAGATGAGAATATTGTGGCACACAGTAAACTTTGTAGCATTATCTGGGACAAAATTTATTTAGATTACTGTGAGGTGCTTTGGACTAGTTAAATGCAGAGTCATCAGTGACAGAAAAAGCATAAATTCTCTCAATATTTAACAGCCTAAATTGGAGATCTGAGCTTTAATGGTTTTCATCGCGAACATTGGTGTTATGTTTAAAATATAATTAAGATGAATGCATGAGTAATTTGTGAGTGAAGTTGTAACTACAGTGTCTGTAACTGTTTTATTCTATCAGGTAAATGCATGAGTGCCTTTAAATAGTAGTAGCTTAAGAGATATTGCTATGGAATTTCTGTTGTATTTCAGATTAAAAGAGAATCTGAAATTTTTCACATTTTTTCTTTATTACAGTGCTAAACTTGTATCATGCAATGTATCACACCTCTGGATGAAATGTGATCTATTATTAGACATAACACTGAAGGATTGAGGAAGTTCTGGCTCCCACACTTTGCTACTGCTTTGTGTTTCTTTACTACCATTTAAAATTCTGAAATATTCTGAAAGCGTTTCCCAGCAAGAGTTTTTCACTGTAGTGATAAATTTTGTTGAGCTTTTTGGTTTGGTTTTCTTATATATAGTTGGTTTGGCCTCATCAACTAGAAACCTCCTCAGTCCCCTCCCAAAGCCAAATACTATTTGATTTAGTTTTGATTTGACCGTGGCCTGAAATATTGAAAAATTGTGTTTATGACAAGGCAGACTGAGAGCAGAGTATTTAGAAAAATTTGTTTTGAAACAAGAAGAAAAACCATCTTGTTTAAAAATATTTAAAAATCTTTTTGGCTAGTTTTGTGATTAATTTTTTTCCTGTTGATAAGTCTCCATACCTAAGTTCAATAGTAAGATATTTATGTTATGTTGTCATCAAGAAAAGATTTTAATTTTCCCACCAGGTGATGAAGATACAGTTGAATGAATCATTCCGAAAGGTCATGAAATTATTGTCAAGTATTTTTTCCAGGAATTTTCTGTGAAACTCAGGGATATCCTAGTTTTGAGGACCTATCTTAAGCTTTCTGCTTGTTTTACACTGGATTTTTGGTTTTTACAAGCTGCTGCAGAATAGTTACTTGGAGACATTATCAGCCAGCCAAAAGAGCTAATGACAACGAGAGGGATGAATCTAGTAGCATTTTTTCCCTGAGATGAATCTTAGAAATCATTTGTCATTGGAAGAGATCCACAAAGCAGCAAACAAAATTGTTAGCAAAAGGGTTGCTCAGATGACTGTTAAATGATTGAGCTCTATTTTTATACTAACCCGGTGAAGCTTGCATGACTGTTAACCTTTGTGTACCTGTCAATTTCCTAACTTTTCGGTCTCCATGTAATGCATGACGGTATCTTACTTTACTCTCTTTAAAAATATACTTTATTAAATTCTGTTGAGGTGAGTGTTGGGGTTAATGTTTGAGTTTTGTGAGTTACTTCAGAGAGAATGAGTGATTGTTGCTATGATGATAATACTATTTTCAGTAAGATGAGTATTGGTGCCTATAGTGATGTCTGTACCCAAACAAAGCAAGGTTTCTTTGTTAGCTACTTCATCAAAAAATCCTCCTCAAACAACCTTATAATCTGACTGCCTAAACGAGGAAGAACTCAGTATTTTGTAGCAAGTAGCACTTTATGTTTCACATAGAACATACTGGCTAATTTCTGAAATGCCAGCAATTTTAAACAATGTTGATATTTGAGAAAATTTTTGACACATTCTAATGAACGTATTTTCTAAATGTAAATGTAAAAACTTCCTGTTTTCTCTTGCACCGTTCTGATAAAATTAGATATTAAAGAGATATTAGATCCCAATACCAAAGGCAGAAGCCTGTTTGTTCTACAGTTCTTTTTTTATGATGCAATGAGTTGAAAGATAGAGATTATTGCCCAAAGGTGTATTAAATCCTGTTAGACACATTTTTTCCTAACTAACAAACCTCTGACAGATGATAGAAGATTGCATAGATGTTATGTGAATATTAAAAAAACCCCACACAGTAATCACACAGCTGTTTTCTATGGTAATTTGTTTGTCTACAGCATTAAATAAAATGTTAATCTTCATTGCATGTTAATCGATATAAGTACAGGTATGCAATGGATGTGGCTAATAACTTGCTTTCCCATTCAGTTGAAAATGTTCACTTGAAAAGGTAGTTAACAGTTTTCAAATTTCAAGCTATTTTAGGTGGAAAATTTACAAAAATTGAGAATTTGGCATAATTTTTGTTTTAATGTATTCCTTAGTCACATTAAAAATATCTTGGTATACCTCTTTGAGGACAGCAGTATGAAGTATCTTGTATTCAGAACATGGATATAAAGATGAATCTGTGTTCTTCCATTTTAGGAATACCAAAAGTTGCACAGTGTAACTTCAGGCTGCCTTTGCGGTTAATTTGCATTCCAGCTCAACCTTCAAAAGCAGCAAACCACAAGCTAACTATTGATACTAATAAATCTCCCGTCAGTTTTCTCACCATTTTTCCAGGTAAGTTTTTAAATATGTCTTTAATAGGAAATGTGTTAGGAACTCCCATGGGAGTAGTTTGTCCATGTGAAGTGATGAGGTAATTAACAAAGCTAGTTTTAGAATGTTTAAAAAGGTATATTTTGAAAGAAATTATGATGTAATAATTCGATAAAAATCCACTTGGGCTAGTGTATCTGTCTCTGGTAAAGCTGCAGATTTCTTTACACAGTGGGCATAGTATAGATCTAATCTTTGTGTATCCAGAAAATCATTTTATGTAAAATTCGATCAGTGGTGGTGTAATGGGAAAAAGCCAGGCATTCATTTAAAAAAAGATAAGCAGGGCAAAGCAAAAGTGGTGAATGTTGTATGTAAGGGTTACAATTGTTTTGAAGGAAGATTTTTTGTGTTCTTGATATATCAATCTGGAGTCGATATTATTTAGTGATTTCATTAGTCTTCTTGAACCAAAAGCCATAGAATCCTAGAATCTTTAAGGTTGGAAAAGACCTCCAAGATCATCAAGTCCAACCGTCAACCCAACACCACCATGTCCCGAAGTGCCATGTCTGCATGCTTTTTGAAGGGACAAGTGACTCCACCACCTCTCTGAGGAGCCTGTTCCAATGCTTGGCTGCTCTTTCAGGAAAGAATTTTTCCCTAATATCCAACCTAAACTTCCCCTGGAGCAATTTGAGGCCATTTCCTCTTGTGTTATCACTTCTTGCTTGGGAGAAGAGACCAACCCCCACCTCACTATAACCTCCTTTCAGGGAGTTGTAGAAAGCAATAAGGTCTCCTCTCAGCCTCCTTTTCTCCAGACTAAACAACCAGTTTAAGGAACAAAGCAAACAAGCAGTTACCTCAGCTGCTTCTCATAAGACTTGTGCTCAAGACCCTTCACCAGCTTTGTTGCCCTAATGAGACGACATGTACTTTGTGGTATTTTCTGATGCACAAATCTGAGCTATGTTTTGTGTTCAGGAGAATATTTAAATAGTATGAAGGAGGAATTAGGTGCCATTTAGGACTGGAAAAAAGAGGCATGAAATTGAGTACTATAAAGTGTAATGTTATGAAGATAATTCCTGCTGTAATTATGTGCTCATAATTTGGAAGAGATAGAGGGAGTGGAAGTTACCACAGGAATACTGTGTGATACAATATGATACAATCATAAGCAAACAAGAACTGAGGATGCATTAGAGAAAATGTTTCCACTCAGGAAACTGATATCATGTTACTACGGACTGGCATACTGAGTGCTGGTTGCTGATATTAAGTAATAATTAATTCAAACTCAAAAGTGTACAAAAAGGCTATGAACATTAGGGATTTGAAGAGGAGAATTAAAAGAAAATGAATCATTTAGCTTAATAAAACATAGGCAAAAAAAAGGAATACGGTTGCCTTCAGTGAAGATTTTGTGGCTGTATCATGGATCTAGATGATCATATTAGCACAAGAAGAAATGCATAAACAGGGCTTATAAAGTGATTGTGAATAAGTTCGGTCTGGCAGTGATTTAAGTTTCTGAGCTTCAGAGGACTAGGGTTCTGGAACAGTTTTCTGAGAGCTATATGGGCCAACATCTTCAGTATGGTATTTTTAAGGTGGAGCTGCATCTCTTTTTGAAAAGCTTATACCGTGCATTTGTCTGAGAGCAGTGGAGTAGGAATGTTTGGGTTTTTTGGTAGCACGATTTTCTTCAGTTTGAGGGTAAATACACCTTTTCTCTCAAATGTGTGTGCTGTGTAATTCTTGAAACAGAGAAACTTTTTTCCAGAAGTCTACATTTTGGGGTTTTAATCATAGGCTTCCATTATGGCTAAGCAATAATGCTTTCAAAATAGGGCATTCTACTTTATTTTTAACCTTGGGATGCATTGTTGAAAACATAACACAAAGCATAGACGTGATGTGTTCCGGAAGAAGGTGTTAAAATCTTCGGATTTCTGTTCGTCTCAATTTCATTGACTGGTGGGGGGAAGCATGCTGTTTATGATGTGATCTGTGAAGGAACTTTGGATTCTTGGTTTACCAATAAAAATTGTGTCTCTCCTACTCCCTGTTTTACCTTTTTTTTAAACGAAGGTTGGGAGGAAAGGTGACACGGAGTAGTTATTTTAAAATAAGGTATTCTAAAATTGAGCCATTTAACCTGGTATGATCCACTGAAATGAATTAAGAGAAAGGTGGGCATGCATGGCTGCTGAAGAGTAGCTATTTTAGCAAGCTACTGTTTGTTGTGCTTTGTGCTGATACTGGAAAGCGAGCATGCTTAAACATTTTCGTTATAATTTTTTGCATAAGTATCTGAATTAAACGTGACCTTGCATCTGGTAGAAGACGATAGTCTTTGGGCTGTACACTAATTACAATTCTTTTTAGATGGTACATACTGAACCTCTGAGAAATCTGTCTTTTGCTTCCAGCCTGGGAAAGAACAGCAGTGTGTAGCTTAGCTTCCACCTGTGAATGAAGGGAGGGTATACCAAACTGCTGCTGATGTTCTTTACTTCTGAGGCCTAAGAAGGGGAGCAGTCTTGTTCAGATTGCCTTTCCTAAATTGCTCATGCAAAGTTTGATACGGTCCTGGCTATGCCTTGAGGTTTGTTGAATATCACTGTTGAATTATAGAATACGGTATTTAACATTCTCTTTCAGACTTCGTTGATCCATCTGAGGATGACCAGGCAAATGTTCTGGGATTTCAGTTTTTAACTGGTTCAAAAACCACTCTTCTTGCTTCAAAAACATCACGTAAGTGCTATTAGTATTAATGTAAAAAAGGCCTGATCATCAATTAATACATGTACAAAATGAGAATGGGGATCATACAAAGAAGGATAATCACTGCGTGAGAATGAACGCAGGAGTTTCAGAGTGTTAACTGATGGTTTCTTATACCCTCTATCTAATTATGTTACTAGGGAAGGCACAAAATTTTATAACAAAACAAAAAAATCATGCTCTAAATATAGTACACTACTGTGACAATTCTCTGAAGAAACTGGATTTTCTTCAAGTTTTTAGCAGTGTTTTTATTCATGAATTGATACTGTCATTATAATAATAGGAAAAACTCTCTCTTCCTCAAAGGTATTTCAACACCTGTGTTTGGAAGTAGTCATCTACTGGAATTTTTGGAAGAGATTAAAAAGCAGGTTTCTAGCTCTCCACTGACTTTCAGCATCCTTGACTTTAATTAGGCATCAGACCATAGTTACTTGCTTCTCTCCATCTAAGTAAATGCTTGTCTGTATCTTTAGATGCCTGTGTATCTTTGTAAGTATAGGATTATGGATTCAATATCCTTCCTATTATTTTTACAGAATGTATGAACATGTATATAGGTATGCTGTTACCTGACCCAGTGTCTCTTGCATACAGCAGTTTGTGAATTAAGGAGTCATGTTCCGACCATCTGTGAGTTGGGGGTCTTTAAAAAGATTAGTTCTCTTCATTTTGGAGAGTTTATGGTCTTGCCCTGTACAACTACTCAACTCACTAAACTCTTTCTTGGCATGTGCATTGGAACCAAAACAGTTCAATTGTGTTTAGCATTTTCCCTGCCAGCAGAGCACAAAGTCCTCATTTAATACAGCAGACTAACAAACAGAAAAGCTAGAATACCTACTGCGCATTGCAGAGAGTTCAAATGGAACACTGTGTGAATGCTTTCTGAGAACTATTTTGAGTGAGAAGTCAGAATCTGTTTTGTTGATGTGAAATTCTTTCGATGCAAAAATAATTTGACTTGCTGTTTTCAAAAATCAGTATTCACAGTGGGTTTTATAAATACTGGTGGTGTCAACTGTGAGCTATGAGATAATATTTAATACCTTTTCTAATGTAATCAAATGTCTTAAAGGCAGAAACCATCTGGAGAGTAACTTTCATTGTACCAAGAATCACTTTACATTTCTAAGTTTCAAATCCATTTGTATTGGTTTGTGTGCATTATTTACATGCTGTTTTATTGTTAGTTTGTTTTTAATATTTGTTTAAATAGTAGATCTTAAAAAGTTTAAACTAACTAGACATGTAATGGTAGTTTCTAAAAGCTAAGGAATTTAAGGGATTTATAAATACCTTTTTTTCTGGATTACAATTCAGATCTTTTGTTTGGACTTTGTTTTGCATAGTTGCTAAATCTGATGCTGTGTAAGGGACACATTTGTGTCTATGTAATGAATGTATTTTAGCTTCTAGTGAGGCTTTAACTTTTAAGTCCCCCACCCCAAACCCTCAAGCTTTTCTTCTCAGGTTTGTTTATTCACTAGCTAGGAATGATGCTTGCAGTCTTACTATAAACTTTCCCACACTGCTTTACTTGTGAAATTCACTTAACAAAGGAGATTCAAAATATCTGTTTCTCTTAATGTGACTACTCATTTCTCGTGTCTGGGAATCCTTACTTTAGAAAACAAATGAGTTGTTTGATGCCACCACCTATGTTAGCAACCTGTTTCCAACATGCACTTCATGCACTAGATTGGGTTGGTTACAGAATTTCTTAGGGGGGTTTGTTTATTTGAAATGTTACCTAAGTAAAACTTTTAAAAAACAAATTTAAAAGTTTGATACTCAGGCATAATTCAGAATATTTTTATGAATAGAGAGTATCCATAATACAGAAGTGTTGTTTGGTACAATTTCATGATACTGAAATGATTGTGCTTGAGTGGACAGGTCTTCTGTGGAATGCAGATGAAATTGTATGTTATCTGGCAGGTCCTTATTCTGCTATGTAATTTAACACTGAGTTTATACTTTGTAAAAGTGCTTATGCAACATTTTCATTGTGCAAATGATCTTCAAAAAGAAAATTGTATGTGTAGATAAATAGTGACTAGAAGTAATGGTGTTTCAGAAAAGCAAAAAAACTTAATTGGGACTGATCAATCCTTATTTCTGGTTTTCCATGAAAAAAGTTAATCTTGGATAGTGGAAGAAGACATCTTTTTCCATACCCCTTATCAAATGAACCTTAAGTTCTGAATGGGAAGAACTGCATGAAAGTCCCCAGGTTCAGTTGGGTTTTGCTGCTGAAGCTGCAAACATGAATGATGTCTGTTTTCACATCTGTTTTTAATTGTATTAGCTAATCCATTTTGAACAGTGTAGTATTCGAAGATGTTACTTTAGCCTGTCAAGAGGACTGCTGCAAAGCAGCCCAGCCTGAAGTGCATTTTGACAGTTAAGACATATTCAAAAGACACTTGCCCCATGTAGACTGGTGCTTTAAGGTGTTGTTTTTTCTGATTTTTTTTTAAATTTTTTTTAAAAAACTGTCTTTTAAGCAGTGTAAAGAAGGCTTGACTGCTAATTGTGTCTGGCTTTTTTTTTTCTGCTTTTCGTGGTTCTACCCCAACCAGCAGCTGGGCGCCACGCAGACGCTCGCTCAGTCCCCCTCATCGAAAAGGGGGAGAGAATCAGAAGGGTGAAAGTGAGAAAACTCGTGGGTTCAGGTACAAGAGTTTAATAAGTGAAGCAAAAGCCGCGTGCACAAGCAAAGCAAAACAAGGAATTCATTCCCCACTCCCCATGGCAGGCAGGGGTTCAGCCATCCCCAGGACAGCAGGGCTCCATCACGCGTAATGGTGACTTGAGAAGACAAACGCCATCACTCCAAATGCCGCTGCCCCCTCCCCCTTCCTCTTCCCCCCCAGCCCCTTATAAACCGAGCATGACGCCATATGGTGTGGAATGTCCCTTTGGTCAGTTGGGGTCAGCTGCCCTGTCTGTCCCCTCCCAACTCCCCGCACACCCCCAACCATCCTGCTGGCGGGTCGGTGCGAGAAGCAGCAAAGGCCTTGGCTCTGTGTGAGCATCGCTCAGCAACAGCAAAACCATCTCTGCACTATCAGCGCTGCCTCCAGCACAAACCCAACACACAGCCCCATGCTGGCTGCTGTGAAGAAAATTAACTCTCTCTCAACTGAAACCAGCACACTGCTGATGCGGGCTTCCTAGCTGAGAAGTGAAGTGGATCTTCTAGCCTTCCTCCAGATAACCTACTGGCAGGGCAACCATTCTTACTTAATTCAGGTTGTGCTAGTTGGACAATCTCTTGTAGTGTTAAAATCTTCTATATTTTGTATATTGATACTCTTCAGTCTCCTGCTTTTCTGTTTGAGAATTTTCTGAAAATCTATTGTAATTTTCTGTAACAGTTTCTTTTAACAAAAAACTACCACAAGTTGGTGAACTATTATAAAATCACAGGATGAGCAGAAGCACAGTAATTTCTATAATTTTTTTTCATTGTATTTCTGTTTAAGGCATGTACAACTAAAGATTCTCAGTTTTGTACAGTTTCAGAATCTAATTTGTCTTTTTTGAGAGCTGGAAGATCAGTAAAGCAAATGACTGCAATGCTCTCTACTCAGGTCATGATAAAATTAGATTGTGTTTGTATTGACCAAAAAACAATGTATGGAAACTAAATATTCATTTTGGAGGAAATTAGCTTTATCCATTTGAAACCATTAATGTATTAGATATGTCAATTATAAATAGAATGACTGTTGATTTGGCCTGAAAACATCTGAGCTAATTTCCCTCAAGCAAAAATAACTTAAGACAAAGTATGATGATACATCCAACTAAATCCAGCCATTACATTGTGAGTGTTTAAAAAATGGATATTAGGTTGAATGTTATCTTTAGCAGATGGTGTTCTTTTCTTTAACAGGCATGTTTTTAAATACAACTTGCTTCTTTCCTGTTACACTGTAAACAGAATTTGTCATTCTCTATTCAGTGAAATACATATCCTGGGAATGATGCCAGTGGTAATGTCAAACAATCTTGAATTACTAATGTTGAGAAAATTTTAAATAAGTACATTTAAGTTCTAAAGAATTCTGGTTAATTTGATTTACTGTGAACCTTGTTAACAAGGGCAAAAAAAGAACTATTTTGTATCAGACCTCAACAATTCTCCTTCCTCATAGCTGTGTTTCTCTCTGTCCTTTATGATATGGTATTGGTAGATGAGTAATGAAAAATAATAAGGAACTGTTGTTTGAAAGAATTTATCAGGTAAAAAAACTCAACCAAATAAACCTCAAAACCCCTAATTAAAATGCTGTTAGGATTTTTCACAATGTTTTCCACTCAACATTTAGTTAATTCTGGTTTTCTGAAACTGATGAGAGGACTATACAAATGTGGACTGGAAACAAGAGAAATAAAATCTTGTCCCACTAGCTTGATAAATTGAAATTCAGTAAGATGTGGTAAGTTAAATGAATTTTCTGGGACAGATAACAGGATTTGATTTTTCATTTCAGTTCACATTAACACTTTAATTTCTACACTAAGACATTTTTACAGAAAAGGGTGGATAAAAATCACCTTCTTCTAATATTAGCTCTACTAGAGTGAAACATAGCACTGTAAAAACTGAATATTGTCATTTATGAACAGTGAGAGTAGTACTTTTCCTACTAGAATATAACGTAAGAAGTGAATTTAATAAAAATGTTATTGAGTGTATTATCTAAGAACTCAATAACGGTTTCCAAAAGACATTCAGCGTTTTAGGTGCATTTGAGTTGGTTTGTCAGCACTGTTATCAGACGCTTAGGATGCTGTACTTCTGTCATGGTCCAAAGTGAATTGAACTTGATTCTGCCTCCAACCCTCAGAAGCACTCAGTAGGGTGGCGGTATGGCAAAGAATTGCAGACAACCTCTTGTTGTGACTTGATATCATCCATTAATTCTTTTGTTTCCTAATTATGGTAGTTCTTCAGAGCTTTTTGTTCTTCCTGAATGGACCCATGCTCTGAAGTAAGTTCTGAAACAATAAATGCTTAACATCTAGTGCTCAAAAATTGCTTATTAAAATTAGGATAAAAGAGAGAATATTTAGAACTGACATAAATAAAACACAAATATTTCTTTAACACTAGTGAACACGTATCTCTTATGAAGATCTCATATAGACTTTGGATACAGTTAGCAAGTTAAATTTGTCTTACCTAAACTATGTTGTGTAGTGAATGTATGAGACCTAAACGTGTTTATTAGTCTTTTATTTGTTCTTGTTTTCAAAGAACGATATAGGATCCAGAGTGACCAGTTAGAAGACCTTTGGCTGATAACAAAAGAGCTCATGCTTCGACTCGAAGAACATTTCAAGAAGCAAAACTGCAAAGATTTTAAATGTACCTTTTCTGGTTCAATTCCCCTGCAAGAATATTTTGAACTAATTGATCGGCATTTTGAGGTATGTTACAAAATATTTGAATCGTTAATATTCTGCTAGTTTAAAAATTATTTGTATGTTAGTACTATGGTTAATCTGATTATAGTGATAGCTATCACAGGTATTGGCTTTCAGAAAATAGAAAGTTGCACCTAAGATAGTGCTGGGAAAAAAGTTGTAATTTATTTTTTAACATATGGAGTATGCCTTACCTCTGAAACAGCCCTTGTGATTAGCAGAGCACAAGTAGCGAGCGTGCAGGCTGCAAATGATGTGACTTATGGTACAAGTATTGGCCTTTCTGCTCAATGCCTGTACAGAAGCCATGAGTTCTTCATTCGCTAATGTCATGTTAGTTGTAAAACTGTTTCTAAAATTTGTCCTTAGTTTTAGGCTATTTTACTCTTATGTAAAATGAGTGCCTTAATGATGGATGATACAGAGAAGGCAGAGTTACTGTATGCCTTCTTTGCTTCAGCCTTTACTGCTAAGGCTGCTCCCCAGGAAACCCAGACCCTGGAGGTAGGAGAGGAAGTCTGGAAAAGGGAAGACCTACTCTTGGTTAGGTAAGAGGTCTTACTCCCTTGGGTACGAGATCATTTAGGCAATCTCAACACTCACAAATCCATGGGTGCTCAGGGAGCTAGCAGATGTTATTGCTAGGCCGCTCTCAATCATCTTTGAAATATGGAGAACAGGAGAGGTGCCTGAGGGCTGAAAGAAAGCAAATGTCACTCTGGTCTTCAAAAAGTGAAAGAAGGAGGACCCAGGAAACTACAGGCCAGTCAGCGTCACCTCCATCGCAGGAAGGGTGATGGAACAACTTATTCCGGGGGTTATCAATAAACATGTAGAGGAGAAGGTGGCTATTGGGAGTGGTCAACATGGGTTCACTAAGGGGAAATCATGCCTGAACAAACTGATAGCCTACTATGATGGCATGACCAGCTGGGTGGATGAAGGGAGGGCAGTGGATGTTGTCTACCTTGACTTCAGCAAGGCTTTTGACACTGTCTCTCATAACGTCCTCGTTAGCAAGCTTAGGAAGTGAGGGTTGGATGAGTGGACAGTGAGGTGGTCAGAGAACTGGCTGAATGGCAAAACCCAGAGGTTTGTGATAAGTGGTGCAGAGTCTAGTTGAAGGCCTGTATCTAGTGGCGTGCTCCCCACGGTTCAGTACTTGGTCTGATCCTATTGAACAGATTTATCAATGACCTGGGCGAGGGGACAGAGAGGACTCTCAGCAAATTTTCTGATGACACCAAGCTGGGAGGAGTGACTGGCCCAGCAGAAGGCTGCGCTGCCATTCAGCGAGACCTGGACAGGCTGGAGAGTTGGGTGGAGAGGAACCAAATGACATTTAATGAGTGCAAGTGTGGGGTCCTGCAGCTAGGAAAGAACAACCCCAGGCACCAGTGCAGGTTAGGGGTTGACCTGGTGGGAAGCAGCTCTGCAGAGAAGGACCTGTGAGTCCTGATGGACAAGAAGTTCTCCATGAGCCAGCAGTGTGCCCTCGTGGGCAGGCAGGCCAATGGTATCCTGGAGTGCCTCAAGAAGAGCGTGGGCAGCAGGTCGAAGAAGGTTATCCTCCCCCACCACTCTGCCCTGGTGAGGTCCCATCTGGAATATTGTGTCCAGTTCTGGTCTCCCCAGCTGAAGACAGACAGGGAACTAGTGGAGAGAGTCCAGGGGAGGGCTGCCAAGATGATGAGGGGGCTGGAGCATGTCTGGTATGAGGAAAGGCAGAGAGAGCTGGGTCTGTTTAGGCTGGAGGAGAGAAGACTGAGAGGGGATCTGATGAATTCTTATAAACATCTGAAGGGTGAGTGTCTAGAGGAAGGGGCCAGGCTCTTCTCAGTGGTGCCCAGTGACAGGACAAGGGGCAATGGGCACAAACTGGAACGCAGGAAGTTCCATCTGAATATGAGGAAGAGCTTCTTTACACTGAGGGTGATGGAGCACTGGAACAGGTTTCCCAGAGAGGGTGTGGGGTCTCCTTCTCTGGAGATATTCAAAACCTGCCTGGATGCAATCCTGTGCAGCCTGCTGTAGGCAAACCTGCTCTAGCAGGGGTGTTGGGCTAGCTGATCTCTAGAGGTCTCCTCCAACCCCTACCAATTTCTGAATCTGTAATATTGAAGCCATGTGCATTTTTTTCTCTGAATCATCCCAGCCATTGTATAAGACCCTTCAAATTTAAAAAAACCTGCCCTTATAGAAGTAGCATTGGAGGCCCAAGGAAGTTTACCAGACTGGATATAAAATAAATGTAATTCTTCCTGTTTGGTCATGCAGATGACAATGAAAAATCTCCAATAGTTCATCTAGCCTGTAGAAATACCTAATAAAATATATGTGTGCCTGTGCTGTACAGAGGAGTCCCAGTTTTTTGAAGGACACCTTTATTTACTGATTTTTGTGTTAGAGGCATGTACTGGAAAGATTTAGGTGATTAAAAGACAAAATAAGAATTTCTATTATCTGGGCTTTTGATGTACAATGTTGTTCAAAGTTTTGTGAATGCTTCAGGAAAGTTCATTGCCATATCTGGTCAGTATATATAAAAAGAAAAAGGATTTCACTTCAGAAAACAACAATCATTCAAACAGTGCAGAATTTAGTACTTCTATTCATGCTAAAGGGAATAACCATTTACTTTCTGCTGCAAGAGTTTCAAGTCCAATACACTGTGCGTGTCATAAATAGCAAACCAAACCGAGAAGAAGTCTTGAGATCCTGGTGGTGAAATTTCACTCTTGTTATTAGGCTTCTTTATGAGGTATTTGTGCTTTTTCACTGATTATTGTGGCTGTTCACAGTTTTGATTTCAGTGGCAAATGACAATTCTTGGAAATGTTAATAAACTTCACGGGGAGTGTTAAATATGAAACTGGTATAAATGACATTATCATACTTGAGGCATATACACTGTCCCAAAAATTTTACTATCTTTCTTGCATTTCATTTGGCATGTGCATACATAATGTCTATGATCCTTAACCTGAATTCTTGAAAACCTTTAAACTGCAGCTACGTTTGAATGCTGAAAAGCTTCAGGAGCTGTTATCTGAAAGGGCTGTACAGTTTCGAGCTATTGAGCGACGATTGCTGACACGATTCAAAGACAAAACTCCTGCTCCTCTTCAACATCTGGACACCTTGCTAGAGGGAACGTTCAGAGAGGTCAGTACAGTTTGATTATGAGCCTAACCTTTCTTTATGTTGTTGGTAAAACTTAGCTTAAAGCATATAAGCTATGCTTTCCTGGTTACATTTACCATCCAAGAGACCAGGAAGCAGTAATTTGTTTAACCTAATATTCCCTGTAACTTTCCAGATGATTTGCAATCGTTTTATTTAATCTGTGACCACAAAATCTTTACTCCTGGGTCACACCAGCTTGAGAGCACATCATTCTTTCCTAACTGATGTTGATAGTGTAAATATTTTATAGTTCATGTGAAAATATTTTATAGTTCATAGCTTGTGTAAATATTTTATGGTATACTGTAAACTGGTGGAATGTTTTGGCTGGTGTAACATTCACAACAAAATTGTGTGAGGCTGACCATGTCCTTCCTTATGGGGATTTTATGTTCTAATCATTTCAGAACATGATAGCTGCAGAAGAACAATGTGTAAAAAAATTTTCATTCCTAAGCTATCCCCATACTGAAAGTATACAAGGAATAAAATATTTTTGTTTTCCCTTCTGCCTCAGCCCTGCATTGCTTCAGAATAATCCTTGTTTCGCGGTGCATCCCCTTTACAAAGAAGTTACTTTATGCATTTTGTGCTTTTACTGTTGGAGGATCTGATTTTACTTTGTAACGTGCCTTATTAGAGAAGCTGAATCACGATTAGGTTCCTCACCAGAAAAAAGACCTTTATGTGCTGTTGCAGATCACAAGAATAAAGAAACAAAGGTGTTAAGGAAAAGTCTTTTTCCTCACTGTTTGCTCTAAGAAAATATTTCTCTAAATTGGAGAAAACTGCTTTACCATGTATGATTATACATGAGTCAGATTTGCATTTATTTCGATCTTTACTGTGAATTATGTTAACTATGAGATGGTTTAAGTTTGAAAGTGAGGGTTTCTGGTTGTTTTAAGAAATACTAGGTATTCTGATAGATGGGTGATCCTTTAACACTTTGAAATAGCATGACTAAAAAAGCCCTAAGGATAAACACAAGTGAGTCTCTGGGGTCTGCTTTTGCTGTGTGGAACTGTTGCCTTATACTTAAAAAGCAACTGGGATGTGCTTGACAGTTTTCTTATGCAGCTGAATTGAAAGACGAGTTCTGAGAATATGACAAAAATCAGGTAGTTGAAATAAACACACGTTGCAGAATCTTACTTTATAAGGTCCTTCAAAGCAAAATTAGATGGGTGCTTTTCTTAATGATTACTGTTGTAAGCTTTTTTTAATTAGAATTAGTGTAGTTGAAAGGAGATTGAGGAAAAACACTTCTTTCCAGAGAACAAATGCTTACATTTTTCCACATTTGTTAAAACTTTGTTTTAGGCAAACTCACATTTTTCTTGGTAAATTTCCTTTGTTGTTTTCTTTTGTTTATGTGAACCCCCTTGCAACAAAGAAATGTTTTTATTACTAATACAAACAAAAATGTAGTAAAATAGTAATTACCATAGAGACCTCACTGCTGCATATGTTGTTTTGAAAGTGAGAGCTGTGGTAGAATTTAATATTGTCTCTGCTATGTGGGTGAAAGGAAATTGCTTCGTGATGCGTTTCCTATACTAGAAAAGGCCTTGTTTTCTTTAATTCAATATCATCTTCTGTCTTTATTTGAACAAGTATATCTAATGCAAATAGTTGAAGTATTAAAAATATGGTACATGTGTTTTCAGTGAAGGAATAATGAGACCGGGTAAATATGAACAGTATAAAATCTCACTCCAAAAAGTCTTTTAAGCGTGTAACCTTTCTGACATTGGAATTAATGTGACTGTATTTTTGAGAATACTGCTTTTCAGAAGAATTGTTCAAACAAGTTGTCTCTATTTTTGCTTTTGGAAAGCTATATGTTTTGAGCACCATGGTTTTATTTAGTAGTTTTCCTAATGCAGATTGCATTCAGTGAAGAATGCTGATCCATACCACATAGACTCTTAGTGGAATGACTCTTATTTGCTTCAGTGCAATTTGTCTTGAACTCTGAATAATGATGTAGAAGTTTTACGGGTATTGTAATAAAATAGATATGATAAATCCTGCAATGAAATACTCTGTTAGAAAAGAAATTGGGTTTTGTTCTCTTACCTTTGTCTGGGAATCTCATCTCCTCCCTCATGTTAAATATTTTTATAACGAGAAAAAGAAAATTTACATTGTTTTATCCCCTCATTTTTCACCAAAGTAATTGTTATGTACAAGGAAAGGGTTTGTTAACGGTTTACATCAGGTTTTGCAGTCAGATGGGAAATGTGTATGTTTTGGTTTTATAATATATTCCAAACTTTTTCACCTAGAGCAGGAAGGAGTTTTCAGTTAATACGAATTTGTGATTTTATTATTCTTTTTAATCCAGAATCTCCAGGACTTCAGCTCCATATAAGTTACATGATTAACAGAATAACTATTATAGCTTAGTTTTTTTTTAAAAAAATTGAAACTATGATGGTATAACCTCTCTAAATCCACAGGGATATAAAGGTGCCTCCTATGGCTTCCCTTACTTCCTTGCATCAGTACAGTTATACAGCAGATATATAACCTTTGTGTAAATAGCCTTTTAAGTACAAATCAAATAATGGTGAATATTCTACTATGTAGTTTCATTGCCTAGGTGGGACAAATACCTGCTTCAAACTTATTCTGTACAGTTTCTTTGCGTACCTGCAAATTGTTATGGATTGCTGAACTGATTTGTATTTTACAACTGAAGTACATTGTAAATGTTAATTTTTGAATTTTCAAGTACAAGTTGTGTTTGTGTGATATATACGTAGATGTACAATGTATGTCAAACCTATAGGTGCCAAACCAGAGAAAATTAATTGAGCTGCATTCGATTCTCTGGTAAAAAGCATTTATTGACTAAACTTTTGTATTAGTTCTTGTACATTACTAACAAGGCAGGATGTATTTAGTGCTACAATAAAATTATTAATGGGTTTGTTATAAGGAAACTTTAGCCTTACTTTTCATCTTCACAATAACAGAGAAATGTATAAGGAGGCATCAGTGTGTGCCATGATGAAAAGCTTGCTTTTGGTTCAACTAAATTATAGGTTTTTTTTTTTTCTTCTAGAATTTGTCTTTCTGAAGTAATGTTATAGATCTATATAGAATTGAGTGCATATTAACAACAGTTAACAAATAATGACATTAGGTTTTCCATTTTGGAAGGAAAAGAAAAACTGTTATACCAACCCCTGTTATACCGACCAGGGGTCAGTATTGGGGCCCACTCTCTTCAACATCTTTGTTGAAGATTTGGATGAGGGAATTGAGTGCACCCTCAGTAAGTTTGCAGACGATACCAAGCTGGGGGGAAGTGTCGATCTGCTGGAGGGTAGGATGGCTCTGCAGAGGGACCTGGACAGGTTGGATCGCTGGGCAGTGGCCAATGGGATGAGGTTCAATGTGGCAAAGTGCCGGGTCCTGCACTTTGGTCACGACAACCCCAGGCAGCGCTACAGGCTTGGGGTGGGGTGGCTGGAAAGCTGTGTGGAGGAAAAGGACCTGGGGGTGTTGGTTGACACTCACCTGGACATGAGCCAGCAGTGTGCCCAGGTGGTCAAGAAGGCCAACGGCATCCTGGCTTGTATCAGGAATAGTGTGGCCAGCAGGAGCAGGGAGGTGATTGTCCCCCTCTACTCGGCTCTGGTGAGGCCGCACCTCGAGTACTGTGTTCGGTTTTGGGCCCCTCACTACATGAAAGACATCGAGGCCCTGGAACGTGTCCAGAGAAGGGCAACGAAACTGGTGAAGGGTCTGGAGCACAGGTCTTATGAGGAGCAGCTGAGGGAACTGGGACTGTTTAGTCTGGAGAAGAGGAGGCTCAGGGGAGAACTTATTGCCCTCTACAACTACTTGAAAGGAAGTTGTGGTGAGCTGGGGGTTGGCCTCTTCTCGCAGATAACTAGTGACAGGACAAGGGGGAACGGCTGCAAGTTGAGCCAGGGAAGGTTCAGGTTGGAGCTTAGGAGAAATTTCTTCTCTGAAAGGGTGGTCGGGCATTGGAACGGGTTGCCCAGGGAGGTGGTGGAGTCACCGTCCCTGGGGATGTTTAAGGAAAGGTTGGATGTGGTACTTAGGGACATGTTTTAATGGGTAATAGGTGGTAGGGGGACAGTTGGACTAGATGATCCTTGAGGTCTCTTCCAATCTTAATCATTCGATGATTCTATGATTCTGTGATTCTCTATGTAGTAGCGTCATATATTAGAAAATGTTATTCTTATGCTGTTTAGGAATGATTTGTAGGAAGATACTATGAAAATAACGGAAAAATCAATTTGCAGGAGGTGCTATTTGTGTGCTTATGAATTAATTTCTTCATCTCTGGTTAAAATATTAGCAGTGCAATTGGACACGCTGCTAGCTCTTCTTCTAATAAAATAAATTAAGTAGTGAATTTAAAAGCTGTTGAACAGCAGTTGAGATTGCGTAGATGTTTTGTAGTTTAAAGGACTTCAAATATGAAATGAGATTGCAGCAAATTTTATGGTAGCTTTTGTAAACAGAAGGTACTTTTTATAATGCTCACCTACTAGAGACATGTCATTTCTTGAAAGTGTAATTTAATGATCTTTAATCTCTACAATGTGTTTTTTGTCATGTTAAAAAAAAAATCATAGTTTGGCAGTGGCTGCAGGTGCTTACCCTGGAATTATAATTTTTGTGCATTGACTCTTGACATACATTATGTGGGTTTCCAAGTACAAGCTGGAATTAACAAGTGTCATAAAAAATCAGATGGCTTAATTTCTTACTTCAACTCACATCAATTTTTATCCTAGTGAATCTAAGCATTACTAACCGTGTCTAGTTGTAAGCTGTGTTTAACCCTGTAACTAACCATGTTTAGAAGACTACTGCAGTGACATTCTTTTAGAGAAGGAGGAGGATGAAGTTGAAATGTGAGGTGGAGTTCTCCTAGGGCAGTAACTGTTGCTTAACCAACTGTAAGTACTTAAAACATGAATCTGAGACAAGATTGAACAGTTCAAGTTTACAAAAACATAATGGCAAAGCAATCACTTCTACCTTGCATTGTATTACAATAAAAGATAGCAAAATTAAGACAAACGATGAAACAAACAGATTTGTTCTATATCCCCACACTTCCAGCATAGGTAGTAAGCATAGCTCACTTCCTATTCTTTGATGCCGATATTGCACAGTACCTCAGTTTTCCCCCATGTCCTGAGGCTTCTTCATCCCCACCCTGTAAAACTGCTAACTGGCAGTAGCCACCTAACTGGACAAGACTAATGATGTCCCCTGTCTCAGTAGAAATACTAATAGCGTCTTTTGCCTCTCAGTCTGCTATTTTAAAAAATATGTAGGGAAGCTTAATGATTTCTGGATCTTCATGTTGCTGTAAAATTTTTTGTGGTCATTGGAAATGACAATGACTAGGAATGGACCTAAAGAACAAGTCTGACATAAATGGTCAGCACAGTTGCATAACCTTAGGCTGAATAAGTACTCGTTCTACAACAGTGGGTCTTTATTTTTGATTGGTGATACATTTTAGCTTTTCCTTCTTTAAGTTACTTCATAAATGAGACCCTCTTGCCATTAGTAGGACAACCTAATGCACTTTTCTAAACAGAACTGCTAGAACTAGTTGATGCTGCAAGTTGATTTCCTTTATTTTCTCTTAAGTCAGCTAGTCTGTCATGGTCATCTTATTTATATTATTACTGAATAACCTGTTTCACAGAAATATTTAGCTGCAAGGAGAAATAAAGCAGTGTTCAATGTTGATTTTCAGGTCTTGCTCCGTAAACAGCTATAAGTTCTCCAGTTCATTCTTCTGTCTTTAGTATATGGTTTGTATTTATCTTGGCTGGTCTTGGTCTTGTATCTTGTGAGATCTGCATATGAATTGCATCTTGAAGAGATTCAAACGCATAGAAATATCACTTAAAAACTGCCTCAAGCGGGGGGAAAAGCATTCACATAGTCTTTCAGATTTCAAGAGGTACTCATCAGTTACTGTTTACAAGGAATAGGAACAAACACAATTCCTACAGATTTCTTTCAGTGTAATCTCCCTCATCAGTATTCCTATATTGTTTATCTTGTTCATATAGCTAGCAACACTGGAATGTAAGTGTAGCATTTCACCGTTGGTCTGGTAGAAGTGGTCAGCAAGCGCAGTTGATTCCAGGTAGACATGCCATGACTCCTCATTTAGAATAATAAAGGCAATTCCATCAGGAGGATCTGTTTTAATTCTTTACACCAGTAAACTGTATAGGAATTTGTTACCTGTGACTGTGAAAGCTTTATCTGCATGTAAGGGCAGCCATTTTCCCTGAGGTCTGTGATCTAAGCTGTCCCTCGCATATACAGCCCTGCATGTTTGTTGGAGATCTTGAGCATTCGGTAGAGCCTTCTGGAGAAACAGATGAATCTTGTGAAGGATTTGGGAGTCAAATGTCTCTAAATTAATGTACTGGTTCTCTTAATTAGTAATGTCACAGGAGTTGCCCTTTCTTTTTCATATGACTGTTTTGAAGAAAGGTCTTTCTAATATTTTCAGAACTTTATGAACTTCATGACACAACTGTTTTTGTTGTAGACTAATTTAACCAGAAAGATGGGCTATTTCATGGTTTTGAGATGGAATTTAAGGAATTGTGCTATGAATTAATGCCAGCTGCTAAAACTTAGGACTGGCCCACAGTTCCGTGCCACAACACAGGCCTGATATTTAAGTGTCCTTATGTTTGTTCTTTGTTTATTGATAACTTTCCTTGCAAGTGGTTTGATCCTTTTGGAGCCCTTCAGTCCCATATATTTTCAGAGTGACATTGAGTAGCTGTACTACATGACAGGATCTATTCTAGTCTTCAAAGTTGACATTTAAATAATCAAATCTAAAGCTAACTTTGTAGCATTCTTTTTCTCAAAGAAAGAAAAAAATATTAGAGCATTGATTAAAGTGTGTAGGATCTGACTTGCAGCTTTGTTTAAGTTTAAAATACACACACAAAAAGAACATTCAGCTCATGTTTGAGTGTTAACTAAATGTTTTTTTAGAAAAGCATCCAAGAAGAGAAAGCTATGATACAATAAACTTTCAAAGTTAAATGTATGGAGAAAAAGCAAATCTTTTGTATCCCTGGACATAATTTAGGAGGCCATGGGAAGTGCACTAAATATTTATGTTTCTTGAGGTTTCAGTGGAATGTGTAATTAATCTGAATTTTGGACTGATCTTAAAGGAACTTACTTAGAATCCCTTTGAGCACATCTTAATAAGACAGTTGTGAGGAATTTTCACCCTAGTGCTGCTGATCATGCATGTTATGTGTCTCATTGTGGTTTGTGATCAAGAAAGTGAGTGGTGAAACCTCGTCAAGCAGTATTTTAAGTATTAAAATACTGTGTGCCAGTTCTTGTCTATTTTATAGTGTTTGACACCATCAGACAAAATTACTTTTGGGTGTAAATCATTATCATGATTGAGATAACTAGTTGATTCTGAGTTGTATCTTCTGAATCATATGATTTCCTTTCTGAAATTTTGGCACTTCAAATGAAAACCAATATTCCAATTAAGAGTTGACAAATACCTAAATGTAAGAACAGTTGACAAATATCTAAGTGTAAGCATATTTTGTCCTTCTTGTCTAACACTTTTTGATAATTTTTCAGAATAGATCCTTAGCTCATTTTAAACTATTGCTGTTCCAGAGAGTCTGGCTTTGAAGACATGGGGTTCTGGCCCAGTGTTTAAAGGCTTGCCTTTATGCCGAGGGACATTGTCACACAGCCGCTTTGCCTGTGTTCAACATCAACTAGATGTGAATGTGATGCCCTCCGGAAACTTTGCACCTGCTTCAAAGCTGAACAAAAAATGTACAAATAGACCTACCACAAATGTAGTTATGTGACTCCGAGTTGGAGATGGTTCATGATCTCCTGTCTTTCAGCTGGTGTGTAACAATTCTGTGACTGTGACCCTTCTTTGCAGATCTGTTGTAACCTTTTGCTGTAGTGTTGGGTGCTGTGCAGAACTGCAGGTACTCTGTCTCTCAGTCTCTAGGCATACGCTCTAGGTTCGATCTAGTATCTGGTATCTGTTGCTCAGTTTCCTGGACTCCAGTTAAGTCAAGAGCTGGTGACTCCAGTTAACTCAAGAGCTGGTGACAGCTCTTCCAGCTTTGTCCGGTTCCTGATACTGAATTTGCCCCGTACTGAAGGTATATGTATTTGACAGTGTAAATTATAATTATATTTTGTGAAGGAATTTTTAAATGTGGATGTGCATTTTGCTGTTGGACAGCATGAAAAATACAGCTGTGTGGAAAACAGAGACACCCTAATTGGAAGGTTCTAACTTATTTTAATCTCTTCAGCAAGAGATTTGGATCTTGTCACTGCCTCTTGAGAGGAAGCACGATCTTCCTTCTTTGCCTCTGTTGGTTTGTTTCCTGTTTTTCTCAAGTTTCTTCCAGCTACGAAATCACACACTTGATTTTTGGGTCTGTTATTTCTTGGACATGGTTGCAGACTCACATGATAGAACTGACTTCCCTATAGACTTTTTTTTTTATTCTAGGGAACTGAAAATATTCTAGGTTAGGAATCCTTGGTGTTTTCAGGCTGTTGGATGGAGTAATTTCATTTGGTATTTCCATAATGATTTCAGCACAAAGATGAAGAATATATTGACAGCAAACACCTTTGCCCTCCTTAGATGTAGGTAATTTATAAGCCATAGTACAAAGGAATATGTGTTTATGTACATGTGCACATGCATACATATGTGTACATAAACATAATTAATCATATTTTCATTTTAGTATTCAGACTTGTTCCTGGTAGTGTTTTTAGAATTGTATGTCTTAAGAGCCAGAATTTTACTTCCGTGATACAGGTCCAGCACCTGACATACTAGAGAAAAAAACATCTTGCCACTTCTCTCCTTACCTCATGTCCATCTACTGATTTAGGAACTGGGCTCTTTAGTTCTGGTCTGTAATCTACTACATAGATGTAATACGAAGTAAGTGCGGGCATTGCTATTTTTAAAGTAAATATAATTTTCTAATCTTTTGAAAGCATAAGTACTGCTCCTTGCATTATTTTAACACTTGCAGTGTGTGGAGCACTTTGATTGTTGGTGGTTTGTGGTCAGTAAAAAATAAAACTCGTTATGTTCTATTCACTAGAACACATGGAATGTCATTAAAGGTCCATTAACTCTTTGTTCAAGTCCCTTAACTCCTTTCCTTGCTTATTAATCGGTTGATAAAAATCTCAAAAGTGATCATTAATGATTGAGTATTCTCTTTAGAATTGCACTTCTGACACACATGGCCTCAGGAACTCGACATTTTGGGAATGATTCATTACTTGATTAGTAAGGACTTTTACCTCAAAGCAAAACCATTAGGGTTTATCATGCATGACTCAAAGGCTATATATCACACCCGCTCCTGTAATAGTAATTTTCCCCAGATAATGTCAGTGAGAACTACACCCATAGTATAAATTAGCTTTTTTTGGCTTGAATAAATATGCTGTTCTTTGGAGGAGTTATATTTAACTTCTCTTCTTTTATTGCTGTTTCTGCTAAAAGTAGTTTTTTCATAGCCACTAAAAGTAGCATATTGGTTATTACATATAATTAAAATTCTCTATTTTACTGGTGTTCAAATGGTGTTATGTTTCTATTTCCCTAAGACGTATTTAGCTTTAACAGTGGAATACTTACAATGTCATCAAAGTCTCTTTTTATTAGAAGATGTATTTCAAAAATGTCTGAAAGCAGTTAGCTGTGCTTGGAAAATATATATTAGGATTGCTGGCACAACTCTTCTGTATTTTGATCTGTGGTAGCAGTTACTTGCTCCAGTGTGGGAGAGTCTTTACTTCAGGTTAGCCAGTTTGTGGAACAAATAGGTAAAATTGCTCCTATCTTCAGTAGGGTATTTTTTGTGGAGGGAGTTAGACGCATGTAAAAATTGGAAGCAATACAGACATCACAAAGAGAAAGAGATTGGAAGTAAAATGTCACAGAATCACAGAATCACAAGGGTTGGAAGGGACCTCGAAAGATCATCTAGTCCAACCCCCCCCGTCAAGGCAGGTCCACCTAGAGCACATCACTCAGGAACACGTCCAGTCGGGTTTTGAATGTCTCCAGAGAAGGAGACTCCACAACCTCTCTGGGCAGACTGTTCCAGTGCTCTGTCACCCTCACAGTAAAAAAGTTTTTCCTCACATTAACCCGAAACCTCCTGTGCTCCAATTTGCACCCGTTGCCCCTTGTCCTGTCGCTTAGCGAGGCCGAGAAGAGGCTGGCTCCATCTTCCCGACACTCACCCTTAACATATTTGTAAACATTGATGAGGTCACCCCTCAGCCTCCTCTTCTCCAAGCTAAAGAGACCCAGCTTCTTCAGCCTTTCCTCATAAGGGAGATGTTCCACTCCCTTAATCATCTTAGTGGCTCTGTGCTGGACTCTCTCTAGCAGCTCCCTATCCTTCTTAAGCTGAGGGGCCCAGAACTGGACGCAATATTCCAGATGCGACCTCACCAATGCAGAGTAGAGGGGGAGGAGGACCTCCCTCGACCTACTGACCACAGCCCTTCTGATGCACCCCAGGATGCCATTGGCCCTCCTGGCCACCAGGGCACACTGCCGGCTCATGGTCATTCCCCCATCCACCAGGACCCCCAGGTCCCTTTCCCCTACGCTGCTCTCCAGCAGGTCAGCCCCCAACCTATACTGGCACATGGGATTTTTCCTTCCCAGGTGCAAGACCTTACACTTGTCCTTGTTGAATCTCATCAGATTCCTCCCCGCCCAGCTCTCCAGCCTATCTAGGTCCTCATGTACATGGATATGACACAAAGCACCTCAACTGGGGTCTGCTAGACTGCGTTCAGTCTGGCCTGTCCCATTACACTGTGCTGTCATACAGCTCTATCTACTGAACTGTTCCCCTTGAACGTGTGAATAGGCAGGTTTGAACACCCACTGCTCCATGCAAATCACTAAAGGGCCAGAGCCATGGGTGCAGTTCCCACTTTAGAGTTGTTGCACCGATGTGACCTTTCAGAGGATTCCCCAAACTTTGATTCAGTGCTCAGGGGTATGGGCAGATTGTACCTTATGGTGTATAAAGGCAGTGGAAGGAAGCGATTTATGTCACTTCATGTGACATAAACATTCTTCGGAACTTCTTGTGATATTTGTTTCATTGGCTAATGCCTTTTTGAAGGGGAAAAAGTGATATTCCTTTGTAGGGGTAGATCTTGTATCCTTAGCCTAGGATGAGCTCACCAGACCGTATATGAGGGCTTTCAACAGGCACTGAAAGAACCTGTGTGCATTTGAGTGAGTGAAAATGGAACCAGTTGGCTACAATTCCCCAAAGAAAGGAATACTGATAAGTCTTATTTCTTTGAAAGAAATGTCATATCTGATAATCTGAAATATCAGATGCCTGTGCTGATGCTTAAATCATTGACAGGCCCTTTCACTGGGAGGAATGTGCTCCATAAGCAAGAGAGGAAATGCTATGCAGTAGTGTAATCAAAACTTGAATAAAAAAATTGATACTGTCTTCGTAGAAGGATGGAAAGCACTATTATTTCATGCTGCTTAGAAAGTTTTCTATATCGGCCCTGTAATGATGCAATACAAAAGCATTTGAGGCATAAAAGCTATACAGCTGAGAACAACCAGGCAGCGGATGTGGTGGAAGAGACAATGGTTACTTTGCGAGTTTGGATACATGATCTTTGTGGAATTGCTCATTTTGAGGGGTCCAGATGTGATGAATTAAGTGAATATGAAGTTATTAGCAGTTTGGTTCATTTCTGCATGCAGTACGAAGAACATATTGGGTGGCTTCTGAAGTAATTTTAATAGTTTGCTTTTGAGTGGCTACTATACTTGTGTTTCCAGTGTGTACGTGCGTGCTGTGCCTTCAGGTAGCTGAAATAACATTGAACTAGACAATTTTCTGGCGTTAAGTTCATGATAAGTGATACTGATTTCTTTTGATGTACAAAAGATAATAGTTTTGCGTTGCAGTTGGGTGGCAAGTATATGTTGGTTTCAAATTCATGCCGAGTAAATATTTCAGAGACTTAGATACTCAGATTCAGTGAAATATTTGGGTTCATGTTGGCTTAGATGTTCGTTATGCCAACAACTAAATAATAAGGGTGAGAACTACCTAAGTCATGTAATTGAATAGCATCTTATGCCGAACTCTGATTTAAAAAAAAAAGCAAAAAGACCTGTTCCCCACACACAA
>VWZZ01004906.1:1284-24196 GCA_013399095.1 Psophia crepitans | reverse complement strand
CAAAAAAAAAAAGAAAAAGCCAAAACCAACCAAAAAAACCCACGCAATCACCTGGGAAATAAATATTTGAGGGCCAAATTAACTAAGTTATTTATTCATCTAATAGTTGCAAATCTTGGTGTGAATTGGATATTGAAGTGGGTTTGGTTATTGTTATATCTTTATTTGTAAACTCAGCCACACCAAGCTATTTTGTCTGCTGACTTAATCTAAAATAATTTTACATCAGTCTCTACAACAACTTACTTCCATTAACATAAGGAGAATGAACATCTAAATCACTGTTCTCTTGATCTTGGGTACACTTACAGATGTGATGTTTCATTTAGTCACTGATGACGGCTGGTCCACAGTGACGTGTGTAGACCATTGATCTGTATCACACTATAGACCAGCGTCAGAGGTGGGAATAGGCCTGAAGTCATCAGTCCCCCTGTGCTGCCCAGTATATCTAGTACTGCGTACGTATTCGTTGCACACTCCAGATCAGCTGAATTAGGATTCTGCTTGGTATTACTTACCAGAGGCAGTATAGTAGTGGACCATGGATTCCTGAAAAAAAACAACAACCCACACTTTATTTTCTTAGGAAAAAAATCTGTTTCTTTGTGCGTTCCTTGCAGTCAGTTCAAAGCTGCTGCTCTAGCCACTACCTCTCTGAGGAAAAATGTAACTTGTGTGGTCATTCTCCCAATTTAGATCTTTTTAATAAAAGGTACAGTTTATGTTGGAGCTAAACTGTTGGTTAAATCTGTAAATTGACAAAAACAAAAGGGAAAAGAACTTTCTTCTCCATTTCTTCTTGCCAGTTGGCATCTCAACAGGTCTATTTTATGTTTCAGTTATGCTTAACTACTAACTTCCACACAGTAGGTAGTTCTACGTTGTGAAGCCTTTAATTATTCTGCTGTGGATAATTTAAACCGATATGAAAAGGAAAATGTGGTTAATGCAGGAAAAACGAGTGTGATGAACTCAGGGGATCAGGAAGGAAGAAGACAGTAATGATGAGCATCATAACTACAGAGGTATTATTTTATGACTTTTATTAAATAGAATGTTCTGTCCATTCTGCTTGCCTCGAGTTCTTTGACAAAAAAGTGTTGTGGCTGCCGATTTCTTCTTTTAATATTAGCAATTTGTTATGGATACAGACTTGGTAAATTATTTAGACATCTTGACATTAAATGTTTGCTTGAGTCCCATGTTGGATTGGCGACCAGGACGCTGAAATGTTGAGGTAGCAGGTTTTGACCGTAACTGCTGTAATCCTTGTTTTTCCAGAAAGCCTGTTGGTCAACATAGAAAACGTTATGTATGGGTGCTGAAGACTGTATTTGCCAGGATATATTCCTGTAACATAGGAAGGAAAAGTGGAGAAAAAGAAATTATATATCACAGGAACTGGCTTTTTTAAATGACGTTTTTAAAGGAATCATTCCATTTCCCTTTAGGAAATTTGAAAGTATTTTGTATGGATAACATAATTTTTATCTTGTTCATTGTTTATACTCTTAAGGCCAATCTTAGAAAAAGCAACACCTATTAAAGGCCTTTGAATTTGGAGTCTTTCATGTTACAATGTGTCTATTTACTGCTGTCAGTAGGCTCGTAATATATTTAGCTTGAAGAAGTTAACAAGCATACCTTGGAGTGTTACTTTTATTTTCTGTTCTGTGACACTTAGCAAAATCCCATTATACAATTGAGTAGTATTATAATGTTAAAACGTTAATTTGTTCTGCATTCCGTTAAAATTGGATTTTTTTCTTGTGCATTGGTCCATGCGTTTTGTAGAAAACCTGTAATTTAAACACTACACCATAGAAATGCCCTAAATTAGTAACCTTTTGCCTTTGCTACCTTAATTACATCTCATTATTTAGTACTTAAAGAGCAACCTCTAGCTATTGGTTAAATATTTGCTAGCTAATTAGATTTGTCGTGTTAAAGAAACCGGTAGTCCTTGCCTCTATTCTAATTTGAATGGGGTTTCAGAGTTTGGAGAAAATTCCATGCTTTGCTGGAGGAAAAGTAAAATTTTTTGCATTTTCCTTATTTTTTCATCTTAATGAGTATTTTGTTGTGCATTAGCTGTCTGTTACATTCTAACAGACAATTGAAAGTCTGTCTTAAAGTTATTTTCAAAGAGACTGTTGTGTTTCAATATGTTCTGCCTTCTAGCTACATTTATTCCTTTTAGCTTTTATGAGCATCTGATACACTCCATTTCTTTTCTCTTTTTACTGTGGAAACAAATATGAAGCAGACCACTTGTTGACTACTAATAGCTATCTTTCAGATTTTTACCTCCTTTTGGGAAGAAGTCTGTATTGTTTGATCAGAATCACAAGAAATATGATTCATTAAAACATCTGTTGAATTGTCGTTTCTGACAGATTTAAAGATCACGTATCCTGTTTGTCTTTGTTTTTTTAATTGTACGCAGAAATTATAAACCGCAGAAGTTATGAATAGCTTGCAAGTTGACTTAATCTTCAGTATTCACATTTAATGGATTGTATTTTTGCATTTTATTTTGCTTGTCTTTTGCTATTTTTTCCTTTGTATAAAAGCATGTGAAGAGACTGTAGTTTATAGTTGGAATTAGCTGGAATTCCACAACGTGAAATTCCCTGTCATATCCGAAGATATCCTACTTCATTTCCTCTTTTACTTTTTTTTTTTCCCCTGAGATCCACAGTAGTGGAAGCTTGTGTACAACAGATCTGTTGTATCTGATTTGATTCCTGCCCAGTACTTAACTATTGCTCTCCTTATCTAGTGCTTAAATTGTTGCCTGCACTGTTCATTTGCTTTTGGAAGCCAAATGCCTCGAAAATTCCTTCACCCATTCTTCTCATATGTTTTGTTGCATTATGAGTTAAAAATTGCAGACTGTCATGGTTAAAGTTTGAAGTATAGCTCTCCATTTATGTTTGTTGTTGTGATATCACTGACCTTTTATTTTTAACAAAGGCACCAGACGAATGGAGAAAAACACATTGATAGAAGTTTTCATCTTGTTCATGTTTTTAATTCTGTGGGAAAACCATCTGTGGAACAGAGAAACATTTGGCCTCTAGTGTATAAATTTGTTCCTATAAAAACCAGTTTTAATTTCTGAAATGTATTTTATTTAACTTTTTTGAGGGTAGTGGTAGTGGGTGTATTTACAGAGAAACTGGTTGGCCTGTCCAATTTTAGGCTAAGTACTTCAGCCTTTGAAGTAGATAGTTTCTCTGAAAAGTGCTTTTCATGTTTTGTTTCCTATGTCACTGTTTACACGTTCTGTATCTGTAAGCTCTGAAATGATTACTTCACTATTTGTGTGAGGGTTTAGAATGATTTGTTGATTATTGTCTGTATTTATTCTCGATTTTGAATTCAACAAGACAATCTGTAAAGGCAATGACTGCCTAAGAGGCCCTGTTGTTCTTTGCACCCACCCCCTCACAAAAACACCCCAAAACAAAACAAAAAACCTCACCAAAAAAAAAAAAAAAGATTCCATGGAAACTTTTCCCTGTGAAGAATTTTTGAGATTTATGTGGATTACGAAGCATTAATAAGGGTCATTGCTTAATTTCTTTCTGAGCAAAAATGCCAAGATACAATTTTAGCAGGTATTAGTAAAAATTGAAAAGTATTCTTTGTGTTCTGGGACCGGTGCCAACATCTCTACTTGCAACTCCCAAGACAGGTCTAAGAGTGAGAGCTTTTACTCGTTGCCCTCAGAAGACTGCTAGAACAAGCCTGTGACAATTCTGTTCTGTTGCATTTGTGTTATTTACTTTCCCTTCAATTTTTTTTTATTTTTAAGTTTATGGTCACTACAAAGGAGTTTCCTCTCTGGGGTGGGGAAAAAAATTGAAAGAAAAAAGTCATAACCCTTTGTTTTGATCATAGACGCATTTTTCTGGTAGGAGGCCACATTTAATTTGTGTAGCATGTTTGGGTCATTCTGGAGCAGATGCTCAGCCAGAATGAATTATCAAGGGAGTTAATAGCCCAGACTGTTAACACAAGCTGAGGTCTATTCTCTAGCCCAGGTAAGTTTCTTCATTATTTAATGAAACAAATAGGACTAAGTTTAAAAAGTTCATAAAATGTGCAGTAAATTTAGTAATTTTTTTAAGAGATTCAAAGACATCTCTCATTTTCTGTGAATGTTATATTAACCTGTGTTCTCTCTTTAATTTTTTCATATTTTGATCAGGGACCAAATGGAGGGGGTTAGGTTTTTGTGCATATGTTGCTTTTTTAAAACAGTGTTTTTATCAGGTAAAGGATAGTTACAATGATGCATGCCAGGCTGGACTCTTCCAATCGGTGTTTCAAGAAGCTTTTTGGTGCCTTATTGAGGCACTTAATTTGTTGTAGTTGCGTTCTGAGCAGTAGGGAGCCTGCTTTAATCCTGTTCTATCTAGGACTGTTTCAGGTGCTCTGTCTTTGAAAATAGGCCACTTTATTAGGCCAAGTAAATATGGATTTAAATGTCTAAATTCTGATTTGAAAAAAAATGCATGTGCTTCAAAAGAGTACATTTACACAAGAAATAAGATTTCTGGATTTTTGCCTCTTGTTAACTTTTGCATTGCATACGGAACAGTGTTGCTTTCAGTTGAAAAATGGTTTGTTCCAGCAGAGTGCAGCAAAAGACAAATATTGTAAATATGTTTAGCTTTCCTGTCAAGAGTTGGTACATTGTAAAAAAGGAAGAACTTATATAAGTTGCTCCTATATTCATAAAATACCAAATATATTCTGCAGGAACTGTATAAGAAAGAAGATTGTGATTTAGTTAAGTTCTTTCTTTCTGCAGGTTTTTACTTCTGCGACTCTGAGACATCAGTAGAATTTACTAGGAAAATAATTAAAGAAGTGTTAATATATAGTGAATAAGTAAAGACTAACCTCTCAAGCATTCCTGGTAAATAGAAGCAGAACTTTGAATTGCAGTTAGCTAAACGCTACTGGTTAGTAAGTTATCTGAGTCTGGACTGCAAGCTGGTGAAAGATTTCAGATCACAATTCAGGTTTTTTCCCTTCTTCTTCAAACTTAAGCTATTAGACTCCCCTGCCTTTTATAATTTTAGCTACTAATGTTCTGGTGTTCAGTTTTTTTTTTCTTCCCCTGCTTGATTGTTTAGAAGTTACCAAGCCTTACTTTTTTGGTCATTGTTTCACCATAACATGCAAAATTTTCCTTTAACTTTTTGAAGCATTACTTTAAATAACACCATTAAGAAAAGATTATATAGATACCTTGACCCTCCAAAATGTAAAGAGAAGTAGTGTGCGAATACTGGTTTCTGGATTTGAGTCAGTCTTATAGCTTAATCTTGGGGAAAACTCCCAATGACACAGAAGGATTCTTGTATGTTCCTTAATATGTCCTTATATTTTCTTCATATAGGCATAGCTTTGCTGGATATTAGCAATACAAAAGAATAGTGAAGAGACCACCTAGAAGTATAGGTTTTTATAACACTAAAACCAGTAGTAGTTTTCAGAAGCTGAAAAGAAGAAATTTAGTCTTAAAAAGTGTTAATGACTGTAAGAGCTACATATTTAGCTAAGAAAAAAACTGAATATATGTATGTTCAGAGATTGGAAATTAAAATGTATATGTAAAATATTCCATAGAAATCTCAAAGGAATGTAGTTTTCCTTAACCCATCTGTTAAAATTTATCTGATTTGACTCAAGCCATACATTTTCACTAATAGTTTCTAGTGTTGTTCCCACGTCAGAATCTGGATTTAGAGCCCTAAGCAGGCTTATGCTTTCACTGTTTGGGTTGCAGCCTATTCCCCTGGTCCTCCTGATCCTGGGTTTCAAACTGCCTTGCACTGCCAAAGTTAAAGTGGGAAATGTTCCCAGACGAGTTCATTCTCAGCTCATTAATCAACATGAACAAGTCAAGTGAGAGACTCGGGGTGAGTGAGTCTGGGATCCCCATCCAGTCATTTGCGGGCACTGCAGATCCATCATCCCCACAGTATGCCCTCCCATCCTTCAGTGCATCCCCTTCCCCTCTTGCCAAGAGTGGCCCTTCCCTGACGCCTTTGCCCAGGAGCAGTGTAGGGTATTGCTTGTTACACTAGTCCCTTTCTCCTCCTAGCTGGACAGATGTGGACAGTTCCCCAGGGCATAGTGAGAGAAGTAACCTGTGCAGAGACTAATGTTGCCATTCTGAAGGGGTAGGGATGTTTGTTTGGAGAGAAATCAGAGCATTCTTTTAGGAGGCTATCCCAGCATTGCAGTCTGCTGCAACCAATAGCCCCCCAGTTTTCCCATGTCCTCTGACTCTAGGAGCTGTTTGTCACAGCCTCTGATATATGCTGAGCAACTTTCTTATACTGTGAACTTGAATCTTTCAGATGGCAGTAAAAGAAAGGTTCTGTTTAAGTTGAAAATGTCTGAGTGAGCTGGTTTTGACTGGGATAGAGTTAATTTTCTTCATAGTAGCTACTACGGGGCTATGTTTTGAATTTGTTCTGGAAACAGCATTGATAATATAGAGATGATTTCCTTCCTGCTGAGCCAAGGCCTTTTCTGCTTCTCATACAGCCTTGCTAGCGGGATGGCTGGGGGTGCATAAGGAGTTGGGAGGGGAGACAGCTGACCCCAACTGACCAAAGGGATATTCCATACCGTATGATGTCATGCTCTTCATATAAACCTGAGGGAAGACGAAGGAACGGGGGAGGATGTTTGGAGTGATGATGTTTGTCTTCCCGAGTCACTGTTATGCGTGATGGAGGCCTGCTTTCCTGGGAATGACTGAACACCTGCCTGCCCATGGGAAGTGGTGAATGAATTCTATGTTTTGCTTTGCTTGCATACATGGCTTTTGCTTTACCTATTAAACTGTCTTCATCTCAACCCATGAGATTCTTCCGATTATCTTTCCTATCCCATAGGGAGCTGGGAGTGAGTGAGCAGCTGCATGGTACTTAGTTGCCAGCTGGGGTAGAACCAGACACTGGCTTTGGTTCTGATCAAGATCTTAATGCAGGGTGAAGTAACTAAATTTCTGGAGTACCTATAGACTTCAGTTAGACTCAAGGCACCCAGTGTACTGGATGCTGTGCAGGCACAGAAACGTTTTTCTTTTTCTTGTTTTCTGAAGATCTTGCCATTTCAGTACACCAAATCCTAAACAAGTTTTGAGTTTAACAAATCTAACATCCTTGGGTAAGGATGAAGGTCAGAGTGATAAGAATGTGGAGATATTTAGGAAAGCTGTTACACAATATGATGATTCTGGGTTCATTTATTGGCTTGTCTAACACTGTTTTTTGTTTAATTTTTTGGATCTGCCTCAGTCTGTAGTCTGAAGGGAACTAGTTACTGACCTTTCCCATACTAGAATATCTTAACCAAGCAAGAATGGTGTGAAGCTCATCTAGTATTTTTCTTGCCTCAGCCTTGTAAAGAGTTTATTTACAAGAAGACAAAGGGAAATACCTTTAAGAATCAATCGCTAATGACAAAATGTGATTGTTGGAATGGTCATTATTCTTGTGAAAGTGACACTTAAAGTGATCAACAAATACAGGTCATGAGGATCATGAAGAAAATTTTAAAATTCTCTCTGAATAGTGTGGGACATGTGGCAATGACTGATTTTACAGCTGCCCTGCAGTATTCCTTATGTTAACATTTCTTTTGTAGTAGCACAGTGTGGCCACGCTCAACTTGGAACCCTGCTCTGCAGGCAGTCCAAACTTAAAAATACCAATCATTGCCTCACCTATCGTACAATCTAATGCAGTATTCCTCTGTCCTCTTTTAACATCATGGATACCTTCACACTGATTGATTTTTTTTTTTATTTTTTAATTTCCCTCTGCTGTTTGGAATTTGGAAACAAGAAAAGATAGAAAATAAAGTGCTTAGAATTTGTTTTACAGAAGCATTGCTTTAATACTATAAAACCGGATATTTTAAATTGGCACTGACAGCAGTCAGGACCCAGCCTCTGACTTTGCCTTCAGGCAGGCCCAGTTGTCTAGCTGCTACCTGAGTGGGATTTCTGTGTAGGTAGTTTTTATTTGTATTTTTACTTGCTGGTCGCTAGTAGGAAGACCACCAGTAGATCTGAAATCACAGTTTGAAAAACTTGCAGAGTTTACAGATGGCTGAGATAGAGGTGTCATTGCAAAGATAAAAATAAATGAACCTGAAGTAGTCATAAAAGCCCTTTAGATTGAGGAGATTTCGGGATCATAATTATGCCTTAATTATCATGATGAGAGTCAGAAGGTTGGTTCTGAAATTCATATATGAAGAAGTCATTTAGTCTTTGAGAGCCACTTTGTGTATGTAGTAGAATCATAAACGCATAGAATCATTAAGGTTGGAAGATACCTCCAAGATCATCTAGTCCAACCGTCCCCCCACCACCAATTACCCGCTAAACCATGTCCCTAAGTACCACATCCAACCTTTCTTTAAACACACCGAGGGACGGTGACTCCACCACCTCCCTGGACAACCCCTTCCAATGCCCGACCACCCTTTCCGAGAAGAAATTTCTCCTAATTTCCAACCTAAACCTCCCCGGTGCAACTTGGAGCCATTCCCTCTGGTCCCTCGTAGAATGAAGGTTTCAAAAATTCAGCAAATGGGAAGAACGTTAAGATAGTGGCTACAAAGAGCACACTCACTGTTTGAGGTTTTTTAAGATGAGGAAAAGGGAATGTGGAGTGATAACTTGAAAAGAATATGATGTGCCTATGCTTTTTTGATTCAATGATGATACAAACAATATGCCTGTGGACTGGTGATATTTCATGAACTACATGCAGAGAAAGAGGAGAGATTCAGTACCACAGAATACAGAACGGTCTTTGTTATCATGATACCAGACCCTTTGCAGCCTTCATTTTTACTTTTCCAGGCACTGTAACTAGTAGGGGGTATTTATGATCTGCACAGAGCTTGACTGTTCATAGAGGTTGTGGGACAGTAGTGAAGGAGATCTGAGCCTTGGTTGGGTTTGTGAAGCCTGGAAGAGAGGTGAGTGCAGGCTATTTTGAAGTGAGGTATTGTGTAGGAAAGCACTTTCTTCATATAGTCATCGTTGCTAGTAAGACTAAGAAAGAAGATCCATCTTAGCTCAAGGGACGTAGATGTGTGTGAATGCCTATTGATATTGGGGAAGAAAATAAGAATTAGGAAAGGTGGGGACTGGAGGAATGTAGTAGAGGTTGTACTTGGAAGAAAAGATGGGTAAGATTACACGCTGAAGAGAGGAAGAGAATCTGGAACTTTCAGACAAAATGAGACAAATTACTTTTACACATACTATTTTGTCTTAGTTTTTAAATCCAAATAATCAATTTATAGAGGCCTAGAAATGATTTAAAACGGGAGACTGTGTTTAGATTTTGCATGTCCTGCTTGGGAGGGGAAAGGAGGTTGGAGGGGAAGAAAACCCAGGAAGTACAGAAGCTAGTCATGCTCCAAAGCAATAATAAATATTTGGTAAAGATAAAGCAACATTTATGCTGCTTTTACACTTTTGTCACAGTTGATTCTTTTCATCTGGTAAAGATAATAAATGAATAATCATAAAATATTTGTGTTTGAAGGTTCTTCCTTGGTTTTCATGAAGAGTATTTATTTTCCATCAGTCCATTACAGTGTAACATTGATTGGTGCATGTAATGCATTATTCATACTGTTCTAGTTTCATCCCATTAGCAATGCCAACATTATGCTGAATTCTGCAGTGGTAATCTTGTGTGAAGAGTCTTTGTACAGCGACTTGTGCTGTGGTTCAGATCCTGTTTCACATTTAGTGACAAGACAGAGCGAACAACAGCACCTTATTGATACTACTCAGACTTTGTTTCCCCTTCCTCCCCCCAATGCGATGAGAATCATAAATGTACTGCAGACCTATAAACCAAATTGTGAAAGGCAGAACATGTATCAGAACTGGTTTATTTTTAGTTCTTGTATTCTGTCTTTGTTTCCTTGATAGCTAATGTCTTCAGAACAGCCAAAGAGCTAAAACCATCACATTACAAAAATAACAAGAACGGAATTAAAACCAGCCTTCAGATAAAATAGTCTGGCATTTTGGTCCACGTGTATGATCCTATGGGTAATACATTTGATCATGAAAATTGTTGTGTGTAGAACTGATTTAAATATGCGCTAAAGCCAGCTACTCAGCATGGTTAAGATTGCTGAAGGTCTGCCTAATGCTAGTACGAAAGAAAAGAAAACTTTTCAAATTTGAAGCATTTGCTGCTTTAACATTTAGAAGAGGAACTTTTTTTCGTGTGCAATAGACCCAGCCCAATGTCAGTCAAATTCAGTGGTAATCTGTTCATTGACAGAATGATTTGGGCCTGGCCTGGTTAGGTGGATACTTAAGGTTTCGCTAGGCCATAAAAAGTTGAAATCTCTAGACAAATGAATGAAGATTAATTTAAAAAATATACTTCCTAAATACTTAGGATGTGGAATTACAAGGAAATAAAATTGAAAGTTTGAAGAATTTTTTTTTAATGTTTTCATTTTTAAAAACAGCTGTGTAAACAATGAAACAATCTCGTCCTGGCATGAATACTTAAAAAATAAATAAAAATCTCATGCTTTAAGGTGGATATGTCATGAAAAAGAAATGGCTGGCATCTGTGTAACCATAAAACCATATTTCTTTGGACTTTTGTCTTTGGAGACAGGGAGAACGTGAGTAAAGTTGGGAGGGCTGTCTGAGAAAAATGAGAAGCTTGCAGATCAACCACATTGACTCCAGCAGTTCTGAAAAAGAGATGAGGGGTGGCAAAGAGTCTCAAAATCTTAAGGGATAAGTAAGGTAGACAGCCTCAGGTAAAAAAGTAGTAGTTTCTATAGTCAAGGAAGAGTATACCAAAGGAATAGAAAACAAAAGTTTGAAGAAAAACAGTGGTGATAAGGGAAGATGAGTATTTTGGGGTTTAAGTGTGTGCTTATTCCAAGAGGCAAAAAGAGCAAGGGTACTTTGTTCTTTACTGGGTTTGGGGAAAACATTTGCTCAGCATTTTGGAGAATAAGGAGCCTGGCATTCTTTAACAGGCTCTGGATGTTCTGAAAGGTACTTGTATATAGGCAGATTTTTTTTCTTCCATTTCTATGATAAGGAAATGTGCATGTTGAAACTTAACATCAATAAAATACTGACCTTTCAGAGCTTAGATGAAAGTGAGGTAGAGAAAACTCCGTTATTTACAGCAGTGTTATCATGTCTTCATTGTAGTAAAATTTTATCTGTGAAGTGGTCAGTAGATTTTAGTATAGAAAATGTGGGTAAGTTACTATTTTCAGTGAGCACTTACATATTCAGGCTTTCTTTGGGTTTGCATTAGTTTTTACAGAATAAACATTTTATTTATTGCCTAACATGTTTGTCAGTTTTTCAGAAACATGTTTGAGTGTTGTAGACTTGAGTCCTTAAAATATTTCAACTTCATTAATTGCAGCATGCACATATATAATGTCAGATAATTATACCAATTTATTTTTAAAGAATTTATCAAAATCCTAATTAAAACAGTGTAGGATGAACCTCTTTGCAAAAAAAAAAAAAAAAAAAAAACACCACAGGGAAGAGGCTTAACCAAATAGTCCAAAAATTAGTGAAACTCTTGCCCAGTGTATTTCCTCCCCCCTTTACCTGATGATATCCAGCATATAAGGAAGAAAAAAATAAATTTCACAATATCTGGTGTGATATTTGACCTTCATAAAGAGTAGTTACATCTGAACACATTCCAGTGAATAGGACAGTTATGGGGAAAGAATTTAGTCTGGCCAGGGTTGGATATGCCATAGCCAAACAGCTCAGTGGATTAAAAGATATTTCTTCTCACTGACTTGCAGTTTGTATTCTTTATTTTCTGGCCTTAAATTTTGCATTCCCTGCTTCATTTTGGTCCAACTTTAACAGGAGGGTTCCATCCCAGCATCTTTTCATCCTTAATGGGAATTAAGGAGGATTGGGATCTGTTATCACACTTCCTAGGGCAGTGCTTTAAGCCCTGCGTAAAGGGTCCTGTGTAAAGACAGGCAACTTCCATTCGATGCCTTCCTGCATTTGGCTTTCTGAGTCTGTGCTGGGTAGCAGGAGCTACAGCAGAGCCCCAAGCTGCCGTGTGCTTACCAGCTGCAGTGTGAGAAGCCAGCAGTAGGATAAGAGAATATAGGTGTGAGGTGCTGTTTTGCACTAGAAACTGTTGGTCAGTTATGATCTCAGTAAGACCAGTCACAATGCTGTTTATTGGAGCTAACACTGTAAGAAGCATAGATAACCTTACATTCCTTTAGATGCTGGGACCCCCAGGCAGTGTCGCATCAGATGCACCTCCAGCCCATGTGCAGTGTATTGGGCAGACACAATCTGTAGAAGGTATTCTCCCTTTTGGTCATTTCAGCTATAAAAGGATTTTCTTGGAAAACAAGGATACAGTTCTATCATTTCTACAGTCGAAAAGGAACAGTGCTCTCAGGAGTCCTTGCTGCACGTTCGGGTAAAGGCAAGGGCACACAAGCAGCGTAGTCGCTGGTGCGAAGGTGGTGCTGCCTTACTGGCTCCTCTGTTACAATGCGTTGGTTGCATTTGTCCTGTGGGCAAGTGATTTGTGCAGCACAACACAGACCTGCAGGCCCGCTGGGCTTGCAGCACAGCACTGCCCTTGGCCTCTGCAGGTTAATTGTGTGGATTACACCCCTCAGTGCACTGTGGTCTTCAGTCGGGATCTCTACAGATGTAAAATTCAAATGAAGTACAGTTAATGAGATGGTTTTAGGTACTGCTCAACTCAGTGAAAATCAGTGTATATTTTTAAAAGTATTTTTATATAATTAGTATACTAGTCACAATAGCATTGTGCTAGTTATAAATTACTTAAAAATACAGCAAGTGATAAAATATTAATTATTCCCAGTTCCAGGAAGGTAAAAACTTACTAGTGTAACACAAACTGATTACATACAAACCTTACCAATACTTTTTTAGCAGATATCAAATAAAAGTAAAGGAGTTTACCAGCTAGTACACAATTTTGGGTTCATTCTATAAACAGTTTCTCTATTTTTTCAAGTTTAATACACTTAGGGCCAGATTTTCCTTGCTTCCTTCAAGCTGATAACTTAACACAGCAGTTGAAAACACATAATTAGGTCCAGCAGGCAGTCTTGTGTCACTTAGGTTTTGGGGATTTATATATCACATGTAATTAGTTGCATTGTGGGCAATGTGATCCAGTGAATATAATATGACATCTGGTACTGGAAGATGTGGATGCCTTTTCAGCTTTGCTATGACAGCTTCTGCAATCTTAAGTTGCTACATTTTAGTGTGTAAATGGTACTAATACGTGTACTAAAAGCGCAATGTAAGCAGTAAATTTGCAAATGATAGCATAATAACAACTTATTTCTTAAAACATTGAGTCTCAATCTTTAAACATACTGAGTAAAATGAAGAATTTTTGCCATCTAAGGAAATTCTTTCTCCATCTCCCTTTCTTTCTTTTTTTTCAGTTTTTCAACTATGTAGTCCTATTAAAACATCATTTTTCTGTAAATTGTGTGAACTGTGCTCCATATTAATGGTTGAAATATTCTTGTTAAGTGCCTTTTTATTGCTCTGATAAATTTGTTGGGATTGATAATCCGCTTTGATATCTTTGCTCAGGTATCTATTTTGCAGTTCCACTTGAAGCAAAAACCAACTGTCTCATCAATAATCTAAAAAAGGTAAAAAACCCCCAACCCCAGCAACAAGAACAAGTACTGTTCTGGAATCAAAATTTGACTGTGTATTTTAGTATGTTTGAACAGTCATATTTCTACCAGGTTGGCTTGCTAAATTTTGATCCTTATACAGTTCAGGTCAAAGGTACTACAGTCAGAGGCTTATGGCTGTGTATAACATTAGGAAAAACAAGAGACCAGCAGATTAATCTGTGAAATTCATCCCCTAAGTATAAAAACTTGAATGACAGTATTACATCATTTTGCTTATGGAATGCGCTCTTCCAGCAGTGTTGAGTGTTCCTTCAAATACAGCTTAAGATCCGCATGTGACTCCTGTTTCAGCATCCATTTAAACTGCTGATTGATTTTAGTGGTGAAGTCATAAACTTGTGGCCATAAGACAGTGGCATTTTCTGTATCTTCACAAACTTCACATTACAAGGTTGTGTGATGTTTAAGTAATGGGAGGAAGACGGATGAAGAAAGATGTTCAATTAAATGCAAGCAAGTGTGGTGATCAGTATTTCACTCAGAGGTGCCAGAAAAGACTTTGTGAGGATTGTTAATAAATTATGAGGAAGCAGTAGAGCACTGCTAGAAAAATTGAACTAATGTGGCCCAGGAAGAGATTTGGGAGTATTTGAGCTTTGCTGAGGTCTTGTTATGGTTTACGTTCAGGTGGTTTTTTTTCTTGAAGCAAAAGGCAAGTATAGTGAGACTACACCATAGAGCCTTATGGGTGAAACAGCAGGAGAAACTACTCCACAATCACTGTCTTTAAAGCTATTGCTACCACCACAGTGGGTGTTTTGTTCTAGCTCAAGGTTATTGTTATATTGAAACAATATTGAAAGCATACTTAAGGATACTTTTCAGTGGTTTCATAGCACAGATTGTCACCTGAATAGTTTTTAAAATATGTTGAGCCCGAGTTGGAAGTAACTTTGTTACTTTTGTTGTATATTCTCCTACGATGTCATTTTAATTCATTGTCTTTTAACACCTACAAATCTAGATGTCTAGGAGACACTTTTCTGAAATCCTGAAAGTCCACTGCAGATATGTCTCTCCTTTTTCTTGCTCTTGCTTCTGCTTTCTTTTCTTCTACCACATTTAACTAGTCTTTTGCATATATAGTGTTATTCATTATTTGGGAGTTCATTATGTCTCTTCTCTGGAACTATTTAGCTTTTTTTGACAAAGCATTTTTTCATCAGAAAATGCTGAGTCACTAAAATTAGCTTGATAGCTAGTTTTAGCGTGTTTCCATATTTTCAGAATCATGTGTAGTTCTTAGAATGTTCTGGTCAGACATTTTCTATATGGAGCATATATAAAGATTTCTTGTTCATGTTGAAATTTAAATTGATTTGTATTTCCTAAGACTAAAGGAGAATAACGGAAAGGTAACATTTTGAAACTAAGCTGAACGTGTTTCACTTGAAGAAATATTTTTTACACTCCTCATATTTTTTTTTATTCAAATGATTTTGTATTGTTCATATTGAGAGTATGACCATTTCAAAACTCAAACCCCACAAAATTAAATGGTGGGAAATGGAATAGTTTTGAAAACTCTACTTGGAAGTTTTCATACTCTGTGTTTGCATTGAGATTTTAAATTGCCAAATATTCTGCAAAATGAAAATGTTAAAATCTGCACTTCTCTGTTAAATGTATTTTTCAAGCTGTTATGTAGGTATGTTTTTATATTCATTAGAGATACAGAAACCATGTAACAAATAATTTCTTGCATTAGAAAGAAGTCTGAATCTTTGTTCCCAATCCACCATTCTCCACATAGCATTCCATTCCCAGCTAAATTCTAAAGGGAATCCAGATGTTTATTTAAATATTCATAACACAACTGCAGTTAGAGCTAGGAGGATCATAGATACCTGTGTTCATTTCACACTACATTCATCTTGTAGTTAAAAATGTCGTATTCATTGCAGTGCTAGCAGATGAGCTCTTTGACAGGAAAATGCCTCCCCCCCTTACAAGTAAGGCTTTATGGAAAGGAGGCAGTAGAGCTGTCTCAGAAAACGTAATGTATTGAGTATTGACGCCAGCTCTACAGAAGAAGCTTTGTATACTGTATTTAAATATTGTATTCTGGAAGAATTCTGAATTTATTTGTACTTGCCTTAGCACTGAACATATCTAGAAAGGGCATAAAACATTTAAGGAGGCAGTTGCAGCTTTGCAATTAAGGTGGAGCTGAATTACACATTTAAGATGGGGATTCTATTTCATTGTTTGTGGAAAAGATGAAGTTTACTGTTGCCTGACGATCAGTGAAGTGAGGAGGAAAAAAAATTGAGACCTGCCAAATCTTTATTAATTTGTAAACCATCTGAAGACGACTGTTTATTTGGCAACGTTTGCTGATAAACTTTCCTAAAAATTCTGATCAAACTTTTATATTTTTAGCATATGTTGCCTGATAAAAGTGATTAAATCCCAATCTGTGTAAAATGTTTATATCAGGCCTGCTTTATCTCTTCAGATATTTGTCCATGAGGCTGTAAATGGTTAAGGAGATAAAGTGATGTATTGGACATATATTCATTCTGGAATAGGAGGGAATGTGTGCAGTGAAAAGAAATTTGTGCAGGGGAGCGTGAAAGCCACCAGGCAGGGAATTTGGGGTATGTGTATAGAAAGTCATGGGAAGATGCAAGCAGCAGTGGGAATCTGTAAGGTGAAAAGAAGAGGAGGAATGTGCTTTCTAGCTGTTCGGAGGAAATAAAGTGTCTGTAAACCTTTCCAAGCTGGTAGTGCATGCTTCTGTTTTTCTTCTTCTTAATGAAAATGAATCGAAGTCCCAGTGAATTTGGCCTTAAAAGCTTTAAAGGAAGAGCAAAAGTGGGGAAGCATGATTGATAACACTAAAATATAAAATAGTTTATAGTCAGCAAAGATTATGTAGATTATTCTATCAAATTACTGAAGTCCTGACACTCTATTCTTCAATTATTGAAAGGTGTACTATAAATTTCACTATAGACTTTAATAGATTTTGTATTTAAGAACCTAAACTGGGAATTTTTAGGAAGTGAGAGCAGGAACATTAGGTGAAAGTAACAAGCGGAAGGGGCATGGGTCTTATGTAAATGTTGGACCATCTTCCATGATGATTAGGTACAAATGGTGCTTTTTTCCGGATGTTTTCTTCCATCCTTACTCATGCATTCCTTTTCCAATATGGTATCTGCCTAGGTATCTCTGTTAGCAGTTGTGACTTTTCCACACAGCTTCAGATGATGATGAATGATGATAAAACATATTTGAACTATCAGCTCAAAGCAGTGGCTTTTTAAAAACACTACAATAATGCTTTTTATTAGTATAAGTTGCTTGCTCTATGTCCAGCTTTATTTGGAAGACAAGTAATTACTTCTTGTAGGCAAGCAGTATGTACCATTATTGTTTGAAAGAGCTAGACAGATACATGAAAATACTGGGTTTTTTTTTTAATTTCTTTCAAACCACTGGGAATATATTTGAATGTACGTGGTGTTTGATAGTTTGGGTTTACCAGAGTGAACAATACACGTAGGAGGACTGAACTGTGAGACAACAGAAATGAAGGCTTTAAATGCCACATCAGGAACAGGGTTCATGGGCATGAATGAAATCTGGTCCCATCAGAGAACTGGCCCTTGGGATAAGGCTGTGCAGCTCAGCAGCTGCGGTGCTACATTTTGTACGATTCGAAGCTTACTTTCTTGTTTCCTGCAGCGAACAATGATAATGGGAAGTACTGGTCAGCAGGGATAAATATTAAATCAGCCTTTGGGCCTCCTGCCATGTTTTCTGATGCTTGGGCCATCTTATTTATAAACTCCAGAGAGTTTAGTAATTATTAGAAGAAAGTGTAATTAATTTATAGAGTTCTAGTTATTTTGCTGAGCACTGTTGTTGGAAGTACAATGAAGCCTTTAAGTAACGTCCAGTCGCTGTATAAAGCTGTCTTGTGGCTGCTAAACTTTCACATTATACTGAAGTTGGATATAAACACTCCTTTTATAACTTGCATGTCACTGAAGTACGCAGATGTCTTGGCTCTGAAAGCGCATTTATGAAACGAGTGCAGTACTGGAGTTACGCCAGGATTGAGACTCGGTAGTTTGAGGAGGAGTCCTAATACCTCTCAGGATGGGAGGTCAGCTGAATAAGTGGGCCTCCCTTGTTCTGGCAGCAGAATAGTAGTCCTGAGAGAGTGTGCTCTATGTAGCATAATGCAGCTAATATGCAGTTCTTTTCTGAAAAATCTGTATTATAACACTGCTTTGGTCCTTGTTGAAAAAGGCCAATTCTATTTAGTGTAGGCGGTATGCCCTGTTAAATAGGAGAATTAGGAAAAAAACCCCAACAAAATCCCAGGAAAAGCATATTAATTTCTTATTTAATTTCACCACAATTTTATGAAAGTGCATAGGAAATGCATAGATTCCTCATGTCTATTTTATGTAGCTTGTCTTTATATAGTGTTTAGTATGTTATTTATAGTTTGTGCAAATATATATTTGTGTGTATACGTATTAAAAAACCACAGAGGCTATGAAGATAACTGTGCAATACCTCTAGCAGCATAAATTCAGTTTAATTTCTGGGATGTTTCAGATGTTTCACATGTGAATGAAGTATTTGTAATAAAACAGGTGGGACAGCCATGTCTCCATGGCCGGATGGAGACATGGCTGTACATGATCCAAGTTGGATATTATACTTTCTTTTGTTTAGACCTAATATGTTATATAATTTGGCAGAAATGTGGTGGAACAGAGTTCTTTTTTGGATAATTTACATTGTAGTTTTGATCTGTCATTTGAGACTGAGGTGTGAGATTCTATTCTAGTTGTTAAGCACATAAGGAACTGCTGGCAGAGACTTGAGCCCAGAGCTGAAGCACTTGTTTTTCAGCACTGAAACACTTTCTTCCTCTAGTAATAATGATGAGATGCGAGCTGAAATTAAGATTGCAGTCATATATATTTTACATTTCAAAGTTACATCTACTGGGCAAGATCCTTGGCTCTGCAACACTACTGTCTCAGTATCAGAAGTGATCCTTTGGGAATTCTGCTTTTTGTAGGGTGTGTCTACACATTTATTACAGGCAGATATGAGTTGGTTCTGGCGTTGCTGCAAATTCGAAGTTGTGGTGTGAAGCGCTGTGCCCAAACTTACTGGGTTAGCACAGGGCTAAAAACACCTCAGTAGAATTTCTGGGCTAGAGCTGACTTGCACATGACTGACCTGATCATGTAGCAGCTAGATGATCTTGTGCCACCTGTACGTACCTCCTTCTATGTGTTTTTAGATCCTTCTAGGGGAATATAGAAATACCAGTTACTCATGAGATTCCCTATATAGGGTCATGCTTGAGTACCCATGAGACTAGATAAATTGGGACTAGCTGCATGGTTTCTGTGGCTGCAGATAACTAAGTATAAGCGGCTCAATTCACTTCTACTGAAAGACGGCATAATGCACCAATTGCTCAAAGCTCAGCCCCACTGGAGAACAGAACCCTTTCTTTCTTTTGTATTATTCCAAGGTATTAGTGCTATCTTTCAGATCTATAATGTAGTAAGTTACTTGCAGAAGTAGTCTTGTATAATTTATGTACTCAGGCTTTTAGATGCTGTCTGAAATTACTTTTAAAGAAATACTGGTTTTTGGCAGAAGAAGTTATTGCTGCCTTTTTTGATTTGCCATATTTAATGAAAAAAATGGTTAAGGTATTTCTGCTAGTTACTAGTAAAGAGTAAGATAAAATGTTTTGGTTTAAACTCTGTTTTGTACAGTGTTAATTTCAGAAATACATAGTGTAATTCTTGGGTACAAATAGTGAAGTGATTATATCTCCTGGTTATTGTAATACTCTACAGTTAAGCTGTACAAGTAAAGGATCTAGTTGTGTCCCTCCAGCTCAGTAATCTAAAATGCAAATATGTGTTTTACCTTTTTGCAAGTAACTTTTGCCTAATGAACAGCACAACAAATTAGCCACAGATAGTAGAAAAACACTCTAGAGGGAAATGCTACATATGGAACGACATGGAAATTATTAATGTTAGTCATTAATAATGACTAAAGTCATGGGAGTCTTTCATTTTAATATTTAGTCCTTTCGTGGTGACTTATTTCCAGTGAGATGAAACTATGCTTTCAATTTTTATGAAAGCTTTGTTTTCTGTGTGTATATACATGCAGTCACTGTTTATACATTGCACTAATCCTGTTGGTGGGTTTTTCTTTGCAATGCAGAATACCATTGAATTGTTTTCAAATTTTTGTTTGCTGTAATGCTGAGAGCCTTCTCTGCAGATCTGCTACGTAACCCTAGACATACCCTCCTTTATATTATACAGTTAATTATTTCTGCCTAAATGCAATACTTAATTTTATTTGCTTTTGTTGCATAGCAAACTTTTTAAACCTTCAACTTTTCAGAATTATTTGAAAGTTTAGTCCTGTTCTTTGGTATGCCCTCATGATGTGGTGTTGTGCATTGGTGTCTGGGTACATTTTTTATTCCACACGGTAGGTGACTAATGAGAATGTGAACCACAGTATTCAGGACAGACCCTTTTTAGTTTCCTACTGGATCCTCTCTTACACTTACATAATTTGCTGATAATCTTTGAAGACACTACCAAACAGCATTAACTATTGGTATGTCATTCCCCAAGTGGTACGTTCTTCAAGGTTCACTAATGCTCATAGTTTCTGAAAGTGCAGTTACCATTTAATGATTCGAGCTATCAAAACAAAATTAAGTGCAAGTGATTCTCCCCTTCTTTTAATGTTAAATAAATACCAGAAAACAAGGTGAAATGTTTTCCCTAATATTTAGGTCACAGCTGCAAGAGGGAAACAATATTGTTCAGATGCTTAGTGGTGGATTTAAATTAATGGATTTCAACTGTTAAATAGGTCTTACAAAGAAGACTTTACATCCTTGTTATAGTACTCAATTTTAAAAGAGGGTAGTGGTAGACATCTGTGTCTAATAACCTTAAAAAGATGCAGCTTCTCAAGGTTGAAGTTAAGGACAAAGATGAGTGAACTACTTCAGAACTCAGCTAAGAACCTTTAGCCTCTAATTTAAATTTCAAATAACAAACACTTTCTGAAATGAAAGATCCTCCATTTTTTAAACTTTTGATTTATGATGCAAAGGTAGTCTAAGAAGAAGTAATATATACATGGTGCATGGGTGTTGCCCTTTACATGCAGTACTTCTGGTTTCATATATGATTAATCCTAATCTACTACAATAAAAAAGTGTTTAATATACACAAAATTTTGAATAAAAGAATTCTGCTTTGCACTGAGATGTTTCAGAAGGTCTTGCATGATGAGATGTAATGTCTCATTTGAGACAGTGTTAACTTTCTGCTGAGGGGCTATAACCAAGTTAGGAGAATTGAGTCACTTGAGGTAGACCTGCCATTTAGAATAGAATCATTAAGGTTGGAAGAGACCTCAAGGATCATCCAGTTCAACTGTCCCCCCACCACCTATTTGTATCCTGAATGAGGGAAGCATTCCTTATGTTTCCTTACACAGGCATGACAATACTGTCTCAAAAACCTCCCCTGGTGACAGAATAGTTTAGCTCATTTTTAAAAGCTCACACTTAGATAAGTGGATCAGCCTTCAAATAAGTGAATGTCAGGATTTGGTTACTGAAATGCTTTGATAAAGTTTTCATAACTGTATTTTTTATCCTTGACTCTTTCAAAAGGACTACGGAGGCAATAGGACCAGCCAGTCATAGTCACCCGTACTTTATTCAAAGTACAATACCTGTAAATTTTCTAGTTTGTCTAGGATGGAGAAGGGAATGTGAAGAATGGGAATCCTTTGAAAGTACTCATAATTACATAAAAGTAAATTTGTTAATGAAAGTTTCCCTTCTTTTGGTAGTCTCACAACTCAAGCAATAATTTTTCATTACAGGATTAATATTTCCCTAATTTGACTATTATTATGAAATGTTTTTGAAACACACAGGGAACTGTCATATATATATAAACAACTGAGAACACACTGTAATATGAATTAACGTTAATTCTTTTGATGATTTATTTTATCAAGTGCCTTTAAGAAATAGCCTTGTAATAGTTTTCGAAGATTCAAAAAATGTTTTTAAAATTTCTATTTCCTTAATAAATAATCTAAATGTAAATGTTCAATATGAACTATTAGATCTATATAGTGTCTTAATAGTCAGTAATATTGAGTGTGCAATCCTTATATCTGTCTGACTTTGGTCCTGCATAAAGCTTGCGAAGAGCATTAGCTAGCAAGCTTAGATCTTCCCTCCTAAAATCTAGCACCAGAAAAGGACCAGCCTAGCCTGTTAGAGGCATTTTGGGAATCCTGTGCCTTCTTTTTAGTTCCAATGAGCATTGAAGTGAATTTGGATTCACTCAGAATTACTCAAGGGCAGCTGTGCTTGAGGTATGGGGTATGGGAGTATGGGGTTACAGACCCTCTGTCCATATTGCCTTTAAAGAGAAGCTCCAGCACACCCTCAAAAATAGCATGTGGGGACACTATGCCAGCGTGGCTCTCTGGTGTCATCCAGAGCATGTTTGAGATTGGGCAGCTGGGACAGGCCAGAGTGGCCAGCCATTGATGTTGCTTGACTTCAGCAAGGCTTTTGACACTGTCTCTCATAACGTCCTCGTTAGCAAGCTTAGGAAGTGTGGGTTGGATGAGTGGACAGTGAGGTGGGTAGCGAACTGGCTGAGTGGCAGAGCCCAGAGGTTTGTGATAAGTGGTGCAGAGTCTAGTTGGAGGCCTGGAGCTAGTGCTGTGCCCCCCATGGTTGAGTATGGTCCCATTGAACATATTTGTCAACAACCTGGGCGAGGGGACAGAGCGCACCCTCAGCAAATTTTCTGATGACACCAAGCTGGGAGGAGTGACTGGCCCAGCAGAAGGCTGCGCTGCCATTCAGCGAGACCTGGACAGGCTGGAGAGTTGGGTGGAGAGGAACCAAATGACATTTAATGAGTGCAAGTGTGGGGTCCTGCAGCTAGGGAAGAACAACCCCAGGCACCAGTGCAGGTTAGGGGTTGGCCTGGTGGGAAGCAGCTCTGCAGAGAAGGACCTGTGAGTCCTG
>VWZZ01004905.1:76009-112887 GCA_013399095.1 Psophia crepitans | reverse complement strand
CGCTGCTCCTCGGCAGCTGCCCGGCGTTTGGCCGGGGCGGGATGCGGTTTGACCCCGCGGAGCGGCGTGGCTGGCTGGCATGGCCCTGGGCGAGGGGCGGTGCACGGCCGGGCGTGCGGTAAAGGGGCAGCTGCCGCACGGGGCTGCGGGCGCTGCCCGTGCCGGTGCTGAGAGCTGCGTGCGTGAGGCAGTCGTTCCCAGAGCGGGGAGGGGTGTTCGCCTTCCCCCCCGACCTGCCTGACATGCCCGTTGCAAGCGTGACCGGGGCAGGGGGGAGCCCGCTCTTGTGCCGCCCTGGCCGCTCCCGCCGCCCCACGGCTAACCGGCCGGCCGGCGCCGCGCTCCCCCGAGACGTTTTCCCGTCCCTCCGGGAGACAAGCCGTAAGGGGCACTGTATCCGGAGGTTAGCTGTCAGCGAGAGCAGTTGGCGATGTTTTTTTCTTCCCTAATTCAGCTACGTTACGGTAGGTGCGGTGGTGCTGAAGAGGGGCGTCGCGGCACGGACGCTGGGGTAGGTGGTGCAAAAGCTCAGCCCGAGGAGCTTTCAGTGGTATATATGAGGATAGGAGGGTATGGCACACATAGCTGAAGTAGAAAAGGTCGGAGCACGTAACCAGACACAGTAAGGCTAATTTGCTAATCTTTGCAGACTGTTTGGGGAGTTGTTGCTTTCTTAATTAATGAGGGTTTCCAGCAGCCAGAGCTGCGTGTGGTTTGTATTTGCAGTATATGTTACTGGGACTGTTGAAGTAAGGGGTTGTGTAGCAGTTCAGATGGCATTCAGCAAAAATGTGATGAGTCTTTCTGTGTTTCTCAATTCTCTGAAGTCACCGAAATCCTGAAAATAATTTGTGTAAAACACCTGACTTTTTTTTTTTTGCTAGTACTAGAGACAAGTATAGCCACTTCGTCTTTACGAAAGTAAAGGATTCATATTTTTCTCCAGTCCCACCATTTTTTTTCTTTTTTATCTGCATTTGCATGAATGCATCTGCCTTGTTCTTGAGGTTAGCTGTGTCTTCCTTTGAGAACTCTTAGAATACTCAGATGACGTGTAGGCTGCAGTGATGGACTTTGAGACTTCCAGCAGAAAGGAGATGCTATCCACGCTTCATGTTTCCCTTTTTCTTCTTGTCCGAGGCTTCCATTTTCAAGCAGTTTGAAGAGCACCAAATTAAGACATGAAAATGTACTAGCTTTTTCATCATCTCAATCACTGTGGATGGTTTAGTGAAGTTATCTTGTCAATTGGATTTAATTGACTAGTGAAGCATATGCTAAAAATATATATAGTATTTCCTTGATTGCTTTCCAAGAAAGGTTTCATTGGAGAACAAGGAATTCTTAAGACAAATATTTACAATATAAAAAGCAAAATTTAGCAGTTGATTGCAGAGCACTGCATGCACAAATGGTTAAGGAGGATCCACCTTTTTTTTTTTTTGCTATCCCCTTCATGCTTGTTCTCATTTGAAACACTGAAAAATCTGCAGGTTGGTTTTGCTTTGCTTTGGTTTTGTTTTTTTTCCAGAATGGCACGCAAAGAGCCTGTGTCCAAACCCAGCACTGTCAACCATTAAACAGTGCAGGTGTAAAAGAAGGTCACAGAAATGTAGGATAATACGAAACTGAAAATGGTTCAATATTTACCCAGGTATTTCAGCCCAGCAAGGTGATTTGCCTTCACAGAAATACAGTGGGAGGCGTACAGCATAGAAGCAATGACCTTTTTCTACCCTAAGAATAACAAGTTTTCTAAAACTGACAACCAAAGTAGTTCAGCTTTTGATGTAGAAGCCCCAAAGTGGCCAGGACGGTGGTGCGCAGCCATGTGCCCGGCAGGGCAGCAGCCAGCCTGCACCCCGGCAGGTGGCAGCCAGCAGCCCTGCTGGTGGGGGGACGGTGTGTGTGTTGGGAGTCCCTGCCTGCCTCCCTCCCACTGCTTCGTACAATTCCATCTGCTTTAAAAACAAACAAAACCCACCCCCCCTGTAAAACTATTTAGAGGAATCTTCAAACTTCTTATCTGTGCTTGCCAAGAATTCATTCATGGAACAAACAGTTTTTAGATGAACCACTTGTAGTGCTGGTACTACTTTTAAATTAGGTTCCTAAACTTCCCAGAAAAGAGGAGGTGGTGGTCATGTAGTCTTGAGGGATGTTTGAAATGCCTCTGTCATTTAAAGGTGACCAGAAGGTGTGGGTAGGAGAGGAAGAACGGACGTTGTGAGTAGGTAGCCTTAACTCCCTTAACATATCCATAACAAATGGTCACTTTAGGTTGTTGGACTGTTGCAAGTCTTACCCAAAGTCACGTTGACAGATCATCAGGAGTGGCTGTTGGAATCTGATCGAAGCTTGACACCTTTCATGTCAGCGTCAGGAGGAGGCTTGGTGGTTTTCATTCAGAGATGGTGCAGTCTTTCTTCAGAGTGGTGGCACAATTAAGAGAAGCGTTCACTGCCATGACTGCTGTTATATTCTCCAAGAGACATGGACTAGTTTTAGCCCTCTTTGAGAATTCTTGATGAATGAGCAGATTACTATCTAGGTGGGAAAGGCAAATGTTTAAAGAGCAGTTCACTCAAATAACAGAACCTCTTTGGCTTTTAACAGCTGGGGCAGGGGTACAGCACTGCAGGTAATCCATAGGGTGGAATTGGAAGGTATAAAAAAAATGAACTTTATGTCCTTCAGCACACTGTAATTGAGTCTAGTCTAATTGGAGAAGTGCTGACCATCAGTGACATGAGACTTTTTAGAAATTGTTAATTCTGTCAAAACAAGGAAAGAGGAGACTAGTGGGGATTAAATCCTTTCCTCTTAAATCCATCAACCCAAACAGAGGTAGTTGTACTATGTAGACACACATTTTTGCAGTGAAAGGACATTGGAGTCACCTAAAGAGATGTTTCCTATTAAATACTATAAAATCTCCATAACTGTAACAAGTTTTTCGTGTAGTAGTTTCAGCACAGAGGTAATAGATGCACGATCTTGGATGTTTAATCCTGCTGGCTCAAGAACCAGTGTTGAGCTTTTCTGTTTTAAATCAAGTCTTAGAGCTCTGCAGGGATCACTGCACCATGACATTATGACAAGGGGATGCTGATTCATGCATAAACCTTAGATCCTTTCATTATATCTTCAACCAGCAGCTTTGAAAAGCTATGAATATCTAGCATGTTGCAGCTTGGGAGTCATGGCAAAGGTTTTCCCAGCCATTTTGGAATATAAAGCCATAGATTGCATTCTTAAAGAAATAGGATTCAGCATACTGCTGGCAAAATGATTAAAAAATAAGCAAAAAAACCCCCAAACCTACAGTTATAAAGATGGTAGAAATTGAGATGTGTTTATTTGAATTAAAATTACGGTGGACGGAGCCCAAATACAGTTCACAGTAAATTCTTAGAACTGATTTTGAAGGAAAAGATTAATTTATTAAATGCTTATGTTTCAGTTCATTCATATTCCTGGTCCTTCGCATTTCCTTTTCACTATAAAACATTTCTCAGCTTCAGTGAGCAGATGTGAAATGGGTTCTGTACCCCTTGTAATTAAAATGGACAAGATCAGATGGGTTTCTGCAGGAAAAGGATACAGTAAAGCTGGGTTGCAGCCTACAATGGGAACTCGGGGGCTTTTGATGCTCTCAGAACATCTCTACCCTCAAAATCGAGCTCTGTAGCAAACTTTAAGCATTCTTCTATTCCTGAGAGTTACTCATAAAGAAACCTGGGGTATTTATTGTGTGATAGTGCTGTCCCCGCTGTGCATCTTTGCTCTTGGCTCACAGAGCGTTTTCACACAGCCATGATCCAGAATGTGGGCAGATAGCAGTACGACAGTTTTGGCTTGGCTACTTGACTTTTTAGATTTTTAGTATGTGATCATTGCATTAATTTTGTCCGTATATCTGAAATAAAAATTTACCACGCAGTTTTGAATATCGTATGAATAAATATTTTAATCTTGCAAACCTTGAAGTGAGTTATAGCAGTTTGTGAGTACCATATCAAACAAGCCTTAAATATATCAAGCGAGCTCTTAAATCAACCAATACTATCTGTCTCTTCAATATATTAATATATGCTTTTATTTATATGTAATATATTAAAAAGTAGTAACTCTTTTATATTTTTGCTAATGAAGGCTTTAATTTACACCGACTTTGATAGGATTATTGACTGCACATAGCTGGGGATGTATTTAACTCCTTGCGTACACGAGACTTACTATACTACCCAGTATGTGCTACATACCCTAAACCAAGGGTCACTGCATTAAGTGATACTGCTGATTTCTTCAGTTCTTTTATCAAGCTTCTCATGATTAAAGTATGTTTAACAGATAAATAATTTTTCTGAACAGTTTATAATTACTGGGGAAGTATGTAATAACTGGGAACATGTTACTAGTTTGAAAATGCATTAAACAGGTAAAGAATATTCTATTACTGTTATGTAGGAAATTAAGAAAATCAGCAAAATTAATCAGACGTGAAAATGCGGTTAAAGTCAAATATTTTCTCAAGGAAATTGTAATCTTAAATTAATAATTCTTTACTATGTGCTGGTAGGATAATTTTTAGGAAACTAAAAGGAGGAAATAACCCACAGTAAACATAAACGTGTGTATATATGCATGTGTATACACACATACATACATACATACATAGTGAACAATAGTTTATCTTGAATGTCACATAAATAAAAATCAGTGCGTTGCTTAAACACTACAGTCACTTTTCTGAAGAGGAATATCTCAGACCTCTTATTGGTAAGATAATCTATCACTTCAAGTCAGTGTTCTAACCTCTGTGAATTGAGTGCATGAATTACTAATGTTGAAGGTTCATACCCGTATTCTGGAACCAGTGTCACTGCAACTGAAGCCAAGGAGCGTCAAAGAACACTGAAAATAACACTGAAAAGATATGTGAATAGGTAAAAAAGTCAGTTGCACATACCAAACTCTCTCTGTGTGTATGTGAATGGGCTTCTCATATGGCAATTAACTGAAACTTTCATTTCTGAAATGAATAAGATTTTTCTGCTACTTTGTAACTGATCGTTGCATTTATCAGAACATGGATTGGTGACATCTGCTTTTAGAAGGCTGTGGGCAAGGGATTATTTCCCATTGCGATCTAGATTTCTGAAAAGGTATAAGGCAAAAGCCTGCATGTTTTTATACCAAATAGATAGGTTTTTGGAGCATCTTTATTATTTTGTTTTGAAACCTTAATGTTTTCTTTTAGTAAGTTCATTACAAAAAATCTGCATTGACTGCAAGTACATATTAGAGGTAACCTTGTTAAAACTGAGAAAAGGATTTGATTTAAATGAATAAGTCCTTCTAATAATGAATCCTTTATGGATAAACAATAAGGAATGAATAAAAGCATCAGACAAACATAGTGAATACATATTGTAAAACAGATCAACAGTAAGGAGTAAAAGTGGCTTTTAAATAATCGCATGTTGAACAAATTCGTATTGCACCTTCTAAAATCAATAACTGTGCTTAAAATACTGCAATTGTATTTACTTGTGTGCAGTTACAGAGTGGTATAGATGTCTTATTGAAATACTGTTTACTTCTTTTTATCTATCTGTATCTAGGCCCACCATAGAACTTTATTTTTTATTGCAACATTGCTGTGCCCTCTTGTTTAAGAATTATTTCATAACAGATCTTTTTCGTTTGTTTGGTTGGTTGGGTTTTGTTGTTGTTTTTTTTTTCATTGTTTTAAGAAAGGTTCTCAAATCAGATAGTTGATGGGGAGATTGCCTTTCTTCCCCATTTGGGAAATTAATATAGAATTTTAACATTTCTGCCCTGAATCTGATTTAATGTACAGATACTTAATGCATTTACCTATGGCTAGTCACTGTATGAGAGTGTAAAAAAAATGCTACATTGATTCTGCAATGAGCTGTGGTTCAGCTCCAGCTACTACTATCTCCTATCACCTGCTCCCCAACCTGACTCAGAAAAATTAAACTATTTTTTCTGAGGGCTGAAATGTTACATGCAGTTCAACTAAAGGTGATGGAATCAAGCACAAGAATGTCTTATTTCAACTCTAATCTACTATTTTATTTGATATCAGAGGAAGAATATTCAGGTCTGTATTCATTAACTTAAATGAGTGCGTGATTGCTTTGTATGCTTGGGGTGCTAGGTCTGTAACTGAATTACCAATCACTCAAGCCAGTTCATGAATGACTTACTGGGCTTTATTACACATGAAAATAGTATCTTTATTACTTAACTATGGAAGGTAAATGTGCTTGCATTTCACTGCTGAAAAGAAAGAGTACCTTGCCATTTGTGTTTCAAAATGGTCGGTTTTTCTCCAAATGGTTCTTCCAATGAACAAGAATAGGACAAAATTCTGTAAAACATTCTTATTGGCCCTGACTCATAAATGCATACTTCCACAGCTGATAGAGGAATTTCAAAGTGCAGAACGGGACAGTGGCTGATTATATGAAATGTTCAAATAGATATGAACACGTGCTTGCTATGCTGTTCTAACTATTCAATTTAATCTCAATTTCAGGTAGTTAATATTGCATTGATTTGACACTGCAGTTTTTCAGGCTGCTGTGGTTAAGGCTGTCATACCACTGTAATTGATTCTCAGTATAAATGTGTTTAAAAACATGGCTTGAGGTGGAAAAGATGCCTCTGTTTATTGCAAATGATGTGAACTGATTTTCTTTCACACACTTTGAAAATTGCAAACAGCAGATTCTTTCTAAGCACTCGGTATGATAGATAATTTATACAGCAATCTGTTAGGTAATGTGGAGATTTTCTCATCTGAATGGAGAAGACTGCTTTCAGAACTCATGTCAGCAACAGGGCTGGATTGCTCAACAGAACGGTTTTGCAACTGCTTTCCAGCCTGGAGAAAGGATTTGTTTTCCTTAGTTTTCTGCCTTTTATGAATGAATTTGGTAGTTGTAGGACTCTGGTCTATATCCATAAAATAAAAAAGGCTAATGTGGTTTACCATGCTATGTAATGTGGATCTAAAAATCTTTGAATGCATTGCATTCCCTTGTGTATGTGTAAACTACCTCTGAATGTCTGCAGATGTATGCTAATGAAATAGACTACAGCTCTTAGCAAGTCAGAGTAATTTGTTCAATAATCTCATAAATCTTTGAAATTGAGGATGTTGAGGGTTTAGCTTGCTCAAAATGTTCCTCCCCAATACTAGTTATGAGTTGTATTTGACAAAATGTCTTCCAAGCCAAAATGGTGATTTTTTTTTTCCTTTGTTTTTCCCCTCATATGTATATAGCGAATTCCGTAATGCGTTAATAGTGCAGTCTCAGAGGGAGTTCTTGGTACAAATGTGGGACTCTGCAAGCAGCAAAACTTCCCTGTGCGGTTGTGCCTTGTGCAGACATACAGATACTGGGGAGTTTATTCCAGGTGTAGTATTTGAAAAGCAGGGTAAATAATCGGCATGGCTAGTGCATACCAAGCTCATACTTACATAAGCAGAAGCAGGACTGATCCACACTGGCATTACAGTGAGTGGTTAGGAGAATCATCCATTCATATCTTGTCCATGTCAGGAAGAGAACCTGAATTTAACTCTGTCTTTCACTTCCCAGGTGAATGCCGTTAGTGCTGGGCCAATTTTGTTATCATGTCAGTCTTCCTCTCTGTCACTCTTTACATTTTTCCTGCCCCAATTAAATTTTGGTGAAAAAAATCTCAGTAATCTTACTTTTGTCCTAATGCAGGAAGGGGGAAAAGTAACTTCTAGCTTTTTGTGAGCAGGTATACAATTTCTCACCCTTTGTTGTTGTGGTAAAGCATAACGGGAAAAAATGAGAATGGTAGGAAAATTCAGTTATATTAATTTAAATGATTGCTCAGTTAACAAATATTAATTGTGCAGGTTTATACACAGCTTTAAGCTTTTGAAGCCATATTAAATGAGCACCTGGAAACATAATCATATAGTTTTATTATATTTAAAGACTAGGTGGATTTGAGGGATCAGAAAATAGAGGAGGATGAGTCACTATATATTATAAATTGCAGTATAAGTGTAGTTTTAATTTCACTCACAGCCTTACATCTGTCCCATTTTAAGGTGCTTTCATTTGGTGAGAGTGGATCATGTCGAAATTCTGAAAAGTTATGACTGAAAAGTCATTCAGTCCTTTTACTGACTAATCGGATTAGTTCATGTATTCAGCGACCTGATCCCGTAGTCTGGGAGTCGAGAGTAATAAGACCAGACTATTTTTGCTCAGTCACATAAATGGTCAAGCTTCTGCTGATGGTAGTAGGAACAAAAACAGATCTAAATTTCATATTATTTCCTTTTCTGTATGAGTGTGGAAGACTGATTTAAATTTTTTGTGTTTGGAAAGAGGCAGGGATTAAAGAATTCCTGAAAAGTCCTAAAATGTTTGAGCATCTATTTGACTTCTTTACGGTACATGCTTATATATGGTCCTGTGGTTTTTTAAGTATCACACACATTTCTTAAGTGATTTGTCAGGAGTCAGTGTGGAAATCTTAGAAAAATTATTAGACCATTTCAAGAACTGTTGTGTAGCTAAAAAATAAGAGGCTTGGCCTGTGCTTGTGTAGGTGAAGAGGAGAAGCATAATGCTTGCTCCCTTCTTTTGTTGGCATTTGATCATATGTATTATTCTGTGGTAAAATCTTTGCATAAATTTGAATTTTTCATTTTTTCTTAACTCCTTTTTCACTTGTAGGAAAATGTATTTTGGCTTGACTTCGTAGAACTCAGTAGTGTACTTCTGCTATTGAAGTGAGCAAACATCTGTGAGCTGCAAATACTGAAATTCTTAGCAAGTGAAGCACTGAATGTTTCTTTGAGCTTATCTTTTTACTTCTATTTTGATATGATAAAAAGAGAATATATTCTTCAATGCCTCCATTTGTGGAGGCACTTTGAATTCACATGCAATTAATATACCTGAAGACCCAGTTTGTGATACTGGCGCTACCCTGTGTGATCTCAGGGTTCAGCTCCAGAAAATGTGAGTGTCCTTGAAGTCCTGTAGCATGTCTTGACAGCCTGTGGGGATGCCTCAGATACTCCAGTGTCTAAAATAGTGCTTGGTACATGTACTTAGTAACCTGAATAATTACCGGAGTTTCACGAGAAAAGAGCATGTCTGTAAACACCAAAACAACTTTTAGGAACTCTGACATTTTTATAGAGTGTTAAGTACTGTTGCAATTAGTTGGTGTTTGTAGTGGAAAGGATGGATCATATTATCTCATGATTTAGTCATTCCGAAGAAATGCATACTTTCAAGGGTACTCTATGACTATTCCAACATAAAGAGCTTCCAGTATTACTACACATCTGCTTTTCCTGTTAGCTTTGTCCTTCTGGAGATTCCTGAATCACTTCAGGATTTTTGCTTTCCTTTCTATATGGAGCTGTTTCTGGCTTCCTTTCGGACCCATCAGTACAGTGGTTCAGTCAGTGTTGCGACTCGTAGCATTGCTTTCCTTTTTCTGGTACGCAGAATCGTTATTTGCTGTGCCAGTGTTTCTGGCTTGATAGTGTACTCCAGGAATGTGCAATGTTCAATTTTGGCAGTATTTTGTTGTTACATGACATCTTGAGATGTATATGTTGCAGCATGTAGAAGCCATTTTCCAAACTAAGTATCAAATGCCTTAAAAAAGACATGTATTTGGAAAAAAGTTCACTTGGTATGCTTCCTCTCTTCATGTAGGTGATATATTTCAACAACATAGATCTAACATTGAAGTTCCTTTCTTTTTTTCAATTTGTTTTTCTTGTTCTGTTCTCATAGTGCTTAAAACAGTTCTCCAAAACAAGCGTTGCTACTACTGGGTTATTAAAAAGACTGTGAAAGTAATTGTGCTAATTATTTAATTTTGACACATTGGTGGTTCTATAGCACAAAATTTGTGCCTTTAAAATTAAGTGTCTTATTTACTAAAAGTAATTTGAAACTTCCTGAGAAAGCTAGCAATGTTTGCAGGAACATGGTTAATCTAGTTGTATCACTACAGGTCGCTTACGAATTGTGAGCTTAGTTAGGTGCACTGCAACTTAAGTATTTTTGCATTTGGTTTGATTCCCCACCACCCCTACCCACTTTTAAGAAAAATTCTGTTTTTCTTTTCTGTAGGATTCCTTTTTCTCCTTTCATCCCTGCCAACCAGCTAAGTATACCAAAAATATCTGTTTCAGGAACTCTAGTCCATCTCAATAGAATTGTCTTCTGCTTTCCAGGTTCAAGCTTGTTAAGACCTCCTTGCTCAGTGACAGATTTAGGTTAGGATACAGATCTGTTGAGTGATAGTGACATTTGTGATGGACGTAAAGTGGGGGCTTTTGTTTGCTTGCTTGTTTGGTTTTCTGAATGCTTTCTGTATTAGAACTCAAGAGATCTCATCTTGTGCCAAAGCAGCTTCCTAAATGCGTATGATGGACCAAAGGAGAGACTGTATAACTGGACAAGCCAGGAAGAGGTATACCTCATTGCAGCTGTGCTGTGGGAGAGTTTTGGGGTGTAGTGGGGAAATAATCTCATGCAGTTCAGATCTGTCCTACCCATCCTTCCAGACTTTCAAGGCAGAGGTCAGATGTGCACACTGAAGTTTAAGTTGCTTCTGGGACTTCTGGGAATTCCTCGTTCTGTAACCCTTGGTGGCTTTATGTACTTGCTGTGAGTCCTTTCTAGCTGTGGTGACATCTCCAAGTCTCTTCCATAAAGTAGGGCTTATAGGCCAGTCCTCAACGTGATTTGGCAACTACGGTGCATAATACTGTCATGTGTGCAAACTGGGAACTTACAAGAGTCCAGGAATGGAACGAGGCTGTGTTACCCAAACTGAGTGGTGAGAAATAGATGCCTGACAATGAAAATGGCAACAGTTGGCATGTACCGGAAAAGACGTTGTCAGCTGAAATGACAGAAAGCTGCTATTTAGAACCTTCTAACCAAAACTCAAACTAAAACTGTTCCTCTCCCTTCTTGGGTGACTGACAGCTCTGAGGCAAACAAAGTGGGCTTAATGGCCAGTAGCTTCTTTCTCAGCTGTAATGGGCTTAAAGGGACTGACTGTATGGTGCTCTTGATGCTGTCCTGATCTTCCACCTTTTGGTTGGAGTAGCCCAATGGTGTAGAAATAAGTGAGAGAGTCTGGGAGCTCAGAGAATGGCTGAAAAGAGGAGCTGACTTTTTGCCTTATCTTTATAGAACACCGTTTCGACCAGGGTGAGAAGGGTACTTTTTACACATGAAAAGAGAAGCAGTTACACGATCAGGTCTCTTTTTCTCCTTGGTGCACTAACCTTAAGGTTTCTCATTAGATTGGAGTTCTTCATCATATCTTGTACTAGCAGACCTGTATTTTTGAACCTGGTAGGGTAACAGAAAATATGTCTTTTGGCCTCCCTTAGGAGGGATTGCAGTGCATTTTTGGAATGAGTTTGTTATTATCCTGGAGTTACAGCTTGTATTCTATGCTGTATATTTTAGGTGGTAAAAGTTAACACTGTTTGTATTTTAAGCTGCACTGGCCATAAGCAACATGGTACTTGCTCTTTTCATGGGTCTAGTTGCTTCATTGCTTCTAGATTAAATTCAGGGTAGGGAGTTCAATCCGTAGAGTTCTGTGTATGTTTAGTTCTGGCTATGTGGATAGAGAATTCTTGTTTAGCTGTTGTGGCAGCTATGTTCATGGACACTTAAGCTAATAGGAACTAGATTTAAAGATTAGTATGCTGTTGACAGGATGTTTTCTATGAAGGATGTTCCAATTTCTATGTGCTTTTCATGATCTGTCAGGCAATCTGTTTGATCCAAAGTATTTGCTGAAGGTGCTGGTTGGAAAATGAGAAGAGAAATTATTTTTAGGAATGTTATTTTCCTTTTGGTCATCAGCTAAGATAAGATTAGCTTGGTTATTTCTGTATAACCTTCTTGCAGGGAATAATTAATTCATATCACGCTCCATTTCTATGAAGGAGAAAGTAGGAGATAATAATAAAGCACTCAGGTGTTTGTTTCTTTTTTTCTTCCCCCCCACCTTTTTTTTCTAGATTACTGAGCAAAGAGAATGGAAGTTCCATTTAGGGTAGAGTACATGAAGAGAATATGTTCCTATCACCGTATAGAGACACATAATATATACTATAAACTATGCTGATTTTTCATTTCCTGCTTCTACATAGGAAATGAAAAATCAGCATAGCCTGTGTCTTATGTATTATAAACAGGAAGTAAATTTTCAAGGAAAACCAAGCTTACAAATAAAACACTCTTGTCAAGATCTGGATTATTCATACATAGCATGAAAAGTGAACAATTTAAACTTGGAAGTCGGAATAATGGCATGAATAACTGTAATGATATGCTGTTGAATAGCAGATGAGGGCATCAAGGGGAAAATGAACAGAACAGCCGTGTTCTGGGTGCATCTGCACCTTTTTGTGAGCAATGAAATAATGGTGGTCACAAAATCTTATGCAGCCCTCAGGAATAGGTTTACTAGATTTTCCCTCAAAATCCCTATTCAGTTGATGTAACTCACTTTGACAGCAACTATAGGGCTGAATCCTGAAAGGTACAGGGTACTGAGCATGCCAGAGTTATCTGGAATTGCAGAAGCTCAGCAGACCTATGATTCACAGGATTTGTGCTAGCCGCCATCATGCATTTGACTTACAGTTCATCCCGGTTTAGCTCACCCATGTAATTATGAAAAACAAAATATACAGAAACTGTTTAGACTTTTAAATTAAGAATAAACGTTACACAGAGTTAACACACGGTTACATTAAATGGTGAGTTTTCTATTACCAAATTACTACAGCTGATGACAGGCAGAGGCTGTAATTCTCATCCTGTGATGATGTCAGCTGGGTACCAGTGCACAGTACCATTCTTTCTTTTGAGTGTGTCTAGATTTCCTTCACAGGCAGAAAGATATTTTTGAAGGGACAGTCAGTGCCTCTGTCTCCCTCCGCAAATGTGAGCCAGAACTGTTGCCCAGGCCGGAGGTGTTCCACAGGGCTCCTGGGTCTGTTGTCCTCCGGTAGTCACAGTTGAGCAGAACACGCAGTCCTTATTAAAATCATGCCATTTGCTTAGGTAGCAGTACTATCAGCTTTTAATGTTTAATTTGGAATATACCAACTGATTGGCCTAAGTAAACTCTGATTAGTAAAAAAAAATAGAGGAATTCTGACAGTTTTCAAGGTGGAAATTCCTTTTAACCATTGCTTGTTCTTCAGCATGAATATTCTTCTGGAGACTGTTTGAAAACATAATGTAATAAAGATAAATCGCGTTGAACAGGATAGGCTGGAGTGAAGATCTGCATATGCACCTTTCTCTAAAATTATTCTTTCTCAGATTCATTGTCTTTGGATCTTTGGCCATACAACTCCCCTCATAGTGAATGTCATGGAAGTTTCTTTATGAGAAGTGGTTAATTTTAATAACATCTAGTTGTAATTCATTGTAAGATGTAATTACATTTTTAAAAGGCATAATTTCAATTAGAACAATTTTCATTGTGGTTTAGTTTTCTGATAAAATGGCAGGTAGCAGTTAGTGATTCCCCTAAAAATGTAACACCTTTATGGTGTTTCTTTCCATATTTAAAATTCTTTTTACAAACTCTTTGACAACAAGTGAAACAATGCAAAATGTCTCTCTTTAGAAAGTATGCGTGGGTACCATCTCGTGGTGATGATAACCTACCACTTTTTAAGATTCAGGCAACACACAGAGCACAGAATGGTTATTTGTTCATGCTTCGTGCACAGTCTAGAAAATGTGTACAAGAAGGATTTTTTCTTCTTTTTTTTAATGACAATCAAAACTCATTATGCAGTGGTTTCTTTTTTCTTTAATTTCTAATTTCATGTTCTGAAACTTGGAAGGTTAGGCTCATACAGAAGCTTAACCTACTGTCTGCTGTTTGGTAACTGAAGGACTGGAGACTTCTCACCATTAGAGGAAGAGCTCTTCCTCTCCCTAGCATGACCTTAGTCTTGCTTCTCCTAGGCAAAGGTTGTGAGTGGTTGAGTCTTAAAAGTAGAGACGTGTGTCAGTTAAAAAAACATTAATAAATGTGCATATATAGTGTGAAGAGATTGAGGAGATTTTTTTTATAACTCTTAACCTTATATATTTGGAGTCCTCCAAAATAGAAGTAATTTTTAAAAGTGTAAGAAGTCAACAAACAAACTTGAAAATATTTGTAAAGTCATTTTTTCAATGGCATATAAAAGAATCGGTGTTATAAAAGAATACATGATGGTGATGAAAGAATTCATAGTGACTGGATGTCCTATAAAGTTTTAATGAGTAATCATTTAGGATTGTCTGATTAGCATGAGTGAGTTCACCTTTAAACTTTCTAAGTGCTTATTTTGCAGCTTGCAAGTAGTCATCTCTGATGGCTCATAATGCCTTATAACGTGCTAGTGGGCTTACGTCCTTAGTTACTCTAGCTACAGGTTTTGATCTCTGGTGGTTAGCGACAGCCAGTGTCCAGGCATGCTTTAGAGAAGTGCAGGCCAGGAGCTGTTTGCAGTAGGCAATCTGGAGTTGGCCACCTTGCTTTTAAGGGAAGAGTGGGTGGCTGTTCGGATGTGAGTTGCCCAGCCCGTGGCAGTGGGGATGGAAAATGTGTAGGGACTCATCTTGTTTGCTGTTTCACTATTACATTCATGATTTCAGGACATCAGCGATTCACCTGGCATTTTGTAGGTCCCCCTTCTAGGATAGATTATCTGACAGAAGTACATCTGAGGGCGTGTGTCAGGAGTGCATCACTTTGGAACTCTGTGTAGCAGAACCAGAGGGGTGTCAGCAGGACACAATTAAAGACAGACTTGAGTTCTCACCAACATTCCAGATTTCGTGCCCTCCACTCCACCAATTATGAATACAGAGAGGAGGTCAGAAGTGTCTCTTTTACCATTCTCCTTGTATGACTTCGCCTTTGCTCTGGAATATTTGATAATAGGAACCAATATGCTCCTACATTCATGTTTTCAGGGATGAGAAAAGATGACTCTCTTGTGCAAAAGAAGATACTTACAAAACACAAAGCAAATTTAATTTGTCTATTAACTTGTCTTTACATATAGCTTACTAGAAAGAAATCTCCAGAGAAAGGCATAACATTGCTTTCCTAGGAACATACTAAAGTTTTTTTTTTTTCTGGTTGGAATATTCTATGGTTTCATGTTGCAGTAATTCTCAGTTTTGCTAGTTTCCAAATAAATTCACTAAAATGAAGGGGGGGGGGGGGGAAGAAAAGAAGTCACTCTGCTATCAAGAAAATGCCATACCCTTTTCTGATGAAAGATTCCAAATGTACTGTGATGTATCCTTCAGGGAAACTGGGTGCAGTTTTTCCTATGCTTTTCTGGAATTCTTATTAGTATTAACTTCTGGCAGTGCATTACAGTGGCATTACAAACCCCAGAGCCTGTTTCAGATGCTCATGCTGCCAAGTTCAATCCATGTATAAGTTACAGACATGATACTTTTTCTGGGAGAAAAATACATTGCTATTTTAAGAGTACTCCTCTGTTGTTTGCTTTGCTGTGTTTTACCTTGTGTAACATTAACAGAAGTGAAATGTTTGATACAAGAAATTGATCGTTTTACTGGGTCTAATTTATTCCTGAATGTGAACAGCAGTGTTTGCATTATTCTGGAGTTCTGTTTTAACTGCCACAGTAGTGTGTAATTCTAGTCTGGGATTTGATATTTCCCCTCAAGAAGAAACGTAAGTTGGACTGAAGGGTGGCTTTGTGATGCCAAGCTGCAGTTTGAGGGTTTTCTAGTATCAGCCAGTCCTTCATTTACAACAATGTTTGATAAGTTTCAAGGCCTTATGTCCTGGTTTGGCCAGAATAGGGTTAATTTTCAGAAGAAGCGGGGCCAGGTGAGCCGAGCTGGCCAGGGCTATTCGGTACCATGTGCCATCATGCCCCCCATTAAAGGGGGCTGGCCAGGAGGGGCCAGTTGATGCTGCTCCAGGATGGGCTGCATGTAGGCTCAGCATTGGGTCAGTCATCGGATGGGTAAGTTGCTCTTTGTAATTACCCCTTGTGTACATCCCATTATAAGCCTTGCTGCTGTTGTTTCCCTCTCCCTTTGCTGTCCCATTAAAGGGTCCTTATCCCAACTTGAGGAGGCTTCCCCTTTGTTTCTCCCATTCTCCTCCCCATCCCACTGAGGCGAGGCGGGTGGGTGGTGGAGGTGTGAGCAAGCTGTAGAGTGGTGCTCAGCTATCGGGTGGGGCTGAACCAGGACACCTTGCAAGACACTTTTTTCCAAACTGTTGTCTAATGTTCCACTAGGCTTTAAAAATTAACTGATTTTTGAAGTGGGCTCATCTTCAAGCCGCAGCAGTTCTGTGGAGGGTTGGGTTGTCTTTTGGGTTAGGGGTTTTTTGCTGAGTGTTTTTGGGGTGTTTTTGTGAATTTTTTCCTTTAAATTACTTACTGAAAGACTTAGTTCAACTTATGCTCAATTTGAACTCTAGAACAAAATGTGTCATCCAAATATTAATCCTTAGAGAAGAACAATGGAAAGGGAAATGTTTTGGCCAGTCAGTTTGCAGCATAGCATGAGACAGTCGATTACAAAGGTGAAGATCCTGATTTTGAGTGCACACTATTATGAATCAGATAGAAATTATCTCATCTAAATCACACCATTACAACTCACACCATTATAAGTCAGTGTACGTAAGACTTGCAATCTGATTGTGAATCAGTGCTTTTTCTGAAGTATGGGTATTCATTTCAGATTTCCATTTTCTCAAGGGTATTTTGTACACTAGTGACAAGGGGAGTGTTGAAGATGATGTGAAGAACACTTAGGATGTTGCATTTACACTGGTCTGCATCTGTCAGTAGTTTTGAGGGAATTGGAGTACATTGCCTTTTTATCAATTACTTTTTGCATTAGGCTGTTATACCATACGAGATTGCTAATTTGAGACTACTTTCTTTAGTGTTGCAAAAGCCTGTAAGTACTTCTGTATTTATAAGCAGGTATTAAGAGTCATTGTGGTACGTTTGGTAACTGTACAAACAGTTTCATTGTAAAACCCTTCAGGAACTGTAAATAAGAACTAGTTTTTACTGCAGAGCATTGTCTACATTTATTTGCATTACGTTTGTGTCTGGATGTCCCTGTAGGTATTGCGGGTTCATTATATTGGACATTTTACAGCTATATTTTAAGTGCCAGTCCTCAGCCCAAAAAGTTCAGAACTAAAGTAAACAAGGGAGACAGAACTCGCTTCCTCTTTTTACATGTGGTGCAAAAGAGGGGTGGAAGGTGATTAGATTATTTACTGAAGGTCATAATGAATGTCTACAGCGGAGCTGAAAATGAGTCTAGATTTCCTAAGGGCTGGGGAGAAAACAAGTTCTGTTTGACAGAAAAAAATCATTGTTTTGACATTAGTTTTCTCTCTAATGAGTGAGGAAAAACAATCCATCAGAAATTTCTTATGGGTAAGGAAGGAGGACAGAGAAAGTTGAAGAGGGAGAAAAAAAGCATAGGAAGAGAAAATAAGTAGGCAGGAGGGAGGAAGAGAGGTGGAAGGGAGAGAGAGAACTATGTCAGAGCATTTGTATGAAAGGGGAGAATCAAAATCACGTTCTCCTCTGCATGATTCAGGTACTTGGACCAATGTATTGTTTTTAAAAAGTGCCAATTAGAGAAAACTTGACCTTTTCTCTGTCTTTTTTTCTTTGCTTGTGACCCAAAAGAGAATTTCTGAGATTTCGATTCTTAGAAATTCTCTTTTGGAATGAGAGTGAAAAAGGAAATAGGGAAAGATTAATTCCAACAAAAAGTTTCAGTTGACAGAAAATTAATGTCTTGCCAAAATATTTCTGACCAACTCAAATCCCACTCCAGAATTTGAGCTCATCTTCTTTCTGTTAATTACTGCATTATACTTCTTCCAGTCAAGAATCATATTCCAGATGGTTTATAGGTGCAGAATAACAGATTAACTCTTGTAAGTCCAGTCTTTTGGGGAAGATACACTATGACACAGAAAAAATTGAACAACTTCTTTTTTCTGCATATATGTTTTAAAGCAGATGTGAATTTCAATATATATTTTTTTAAAAAGACTATTTCTAAATTCCATTTAATACTAAGTTTCCAGGCAGTGAGAAAAGGGTTTTGCATTGTTTACTGGTAACTACCACAAAAAAATAGTAATTAAGACAGAAGTGAAATCAAGAATATGCAGAAATAGTCCTTTCCTGGTCATGGAATACAGATCTTCCAAGGCATGAGTTACAGTGTAAGATCTATAATCTATGAAATGCTTAATCCTTTACTTCCTAGCTGAAAGGAAGTGGGGTTTTTTTGGGGTTTTTTTTTTTTTTGATTGTAAAATTTCAGATGGGTTTTGTTGGTTTTCTTTCTTGGTTGTCAGCAGATATTTCTAGCTGCAAAGAACAAGTGAATTCAATAGTCTTATGATGGCTTATTATTCTTTATTAGTTTGATGCAATACTTTAAGGAAAGCAACACTGAATGAGAAAGGCAGGTATAAAATCCGGAACATCTCTGGTCTGGAGGTATTGTTTCTGGTTTTTATACTAGCTGTAAATATAAAATACTTTGTACTGAGGTGGTAGATGGTTTCCACCAGCATGTTGAAAGACCTTCTAACGATCAATAAATGTTCGAATATGGAGATAACTGCCTGGAAAAAAATAATCCTAATGTAATAATCTAACAGCCTTCTGAATTTCAGAATGCTAACCTGTTGGTTAGCATACAAGTGAATCGTAGAATGGCTTGAGTTGAAAGGGACCTTCAAAGATTATCTAGTCCAACCTTCCATGAATGAAATGAAAGACGACCTTCCAAGTTTTAGGAGCTCAAAACTTTTTTCTTGTGCTGACCAATATTGCTTTTGTCTTGAATGAGTTCTGTTTCGATCACATGTTGTTTACATGTAACTGGATTGTGAATCATTTTAATAATGACTCACATTTTAATGATAGAGTTACCGCTTATTTTATGATGAATGGGAGTAGTACTTTATCATCCTCTTGTCGACATCAATAACTTTCATATTTTCCTGGTTGTACTGGTGGTGTAAATCAGTTACAAATATGGGGGAATCAGTCTTGGAGGGGGATGTTGTGAGTAACCAGACTGGTAGTTCTGGTTCCATTTCTCATTGTCTAGGAGGAACTCAGGTTATTTTTGGTGTTTTCAGAGACTTCATCCATAGACCTCTGATTAGGTTGGCAATAGTCTTTGGCTCAATAGAAAGCTAGACAGTGTAAATATGATACTAACCTTGGTTAATGAATGTGAAAGGAGAAAGCTACAGAGTTTATCTGTGAAGTTCCTGTGTCAGGAACTTCTCAGTAATAGAAGGAAACTTACATTCCCAAGTTTGTTACTTTGTTGCCAAAAAGAGTCTTGCCCCAAAAGAGGGTGAGGAGGTAACTTCACTAAATGGCACACTGATTCTTCCTGCTATTTGTTGCTATTTTGTTTTACTGTTGTTTATTATAGGAAGTTTGATTGAATTATATGTATCTAGTCTTGGGGGAAACAGAATATTCTTTGGTCAGTAGCATGTAGGCTGAGATGGTCTTTAATGACCAGTAACCTAAAAATACAGTAACTGTTAGATAGTAAGTGGGAGCAAAGCTGTAACTCATCTTGATCAATGAGGAACTGATATGAATCCAGTGTTATGCAGTGATATGCATATTGAAAATGGGGAGTGTTACAGAACAAGGCTTTCTGCCCAAAGTGCTTTACGCCTCTCTTTTTCGTTGCTGTTTGTGGATGGGAACTGCTATTCCCTTTTGTTTCTTACTTCCATGTCCCTGAAGGTCAGAAATCAACTAACTTATCTGAGACATCTGGCAGAAGAAATTATGTGGTAAGCCACTAACCAATTCCAATTATATTAATAAAATTAATGGTTCCTTACTGAAAGAAAAGAAATCCTAAAAATAAAAATAATTAAATAATATTTGAATTTCAAATATTTTTATACTTAAATTTATTTGTAAATGGAGGGCATTAATTAAACAGGATAAAGACATTGTTTAGAGGGATCTCTTCATCTTATCCAGTTGTAACAGTTGTCCTCCTTCCAGTATCTGAACAAAATTCTCAGAAAGAAGAAATTCTGTTTCTGTTGCCATTGGAGAGATGTAATTGTTTAAAGGCACTGATTTTTGAAGCATCTGTTTTAACTTTTCTGAAATATGAATTCAGACAAAATCTCTGGTGGTCTAATCAGTTTGAAACTGCTATAAGTTCTACTGTAGTCTCTCTAACTGTGGGAGAAGGAAAGGCAATATTTTGTCTTAAATATTTGCTTTTGGTATGCACTAGAACACCTATAGTTACGATTATAGTGTACTTTTTATTAAAAATGAAGTTTTTCATCCTCTGCATATGAAAAACAGCTTGAAAACTGGCTTGACAGTGTAGTGATCATGAGACATCTATTATACAAAAATGGGACTCATTTGATCAGCAGTACTTTGAGATATTAATTCCAGAGAATGACTGGTTGTGTAGAGAGGAGTGTTATGAGTCAGAGTTCATATGAGAGTCATGTTTCCAGGATGAACCTGATGTGATACAGTATGTAATGATTAGATTAAAAGGAAATTTAATTTATTCCGATGCAATGGTGATATGAAGGATAGTAAGCTCCTATGGGTAGAGAGACAGAGGAAAATAAATACTTTGCAATCTATAAAGAAATGGTGGGCTGAGGTGTGAGAATACAAATTCAAGCTGTCTTTTCCTGCTACTTCACGTTCCATTTTTAGACTTAACAAACCCAATGTTAAACCTCCACCAATAATAATTCTGTCTTAGGGAAATTAATTTTTGCTTCCTCCTTTCTAGAAATAAGCTAATTAAAAAGCTTCACAAAGATCACTAAAGACAGAGCAGGCTGTAAACCAGAAGAGAGGTATGAAAAAGACCAATCCTATCCTCTTAGTATTAATGTTTGTAATTGGACTTGAATTAAATGTGGCAGATCTGTGTTCCTGGATATCACATCAGTAATAGGTGCTTTAATTGCTGAACTTATCTCCTAAAGCTAAGAGTATATTCCAAATAGCCTTGACCCAATGGTCAACATTCACCCTGTGATGATGACATGTGAAAGAGGAGCAGAAGGTGAACATGTTAAATTACTTTAATCAGCTATCCAAATCAGTGTTCACTGATTTCCTCTAGGTTTAAACAGATCAGTTGCCCATATCTTTCAGAATATTTGGACAGATTTTCCTTGAGATTCTCTTCATCTTTTCCCCATTAACTGAGCCTCTGCTCTCAGTCCTTTTCTTAGATTTGAAGTATCTGGTTAGCCTGGCAATGTGTTTTACTTATCACTTCATTATTCTCTTCAAAGGGTTGTTTGCCTCAAGTGTCATTTATTCTGTTTTTCTGCTAGTTTATTTTCAGATGTGTCCTGGTTTTTGGCTGGGATATATTTCATTTTCACAAGAAGCCAGGAGGGTTCACAGCCAGAACAGCTGACCCAAACTAGGCAAAGGGATGGTCCATATGATGTCATAGTCAGTATATCACGGGGAAGCTGACTGGCGAGGAGGGATCACTGCTCGGGGATGAGCTGGGCATCTGGTTCTGGGCAATGAGCAAATTGCATTGTGTGTCACCCACTTTGTATGCTCTTTTATAAGTATTGTTACTTTCCTCTCCCTTTGCTGTCCTATTAGACTATCCTTATTCCAACACACACTTTACCTTTGTCTTTCGATTCTCCTCCCCATCCCACAAGGGTGGGGAGGGAGGAGGGAGCGAGCAGCCATGTGGTACTTAGTTTCTGGCTGGGACTAAACTACGACAAGATGCCAGCAGTTATTTTGTAATACCAAGTACACATCACCATAGCTTTCTTCTCTTTATTTGGTCTGCCTAGGAAATGGTGTGACTGAACATCTCAGACAGGAATTTCTCTCCAAAATATATTTCACTGTAAGGTCAGACATTTGTGTCTCTAAGATCATGTACTAAAGTCTTGGCACAGAAGAAGCTAATGGTTTGCCAAGTAAATGATCAGTAGGAATGTTGCAGTGCTGCCATGTGCATACTAATAGAATGTCAATGAAGCAATGGATATTTCTATTTTTGATCCAAGTATAATGTTGTTGCATTGATGTTAGTTTTCTCAGTGTATATCACTGGAGTGTCTGTCTAGAAGTATGCTGCTCCAAGTCCTTCTTGTGAGGTGGCATTTGGTACAATTCCCTTACTGTCATTGTAATATTTTACTTTGGATTTTTCCTGGTTTCAGCTGGGATAGTGTTAATTTTCTTCCTAGCAGCTGATATAGTCCTGTGGTGTGGATTTAGGATGAAAATGATGTTGATAACACACTGGTGATGTGTTTGTTGCTAGGCAATGCTTACACCATGTCAGGGACTTTTCAGCTTCTCACACTGCCCTGCCAGTGAGGAGACTGGGGATGCACAAGAAGCTGGGAGGGGACACAGCCAGAACGGCTGACCCAAAGTGGCCAGAGGGATATTCCATACCATATGATGTCATGCTCACTGTATAACTTGTGGGAGGCTGACTGGAGGTGTGACCATGGCTATGGAACTAGCTGGGCATTGGTGGTCTTCGAGTGGTAAGCAATTATGTGGTGTCACTTGTTTTGTATATTCTTTTATTGCTATTATTATTATTATTCTCTTCCTTTTCTGTGTTTATCTCAGTCTGAGTCTTACTTTTTTCCCCGTGACTCTCCCCCTCTGTGGAGGGGGGAGTGAGTGAATGGCTGTGTGGTTGTTTTAGCTGCCTGCTGGGTTAAACCACAACAGGATTAAAGGGTGATACAGTCTTTGCGTTTTGGAAACCTAGTCGTCAGTCCCCTTTTCCTTAATTTGTAGTTTCATAGACTCATGGCAAATTTCTGCTAATGTAAACAAAAATCTTGACAGAGTTTAGCATTTTTTGTGCTGCTTAGCAGGGTTGATGCTCTTAGCTGCTTTCCCCTTTCACATTGCTTGGATCTGACCTAATGGCCTATTTTTGTCATTACGTTGCTCCAAAGTGATCTACATTTTGCTGTGATTTGGTAAAAGCTGGCATACACTGCCAACTCACAACTTGCAAATTGGGATTTGAAGGGCTTTGATGGGTTCCTTTCTGAGACTGCCATGCACATTCACAATGACTTCACCTTCCAAAGGTCCTTTTAAGTATTCAATACTTCTTTTTTTTCTGGAGTGTGGGCAATATAGCAGAAAGCACCAAATTCACTGCAAACCCTGTCTTCCCAAAGGCCTGTTAAAAAAGATTGCTTTTCTCCTCTGACTGACGTGCCAGTATTGGAATTGAGCTTGTACCTTGTGTGAACTTGTTACAAGGAATCTGATCACAGGTAGATAGGCTTTCCTGAGATACTTGCTCTTCTGGATCTTAATTCTATTCACAGTACATGTATGGGTTTTTTTGTTTTTCACTGAAACCACTCAACTAAAACTACTCAACAATGCCTCCATTTTTATAAAATTAGACTGAAATGTGCCATATATAGAAGATGGTTCTCCACTAAAGATTATATGGTTAATTATAGTAATGGTGGTTCATTACTGTCATTACAATTGTAATTGATTTTTTCAATGGTAGGTATTCCAGGCCTTTGAACACAGAGGGAAGTCTTTAATTTCTTCTGCAAGAAGTCATCCCTGGGACTTCTCTTTAGTGATTTCTAAGATGTTAGTCCCATTATTGGTTTTACTGCTGCTTAAAAATCTAAAAAAACATTTTGCTCCTCTTGTACTCTCATTGCCCCACTCTCTGATGTAGGTGCCCTACTTAATCATAGAGTCATAGAATGGTTTGGGTTGGAAGGGACCACAAGGATCATCTAGTTCCAACCCGCCCCTGCCATGGGCNCCCTCGCCAGCTTTCCTGTAGGTCCCCTTTAGGTATTGGAAGGCCGCGATTAGGTCTCCCTGGAGCCTTTTCTTCTCTTCTCTAGGCTGAACAAGCCCAACTCCCTCAGCCTGATCATCTTTGTGGCCCTCCTCTGGAGTTGCTCCAGCAGCTCCATGTCTTTCCTGTACTGGGGACCCCAGAGCTGCATGCAGTACTCCAGGTGGGGTCTCACAAGAGCGGAGTAGGGGGTCAGAATCACCTCCCTCGACCTACTGGCCACACTGTTTTTGATGCAGCCCAGGACACGGTTGGCTTTCTGGGCTGCCAGTGCACACTGCCGGCTCATGCTGAGTTTTTCATCAACCAGCACCCTCAAGTCCTTCTCCTCAGGGTTGCTCTCAATCCATTGTCCGCCCAGCCTGTAGGTGTGCTTGAGATTGCCCTGACCCACGTGCAGGACCTTGCACTTGGCCTTGTTGAACTTCAGGCAGTTTGTATGGGCCCACCTCAAGCCTGTCCAGGTCCCTCTGGATGGCATCCCTTCCCTCCAGTGTGTTGACCGTGCCACACAGCTTGGTGTTGTCGGCAAACTTGCTGAAGGTGCACTCGATCCCACTGTCCATGTTGCCGACAAAGATGCTAAACAGTGCCAGTCCCACTACCGACCCTTGAGGAACACCACTTGTCACTGATGTCTACTTGGACATCGAGCTGTTGATGACAACTCTTTGAGTGCAGCCATCTAACCAATTCCTTATCCAGTGAGTGGTCCATCCATCAATTCCATGTCTCTCCAGTTCAGAGACAAGGGTGTCGTGTGGGACAGTTGTCAAAAGCTTTGTACAAGTCCAGGTAAATGTCGGTTGCCCTTCCCTTGTCCACCGACGCTGTGACCCCATCGTAAGAAGGCCACCAAATTTGTCGGTCACGATTTGCCCTTTGCGAAGCCAAATCTGCTAGTGTGACTCATCTAGATGATGCTGGCATCATGACGCAGACTAATCTTTTCCTCTATTGTAAAGCAAAGATGCTACTTCCTTGTGCTTGGTATCATTATCAAATAGTAAAAGTTCTGCAGTTTCAGATAATTACCAATGCCAGTTGCCAAGGAGCTTAACCATTCAAGGGACGAAGGATTGTAGGGCTAGGCAACTTTTGGTGCTTAAACTGAAGGTGGTTGAGGTCATGCCATATTAAAGTGAGACAGAAAAGCAGTGTATGTAGGACTTTCAGTTGAAGAACACCTCTGAGAACAGCAGTTTGTCAGCAATGACACAGTGTTCTTTCTAGCTATAGTATAGAAAACAGAAAAGGGACACCTTCAGCCGTTAAGCTTTGGCATGAGAAAACAGCAAGGAATGTGCAATGAAGTCCTTTAACTGGATAAATTACACTTTTTCCAGTGGACGTTTTACAGTTGTTCTTTCTTGGCTTTACCTTAACCTTTCACAGAAATTATTCTTTCTTTCTTTTTCTCGTTTCACCTGCCTCCCTCTTTCCATTTCCAATTAATGGGTTTGCCTTTCTTTTCTGGCTTCTCATTCTTTACTTATAGAATGTTGTATTAACTCGGCCTGTCTTGTCATAAATATCCTCACACTGTGGAGTGAGATAAGTGTAAGGTACATCTAATGGTACTGAAAAAATAAAAACCATAGGTGTTTGTACAGTCTGCTGTGAGAACATTAGGGCACAAGTCGTCTTTGATCTAAGCTATGCTATATTGATTTAACTTCTAGTCCTCTAATTAATACTATGACTTTGGACTTCATTACAGCCTTCAAAAGCAAGTCTCATATTTCAGCTATTTATTTTTTCTTACTTGTGGTGAAGGCTTTGTTTCATAAGGAGTATTCCAGAATAAGAGCGTCCGCAGGAGAATTACACTGTCATAATGAAAAGAGTGTCATTAATTCTGGTACAATTTGTGCTGGTAATAACTCTACAAATACAAGTTCTTAGATAATTTTTAAGATATACATTATTTTAAGGTAATGGAAAGGGGATTTTTTTAAATACCTCTCAATGAAATGTTACTGAGGACTTAAACATAAAAACCCACCCTGTAAAAGGTGTTGCTGATACTGTGCAGTAACTGCAGGTTAGCATTCCTTAATGACAATGTGTAGGTCCTTTTGCAGTGACTGAAGCTCTGAGATTGTGTGCACAGATATACCCAACAAAAATTAGGATGGCTTAGCTGAAGTCATAAAGTTAATGTGCAGTTTAAAACTTCCCAACAAGGGCATGCTCTGGTGAGCTAAACCCCCTTCATTTCTGTATGTTAGTGCTTAAAGAGAATTTTAATGTACTTTTATGTCATTTAATGTTACAGCTATCATTGCTTAGCTCCTGTAGCGGATGTAAGACTCTCTCATGATTGATGAAAGTGTCTAGTAGGAGGCACCAGTGGGCCAAAGACATGGTTCTGCCCTGGAAGGAGAGTGACTTAAATGAGATTTTTGGAGTCTTAGTCATTTCTATTACCTGTGATTTATTTATTTATTTTTTTTGGTGTATAAAACTGGTTGAAATTTTTTTAATCAAATCAGAAAGTTGGCCATATGGACAGCTTAGAACTCAACGCTTACTGCAGTGCTACCATGGTAGTAATAGAAAGGACTGGAAAAAATTAAAAAGGGAAACAAAAAAGTTGAAAGAAAATTAATAATTACACTATTCTTTGAATAAATATTATTTTAAATAATCATTTTAATGCAGTTTCACAGCCTGAGTTGGTATCCCCCAAAAAGAATTTGAGACAGAGTAAGCTTGTTAATGGAGTATGTGTGATAAACACCAGCCAAGTCACATTTTTACATGAAAGATAAATAACGTTTGAGATATACTTTGCCTAAGGTGCTTAGCACATGCCTGCTCAAAATTTGACTTTCATGTTTGTCATTTGAATTTGTCAAGGAAAGCTGTGAATAGTTACATTTACATAAAAAAAAGTAATTTATCTCCCATATTTGTGTGAAGTGGGTTAAACCTTTTGCCATCAACAATGTTGCTTACCCTTTTATGTTGTGTCCATGCTCCATATTGTTCTCAACTTCTGTTTTACACTGAGCGTTATTAATCTATTTCAGCATTGCCATGTGGAATACAATATTGTTTTTGACCTGAAAGCTCATGTAATTTGGCCTACTTATGGCAAATAATTAATTAAAAGTTTAAGTCCCTAACTGACATTTTACAGCACATGCTATCTTTTTAAACTAGTAACAAAAGCAATATAAAATATCTTATATTTTAAGCACAAAAATGCACACCTCCTTTGAAATTAGCAGCTATATAATGAACAATAAGTCTGCAGTATTTAGTGTACATCATATTTACCCAAGTAAATAAAAACAAATAAAAAGCAGTCCCTTTGTCTTTTGGATATACAAAACATACATATATCTTGTGCATTGCATGAAGATTTCATGGTAATGAAAACAAAGCTGATTTTTATGTTAGTATAGCATAATTGTCCACAACTGTTCTTGGCACCTACCTGACTTCTAAGATACTATAAGGTAGTGACTTCAAGCTTCAGGATACTGTATTAAGCAGAAAAGGAGGAGAGGTTGTACCTTATTTCTGACTTCCAGCAGCTTTTGGTTTTCTTCCTTTTTTTTTTCTTCCCCTTGTTCTTTTTTGTCAGCTTTCAAGATACTATATGATTTATATTTAAAATTAGAATCTGTTTACGTCACAAAAATTGTACAAAAAATATAGTTAATTTTTAAAAACCTGTAAATATGCTTCTTTTTATGATTTTCCAGCTACATTTAAAACCTGCAGGCTGCTATAAAAAATACTTTTATTCGATTTGCGTTTTTATCACCATTCAAATTAGAAGGGAACCATTCCTATATTCACTCCTGTTGTACTGGGTTCAGTTCCACGATACGGACTAACGGTGCAAAAAAGTTTTGCTGAAAAAAGCGATCTGCATATAAATTGATCGAGACATATGGTTAAAGTGTCTGATAAAGGGTCAAAATTTCTCTACCATTGTGGCAGCCTGTCTCCATAGTCAGGGTTGGAGATGTATTTGAGTAGCATTTGTTTAACAGAAGATAGCAGCAAAATGTACCTTATCTCCTCTATTATTTATCATTGTCTGAACAAATTTACTCTTACTATTACATAAAGTATCTAATAAAGACTATAAAAATGCAACTTTGTTCTGGGTTCATTAAAAAGAAATATATCTATGCACAGAATTGCTCAACCTGATGCTGTAAACTCATAGCTGCATAGATCACTGGTTTCAGCGAGCTGACTGGAGAACTGCACTTTCAGTGGGATTTACTTGGGTGTCTGCGAGGCATTGAGCTGTGTGGGGGCTGAGGGTGCCCTGGGTGCAGAGCCCCATCCTGTTGCTCTTTGATCAGCACTGGCATGCTGAGGCACGACGCATTGCTTCCAGGGTTTCTGTAGTAGAAAATTTTTCTGTCCCTGTGGAGAGTGAGGCTTCCCTTTCTCCTGCACAGAGACATTCTGTATGTTACAATGGTACCTTGAATTAATCGAGTGCTATTTGCACAATGGTGAGTGAGCTTGGATTATTAAGAGTCTCATGTTTGCTCTGTTTCCTGTTTCAGTAAATAGCAAAACTTCCAATGACTCCAATGAGAATAAGATGAAGCTGTTACTGTATTTCATATGTTTGCATAATAAAATGGTGGTTCCTGCAAATATTTTCAATGGTAATTTCAGGTACTGAAACTCCAGCTTTGCTCAGGACAGCTCTGAAATTGGATTACCTGTTTTCTGTGTTTCACAGAGGATGAACTGAAGCACTTCTAGTTTTCAGGGCAAAGAATTTCACCCTATCTCCAAGAACAGATGCTTGATGAAAAGGTGAAAGAGCTGCGGTAGGGGGGGGAAGGAGAAAAATCCCAATACTGGCTAGAAGTTCTACAACACTTTTAGCGTGCCTTCATGTAGAGAGCAGCAAAATAGACATGCATTTGAGCCTTTTCTGATTTATGAAGCATTAGAGGGTGCCTGTGATACTGTAACAAATGGGCAGTGTTTGAAATGAAGAAGCCTTTCTGTCAATTTGTGATCCTTTAGGGGATGAAGCCTACTAAGCTCAGAGGGCTTTTTGAAACAGATTGCTTCTAACCAAGTGGAAAGCAAGGGAGAAAGACTGGTGAGGATCTAGTTCACAGACAGAACAGTTCTGATATAAGAACCTTGGAAGAGCCAGGAGTGGGGAAAACCTGTGAGCTGAAATTCTCAGGTTTGCCTTACTGACAGGTGAGCCAGAACAAATGAAATTCTGATTCCACACTGATGCCTTTGTTTCAGAGGAAGTTGGAGAACCCATTTGCTGTTGGTCAGACACTGTAAATTTGTTCTTGTAAATTCATCATCCTTGTAGTGTGGCTGTCAATGAGCTTTAGATCAGGCCTTGTTCTCCAAAGGGAATTGTTTTTAAACAGTACTCAATGTAATTAAGTATTTTGTCATACACAGGTGTTAGGGAGAATTTCTGTTTGTTTCTGTAGTAAACCCTAAGTAAATTTATACCACAAAACTGATGTTGAATATGTGATTAGAAGAGCTGATTTCAGCTTTGCTGCACGGGTCATGAATTCGAGTGAAAGAATACCCACCTGTGTTTTAGTGGTGGCTTGCCACCTAGGACGAGCCATATGGTTAAATAAGTGTTATGGAGCGAACTAGGTGGCATGCCACAGCTGTGGTCTAGGCGTGCCCTTCATTTCACTGCTTTGCATGCCATATGCTGCAAAATGCTGTGTTTTGTTCCATTGCATGCTGATCAGGTGTTATTTATAGAAGCTTTTTTAAAAAGCCTGATGCTGTATGCGTTAGAATGCTGATTGTATAAAAGCTGATTACTCCAGGCAAACACTGTGAGATACTCAGATTACCCCAGAGTTATTGTAATGTAGGTAGCATTTCAGTTAAATATAGTAAGTGTGGCTAGAGAGAAATGATATTTTAATAGTAATAATTTGGAATATTCTAAATGTTGTTTCTTGATCTAACTATGGAAAAATACCAAGACAAGCAAGCATACACCCCCCCCCAACCCTACTCTCCAAAATTTGAAATGGTTACTGAATTTCAAGTAGGGGAAACACTAGAAAACATATTCTTCCCTTCAATATTAGGATAGAGCAAAAAGCCTTAGCTGTTTCACTTGAACTTCAGCAGTTGATCAAGCTGTTGTTTCTTAGCTATGAAATTTGTGGTCATCATCAGTGAAAGAATTATGCCTGTGTCATTCAAAACTTTATCAGTCTGATATTTCTATGAGGAAGCAAGAAATATTTTCAGTTTACAAATAAAACCAGTTTGATATGCCAAAAGTAACAGAAGATGTTAGTACAGCTGAGACAGTAATTTTTTAAACTGTAGGAGCCCAGTTGTGTTTTATAGCTCTGAAGTCTAATTATTCAAGACTGGACTACTCTCTCTCCAGTGCACAGCAACCGCTCCAGCTGGCTTGTGCTAGAAATTTTAAATGGCCACTTGTAAGTGTAACAAATCAGTCCACAAGATCTACAGCGTGATTTACTGTATTTTGGCAGTGCCTGGTGTTCACTTCATGAAACAGCCGAATCATGACACTTGTTTGAAAGTCAGGAGTTTTTGAAAGTAATAGGAGTGGAGAGGTAATAGTTCTTGGGAAAGTGATGCATTTAGGACTATTTCAATCAATTGGGACTTCAAACAAAACACTAGGCCAGACACTAATGATAGGACTGTGTAAGATGTCAATGTGGGTAAAAAATATCTTTTTTGGGGTTTTTTGGTTGGTGGGGGTTTTTTTGTTGGAACTGGTGTAACCTGTTCATCTCTCAGTGTGAAAAATTAAGTACCTATTAGGAACAGAGTTGTTCTTCAAGAACACTTGAAGCTTAATATTTCTGTTCTTGGGGTAAACTCCTTTTTAGAATATTGAGAAATATTCTAAATAATTGAGAATTATTATTGAGAATTGAGAAATACTCAATTGGCACTAAATTTATGCAGCCCAACATAACCAGTTCTAGTGGTATGCCATCATATCAAATTTTACTTATGTGCAAATGGAAATATTTTTTTCATATCTTCTGAGAATACATGGGTGCCTCCACCTGAGTGATTCAGTTTGGATTAAGAGTGGTTTGGGGGGGGGAGGGTGTTGGTGGATGGTGGTGTGTTGGGTTTTTTTTTGTTTTGTTTTGTTTTTGAAAGAAACTCCTAATCAGCCCTGCCTCCACTGCTTGGCTCTCATTACAGAGTGGCACAGGGAACACATTCTTTTGAATTAAATTCAACTGGAGTATGAGTTCCACCAATACACTCAAACTGCTAGTGGGCATTTAGTCCACGGGAATGACCAACATACACATAGTTAAAGGCACAGTATGAATGATGAGAGAACAGTATACGCTATGAATAGGTCTCCAAGTGGCTGGGGCATTCAGTCTAGATCCTTACGCTGGCCTTTTGATGGGCAGTGCAGTGCAGGTGGTAATTATTTTATTTTTTTTTTCTAATGGCAGTAATCTATTTCTAGGGGGCTTATCATTGGTTGCTTTAAGTTGATGCATCTCCCTGAACCTGCAGTTTTCTGGAAGGACACTATGCTAAATACTTTTTTTCTGATATTTGATACAAAGGAGAAGTGGATTTTCATTTCTGTAATGTAAGCATACCTGGAAAAGGCCACGGTTTTGACTAAATCTGTGCCTACAAGCCCTTAATAAAGAGGGTGAATTTCGGGTGATTATTTGCAAGGGAAATTGAAAAGCTGTATTTACATTGCTAAAGCAAATCTACTAAATAGTGTTGGTAAATATTTTAATGGTTGTTTATCTCAGTAAAATTATAATAAAGTTTTAAAGCATCACACCAAATCCTTATGGTGAAAAGGCTCATTTTCAAAAAATGAATTATGGATCGTATATGCACAGCAGACAGTTTCCTGAAATTGAGATCTACTTTGCTCAGCTAAAGGAAGAGGTGTGGTTTGAAACTCTTAAGATCATGCAATGTTTGTCATCTTTTTTTTTTTTTGTGATGACTTGAGCTTACCACAGAAACAGCAGTTAAGGTGGGTGAATGGCATATTTTTATAAAGCCCAATCTAGTAATCCTTTTAAGTCTCTGCAGAACTTTTTTACGGTGAGAGCACATACATAACATAACAGGACGTTTGCTGCAGAAAAGGCCGAGAAACTGTGATCCTCAGACACTGTCACAGTGCTGAGTGGGAACATGTTTTCAGGCTGTTCTGGATGCTGGACAGGTTTCCTCTATAAATTATTTTATTTTTAGTTTGATGTAGTGTATGTGCATGTCTATAGATAGCATGCAGTACAATGTAGGTGCTCAAAGTAGCTCAGGTAATGTAGGCTAAACTTAGGTGAAGTTTTACACTGTTTAACCTCTAAGCTAATTAGCCCTGCTCCTGTGAGATCTGAACACAGGAGGGAAAAATCTGGAACTGCAATTTCAGTCACAGCAAAGCATATATTGTAATATTTTTACTTTGAAGGATGAATCATTGCTTTGTTAAGATAACTGGTAATGATATGCTTTATCACATCTTTGTAAGTTTTGTTTAACAAGAATTTATTCCACCAGTGCTAAACTGAATTTTCCTAAATAGGAATTAAAAGTTAGAAACTGTTAACGCATTTTGAAATACATTGAGTTGTTAAAGATTAAAGGACCTAACAAAGGAAAGGCAAGGAGTATCCATTTTCTTACTGTGCTTGCAATGAGTGCTCATTTTACTTTATCATTTTAAAGCTCTCCATACTGTCTTATTTTTTAATAACTTCTTCTCTTAATTAAAGTCATATAATCAGGACAATAAGCTGTTCACTAGGGTGTCCTAATTAAGAGGATTTTACTGCTTTTCTGATTTGCATTGCTAATAATGTTTATTGAATAATATTTGAGTACTTTACAAATGTGTCTTATTTCTACAGTCACTGAAAAAAACTACAGCATGTAGATAGGAAGGTGTGTGATATGAGTGTTAGACCACTTGTAACTCCAAATAAAGCCTGGCAATTAGATTAACAGCTGATTATCCTAATGAATGTCAGAAATCTGTAACATGTTACAGGAAATTAGACTATGTCTGGAAGTGCAGCCTAAAAAGCCACCAAAAAACCACCTGTAGGTATAAGCTGCCCTTTGCTGTGGGTCAGTGGTTGAGGTTGGAACAACGCTGGGTGGAAGTTGTTCCAGGTGGTGAGGCCCATCATCACTTTTGCTATGAGGAATAGAAGCTGTTAGACCCAAGACTCATAAGAAATCAAGGTCTCTTGTCTTCCTTATTGTTACATTTAATCATTAGTTTGTGTGAGATACTCCTCTCAGCAGAGCTATGTTTATGCCAGTTAGATGATTTATTTTAAAATTTAAAATAAATTTTTATTTATTTTAAGATTTAAAATCACCCTTCCCATCTGGAGGGACTGAGACCTTAGGATGGGTATGAGAGGGTGTTGCAGTAAAGCTGTGTGCTGCAGAGCTAGCTGTGTTAGGTGACAAGGTGTAGGCTGGACTGTGCTGTGTGAATGAAGTAGACTCCCAGTTGCATCATTTCAGAGAGAGATATGTAAGCAATAAATGTCTAGGACCAAGTATCTGACTTTCCGAGAATAATGTGTATGGCAGGTCACAAATGACCAGTTGGAAAATAACAGTTTGTTCCTTTAAAAATGTAGTATGAACTCTCCTGAGAGTAACAGATCAATTACATGTTTTCTGCTATACCTTCTCTGCCTCAGGAAATCGTCTTTATTCCTTACAGCAGTTTCCTTAAGATTTATTCCAATTTCTTTTTAGTATTTTTACAAATCACCCTCAGAGTCTTTTCTTATAGCTATCCCTATCCTCCTAACAGAGAAATGGTGCTGAAACCATGTTTCCTTGTAGATGGTGTAAGGTGTTTTCACGTAATGCTAGACAATCTGTTCAGGAATGATTGTTGGCCTATCTAGCTGAAGGAAAAGAAAAACAAGTTTCATACATTGAATCCCAATCTGCCAACATTTCAACAAAAAGTAGTTGCACCTACCAAGCTAATTTTATCTCTTCCCTTTTACAAGCCTTCAAATACAGTTTTACACAATGACATCTTCTTGGGAACTGGGAGATGATTAATTTAATGAAATGTAGGAAAGGGATGCTTCCAGCAATGCTGATTGAGGGGAAGAGGAGATGATGAGCGTTCTGTTGTATGTAACACTTCTGGTTTGAAAAGTTTGTGAAAATTGTCATGCTAAAAATGGAAAACCACATTTTTAGTTGGGATAAATTATATTGGCTCTGTTAAATTCAGTAAAATTATGCTGACTGAACAAACAAAAAGTGTGGCCCTGGAAGAGCTGACTTCTCCATGACTTGCAGCGTGACTCTGAAAAGCCAGTAGTCTCCTCTTAGATTTGATTACTTGCTTCTACACCTGGGATGTAATACTTTATCGCACAATCACAATTTTTTGTTACTGCAAGGTTGTAATTGTTGGGAAAGGTACAAACAGTCAGAAAGCCAGACTGGCAGGTTTGCAAGGTGAGTTCTTAGATTTGAAGGAAATAAATGAGTTCAATTTTCTGTAACTAAATGGAAATAACATGGCTTTTATTTGGGGTGGTGGGAGGACAGAAAGAAAGGAGGCAGGGGCAAGAATTTTCCTGAAGAATGCCCAGATTTTGGAGACAACGGTTTTCTTGGAGGCAAGATAAAGTTGTGTTTCTGTTATTTAACAGAGTTGCCAGGTCACCAGATTCAGGGTTCAGGAAGCATTGTATCTTCTTCAGTTGGCAGTAATGGGGATTTAGACAAATACACTGGGATCCTAACAGTTCTGGGAAGAGCTGTGTAAGAATTTTGTGGAACATGGACAATTGTTTTTCATGAAAAGACTTGCACTGCATTTAAATTTCATTACAGGTATCTTATTCATAAAAGCATAATTGTTTTAACACAATTCTTTGAGTGATGTTTGCAGTGATTCCTTTTGCATCATGGTAATTGTCCTAGCAATGAAAAAGATTTTGAAATGCTTACAGTACATAGCCAAGCAGTATGTAATTGAAGGCAACTGTCATCGAAACAGACTGTTCTTCTGACCTGTTGTTTCAATCTGAATATGAAGTTTATTTACCACCTTCATTATTGCAGCATTAGCATATAGAGAAGCTGTGCCATGTCATCATCTACTTTCCTAACAGATGGCCGCTAACTTCTTGAAGGCTGTTCTGTACTTGCTTAAAATATCCCATATTGGCACAAAGTTTCTTTCCTCAGTGAGAGGTATGGTTGACTGGTTGAAATAGATTAATCTACCTCTCCTCTGGTCTTTGAGCTTGTTTCGGACTGCAGCAACCCAGGTTTTGAGTTGGGTTTTTTTTTGTGATCAAAGTCACTTTTGTTATTAACATGGTGTGGAAAGTTCCATTCAGTCGCATAATCTCTGAACAAACAGTTCAGGTTGTAGCAGTAACTGAAGACCACGTTTCTGCCAGAAAAGATGGAAAAACGTCTTTGTACCTGCTGTACCATAATTGTCCTCTACAAACATTACAGCCTCAGGATTTAAATTTTGCTTTCTTCCCTTTCTGAGGTTATGAGAATTTCGCCAGTCATCTCTGAGCAAAACTGAGGCCCCCTTTCTGTTAGGGATTATCTGTTTGCAAACTGCCTGCCTGTTGTGTTTTGTGCTTTAACAGTGAATGCACAGGTGAGGAATGCATCGTTGCATTGAGGTCCACATCATTCTTTGGTTTTGTGTGTGAGCTCAATAGTCAATGCTTATCTTTCCCAGTGAGGTCTGGTGGGGTGGGTTTTCTTGGGGTGTTTTTTCTTTTCTTTGTTGTTGTTTTTGGTTTTTTACCATGATGTGTGTATATATATCCACACACACAATCTGCGAAGAGGAAAAATACGCAGTTTAGATCAGTATGGAATGGCTATAATTCTAGGCATTAAGATTTTCTTATATGTTCAAAATAAGATAAAAATCTACATTTCTTGGTACTAGAATTAAAAATTGCAAAAAGAGACAAAAAGGAAGGTCTTTTCCTATGTAATTCAATGTGTTGTTGTCCAGAACTGCAGCATATTTTTAGTTCTAATTGCCATTGATGTTTTAATTGGCATTGATTTGCCTCTCAGCTTTGGTAAAGGATATCTTGGGATTTTAAAATGCCAGCCTTTATTTGGTTTCTCTGTCCACATTTTATTGAATCCTAGCATGAAGCTTTAGTTCATTGTCTTATCTTTTGGTCATTATGCTCTTCTTTGAGTCTTGGGAAACTGTTTTTTCACAACTATAGTTAGCCTGCGATGTCCCTAGAAAAAGTAACTGTTTAAATACATGCTCCTTCATTGGTGAGGCACTGGAATATGTTGCCCAGAGAAGTTGTGAAGGCCCCACCCCTGACAGTGTTTAAGGTTGGATGGGACTTTAGGCAACCTGGTCTAGTGTAGGGTGTCCCCACCCATGGCAGGGGGGGTTGGAACTAGATGGTCTTGAAGGTCCCTTCCAGCCCAAACTATTCTATTCATGGACTGCCACAAGTCCATGGGGCTGGATGAGATCTACCTGAGGGTGCTGAGGGATCTGGTGGATATGATTGCTGAGCTGCTCTCCATCATCTGTCAGCAGTCTTGGTCAACTGGAGAGGTCCCAGATGACTGGAGGCTTGCTAATGTGACACCCATCCACAAGAAGGCTCGTAAGGAGGATCCGGGGAACTACAGGCCTGTCAGCCTGACCTCGGTGCCAGGGAAGGTCATGGAACAAGTCACCTTGAGGAAAATCACATGCCATGTCTGTGACAACTGGGGGATCAGGCCCAGCCAGCATGGGTTTGTGAAAGGCAAGTCCTGCCTGACCAACCTCATCTCTTTTTATGACCAGGTGAC
>VWZZ01004905.1:32071-75277 GCA_013399095.1 Psophia crepitans | reverse complement strand
TCGGGCATTAGAAGGGGTTGCCCAGGGAGGTGGTGGAGTCACCATCCCTGCAGGTGTTTAAAGAAAGGTTGGATGTGGTATTTGTGGGACATGGTTTAGTGGGTAATAGGTGGTGGGAGTTGGTTGGACTGGATGATCCTTGAGGTCTCTTCCAAACTTAATGATTCTATGATTCTATTCTATGATTCTGTGGTTCTAAATAACACCTTGGATGGACTTACGTGATTCCCTATGCCATAGTCACGCTTTCTGAAGAGAAGTTTACCCCTCACATCTAGAAGGTAATCATATAATCTGAATGGGTAAAACAGACCATGCAGATTATATATAACATTGCTACAAAAAAAAAAAAGTGTATACAATATGCTTTCTGCTATGCTGCAATTTTCTTAATGACTTTGGAAGCAATCCTTATTTTTTTTTATTTTCATAATGATTTTCTGATGCAGTTTCAATCATATGTGACTTCTTTTGGCAGCTGTGATTTTTGCTTATTTTTTGCTACTTTTGTTCCAGCTATTGTTTATGGTTCCTTTCTACTGTCTGCTTGTTCCTGATGTCGCCTTTCAGAAGCTGAAATTACCAACTGGGCATTTGGTTTCCAAGGCTTGTTGCTGGCTACTTCCAACTCCTCTATCAAATTTTCAGACCGACGAGCATTTCCTTTTGTGTTTTGGTCCTCTTTTGCAGAGGCAGGCCTTGATTCTTTTTCTACGCTTGTTCCATATTTTCTTTCTCTTAGAATCATTCTCTTACTTCTGTTGGGTGTGATTAAATAATACGCGCTGAAGACTTATTTCCCTGTGTTAATATTAAAACAGCTTTGTTAGCACTATAGTAAATCAAATTAGTATAATAAAATAATATAAAGCCACATTAATATTAGACAGCATGTAAAATCTGAGCACTGAATGGCAAATACCTCCTCAGTCATTTTAAATTTTCATCTTTGGACAGAAACGAAGTATCAGAACTCTGATATAACTAAAAATATAGAAATATTTAGAAAAGTTAGAATGTTAAGGGTCATAATACTTTTTGAAAACTTACATATGTTCAGGTACCATCAGACATTTGTTTCAGTGATTTAAGTGAGCATTTTTCTAATTTTCTTTTTCCAATTTAATTGTCCTTGAATGTAAACAATGATTAGGTTCATTACTTTCCCCTTGGAAAGGAAGTCTTGGCTTATGAAGACTTGATGAGGAATAGTTTCTAAGCAGGTATTCAAATGCAGCTATTTCTAAGTGATTTTTATGCCTCTAAAGATTTAGTTCTTCAGTCATGAAAATGAACTGTCGTTCCTAAACTGACATCACTTCATTGTGTAAAGCTAAGCATATTTATAATATTTTTATGTTTTGAATTTTCAAATGTGCTCTTCAGTTGACACTATTTGAGTCTGTCGTGGTTTAGCCCCAGCCAGCAGCTGAGTAGTGCTCAGCTTCTTCCCCTGGTGGGATGGGGAGGAGAATTGGAAGACAAAGGTAAAACTTGTGGATTGGAATAAGGACAGTTTACTGGGACAACAAAGGAAGCAGAAATAGCAACAATACTTAGGAAAGAATATGCAAAGTGGGTGATACGCAATATGATTCGCTCACTGCCCTGAACCTAATGCCCAGCCCAGCCCAAGCAGCAACCCCTTCTCCCTGGCCAGCTCCCTTTATATATTGAGCATGATGTGTTATGGTATGGAATACCCCTTTGGGTCAGCCATCCTGGCTGTGTCCCCTCCCAGCTTCTTGTGAAAACTAACTCTATCCCAGCTGAAAACCAGGACAGACTCTTAAGTACAGGATGATATGCATCACGGAAATATGGTGTATATGATGAGAGGCGTGGAACGTATATTGCTGTATTACCTTGTTTCTGGAGACCTAGTTAGGGCGACAGGGCTAAATATCAGGTTATGCTGCCTATAGAGTTCATTGACAAAATAGGATAGTGAAATGGAGGAAGTGTGAAAGAGAAATGTATGAGAGCATCATTGTAAAAGGGGGTGTAAGAAGAAACAGATGTAGCTAACGATGGAAGAATTAATAATTGAGCAAGTAGTTTTGACCTTTCTTTGACACAACACCTATTTCTCATTGCAGGCTTAAGCTTAATTTTGTTGTTGAACAAATCTGGACCCTAGCTTTTGGAAGAAAAGTCTAGGACACGTTTTCAATGTTCTGGAAAACAAGGGCAAGCTTTTTTTTGGCTGGCTATGTTAGTTGAAGAACAAGGAGAAGTCAAATATAAAATACCTAATTCTTAACTATAGCAAAATATTCTAGGAATTGTTTCTCAGGTACTTTTAATTATTTACCCTGTTTCTTGAAATTTCCAGTTATTTGCCATTGTAGGCTAGTCTCTTTTAGAAAAGTTATCACAGAATGAGTTTCCTATATTCTTGCCATTGACTGTTTCTAGAAAGGACAACATAAACCCAAAGATAACAATTCATATAGAAGAGCTTGAAAGAAATGAATCTTGGCAGTTGCTTCCAATGTCTTTAATAAAATAGATCTTTCATGTTTCAGTGGCTTATGAGTATAATTTTTTTTAATCTAATAACTGTGAACAGCTTGTGATTCACCATTATAAAACTAATGTCTCCCAGCAATAACAACATGACTGTAGACTTAGGCTAAGGTGGGAATCCTGCCAAAAACAATTATGCTTTTTGCATTATCCACTGGATCACCATTATGTATTTGGAAATACCATCCCTTCGTTTCCCTCCTGATCCTGAGAGCACAAATGCCCAAGAACAATTTCAAACATTTGTCTTGAGACAAAGTCTAAATGCTTAATTTTAGCAAGTTTTTATTATATGGCATAGGTACCCTCTCACTTACCTTTAGAGAAATTTCATGCACAAAAGCACAGCACTGCAGTTCTTGAGTATACAACTGTGACACCGATCACTACTGATGAAAATTTAGTTTTACCTGTATTAATATTGATCCTGATTTTCTGGCTGACCCACATAGCTTAGTATTTTCTAAAGTGTGTTATGTCCTTTATTTCAAGATTTGTGTTAGAGTTTTGTTCTCACATCCAGGGGCCCCTAGTTGAATTAAATAGTTTATATCGAGTGGCAGATTTCTTAATTTTTAAAGTATAAATTTTTTTTTGCTTTCATCTTAGTATGTGTCAGGATTGAGTGCACATATGTCTGGAACTCAGCTTTTAAGCTGCAACTCCTGTGTGTAGCTAGAACTGCTGTGGTTGACTTACCCAGCTGGAGGTGGTGCGTTCTATTTGTCTCTCACTTCGTGCAGGAGAGGAGATCAAAATTCCAATTTTACCCATCTTCCCCAGAAGACGAACATACATGTAAGGACTGATGATTTACCAGGTATAAAGATTATTAAATGGAGAGCCATTTCCCATGTTAATTCCAGAGAACTGTGTTTGGTCAATAGGCAGTAAGTAACTGGTGAAGAGAGGTAGTATGAGTTGGCACCAGGTCAGGGAGGATGTTCAGTTTACAAGAAGAGCAGTTGTCTTCTGGAGAGGAGACTGGCTGCACATTTGTGTTGCTGAAGGGTTACAGAACGCCTCCACACATTTGTGTGCAGGCCAGCAGTATTAACAGCTCTGTCCTGTGGGTGGAAGTTGGAATAATGCCTTTTGCCCTGCTGTGGGTTCACCGCTGCCAAGCACCTGCAGGGCAGCTTGCCCGCTCCCATCTACCCCCAGGGGACAGAAGGGAGAAGAGGAAAGAGCAAAAGAGGTGAAGATGGTTTAATAAGTGAAGGAAAGAGGAGAGGAAAAAAAACCCCACCCAACTGATGCAAAGACAATCACCCACACCCTCCTACAAGCAGAGTGATACCCAGCCAGTCTCCAAGCAATAGCCACCTTGGAAGTCAGAGCCCCCCTCCCTCTTCTTCCTCTACCCTGGCTTAATGGCTGAGCATATCACATGGCATTGACTGTCCCTTTGACCAATTTGCATCCACTGTCCCAGCTGTGTCCCCTCCCAACTTCTTGCCCACCTCCAGCCTCCTTCCTGTGATGGACAGAGGGGAAAAAGAGAAAGCCTTAGCACAGTTCAAGCACTGCTCAGCAATAGCCAAAACATGGGTGTGTTACTAATGCTATTTTGGCCACAAACCCGAAACAGCACCATGTGGGCTGCTATGTGGGAAGTGAATGCCATCCCAGCCAGGCCCAGTACATGCCCACAGTTCACGTTTGAAGCCTAGCATAAGTAATCTGGGCTCTTTTTATTTGATGTCACAAATAATTGTTATTATTTTTTTTGTTTTGTTTTGTTTTTCCAAGTGTAATGGTTTTTTAAATGGAAGTTGAGATCTATTTAGTTACATGAGTCCAGGAGCCAGGACAGAGCCTTAACTAAAACTTCCCAACAGCATGGGCATTGCCCCAAATATGTTTAGCCTGACAGGCACAGGTCTCTCCTGTGTCAGGAAGGGGATGGAAAGATGGGGCAGGAACTGAGACAGATACTGGAGCACAGGACTCCAAAGAGCCAGGCTTTTCTCTTTTAGGGGTGGCAGTGGTGCTTCTGAGAAAACACCGCCTACGGTTTTCAAATCTTCTGTTGCATGCAGCTGGACCTGGTGTTGGCTGTTGTAGTTGATCTGTACCTAAACCCATTGACTGGTGATTGAAGAAAAGCAGTAAGTGTGATAGGAGATGGTGATAGCATCTGAGGAGTCAGCAATACTGGCATAAACTTCTTTATTTTTCAGTGATCCTGGGATGACACTGTTGTTGTCTGTCACTTCACATGCAGCATATTAACATGGTTTAATACAGAAGATCACAGTAGCATGCCAGTAACAATCTTCTGCAGAATTCTCACCCAGGGATCCAAATGTAATTTGTAAAGAGATTATGAGACAATAACACCTTTATTTTAGCAAGTTCAGAAAGTATTGAGCCTTTGCTGCAGATGGGAAACAATTGTTCATGAGTGTGTGGGGAGACAGTGAGTTGGCTTTGTCTCAGCAAGAGCATAGTTATTTGGAATAGAACAAGGAGTTCCAGTAACTTAAACAGAAAAGCTATTCAGAAAATTCACAGCCTTTTTCAGAAACCTTTCTCCAACGTGAGCAGTGTTATACCCTTAATACACTTGAGATAAATATTGGAACTTTACATAATGATTTGCAGTTGGAATGGAAGAGCTCTGACCGTTGTGTACTCTAGCCCTGGAAAATCTGCAGCATCCTTTTGTAAAGGGGTGTTACTCATCAAGTTTTTTAATTACTTGTATTCTCTCACCTGAGGTGAAATTCTGACCTAATTAAAGTTAATAAGTGATAGCTGTTGAAACTGGCAGAGTCAGAATTTCACCCATACTGTTTAGGTGCTTTTAATTGATCTATAGAAATAATTAGGGTGTGAGAGATGACTGTGGTAGCAAAGATAGAAAGAGAATAGCAAGAAATAATAACAGGCATAAATGGATGGTCTTGTTTGGGTGTTTTTTTTAATGAAAATTCAATAACATTAAAAGAGAAAATATTGTATTAATTCAAATCTGAGATATTTTTAAGAATAAGTCAACTTACTTAGCCCTTATGTGAATTATATTCAAGGATTAGAGCACTAAATAGCTGGACAAACTTACCTTCAGTTACACTGTGATCTATATCTATGAACAGGTCAGGTGTAGCAGGGACTGCAGTGAGGCTGACTAGATGTTTTCTCTAGAAGGATGTCTCTTGTTCAAGGTGACTGTATGCAAACCAAAGAATGCATAGCTGATAAATGAGAATCAGCACCAGTATAGCCTGCAGTGTCAAGGCTAAAACCAGAGTACAGTAGGGAAATGTTCATCTTTGATTCAAAGAAGAGAATGACCCAGAAGTACTAGCTCTTTGACACAGGCTGTGGTGGTCAGTAGCATTCATCAGTTGGCTTGAATTGTCTCCAGTGATAAAAAGTGAATAATCAGCATGTTATTTGCACCGATGAGGTTATTCTTTCTGCAGCATGACTGCAAGCGTCATCCAGAAGGACCAGCTTTTGCCGAGTCCTACAAAGCAAAAATTAAAATAACACCTTGAAATGGAAGGGTTTTAAAGCAAATCAACTTATTTCTTTTCTGCTGTTAATAGATTTGCTTGTAGTTTTGGCTTTATATTTCCCCAAATAGAAAACTATTTAAAGTACTTAGCAAAAAGCTCTGTGAGTCTTGACCTCAGAGGCAATTTATTCTTAACATCACAACAAGTTATCTATTTCCATAATACTATGTGTGGTCATAATGAAACATTTTGTATATTACAGCTGCCATTGATGTTTATATCACTGTTCTTGACAGTGTAAATTAAATTTAAGAATAACTTGAGGAGTTTTATTTCTAAATTAATTGTCTAGGAATGTTATTGTCTAGGAATCACATCTCTGATTTTTTTGTTGTTATTGTTTCTAGTGGAAGGTTTATATTACCGATTAGTGATACTAAAAATAATAATCTCCATATCAGAGTGTTACTGTTTTCTGCTGTTACTTATGTGATCACACAATTTCATGATTTCTCATAAATACATACATGATAGAGTTTGCAGTAATTTTTTTTAAAAAAAATCTCCCACCTAACTGTTTTTCTTTCTCCCTTCTAGTCTGCTCCCAGTTTTCAAGAGGAGTCTTTGCTATTTTTGGATTCTATGACAAGAAGTCTGTAAATACCATAACATCGTTCTGTGGGACTCTTCATGTCTCCTTCATAACTCCCAGCTTCCCAACAGATGGAACGCATCCCTTTGTCATTCAGATGAGACCTGACCTCAAGGGAGCTCTTCTTAGCTTGATCGAGTACTATCAGTGGACCAAATTTGCGTATTTGTATGACAGTGACAGAGGTAAGATGTGTTATTTTTATCTGTATGCTGTTTGCTAGATGTATCTCATAGAAATGCTGCATTAGTATTAGAAAAGTAAACAAGGAAAGGAATTTTTAACTGCAGTAAATGTAAGCTTAAACTTAGAAATGAGCTTTTGGGACAGAAATCAAATTGTTTAAATGAGAATGAAATTATTACAGTACGTTTGCAATAGAATTGCAAACATGCGCTGATCAGCAAAGTGAGATTAATCACATGTAAAACAGTTCCTACGAAAAGTTTTTTATTTGGTTGGGGTTTTTTGTGGGTTTTTTTTTTGTTTTTTTTTTTTTAAAGAATCCTTTAAGGACAAAAAACACCACCACATCTGAGCATGAAGGGCAATCTACTACCACAGATTTGCTCCACACATGAAAAATCGATAGTTGGGCACCAAGCAAGCAAGAATCTTGGATGCAGTCCCTGCTTCTTTGGAGACTGCTTTTGATAAATACTCAAGTTCCTCTCCTCTGTTGAGCTTAGATTATTTTTTGTTGTTGTTGATAAACCCAAATCCACTGCTTGTGAACAATTTATTCTGCAGTTCAGCCTTCTCAAGGCCTATGCTCTTTTATGGCTGCAGTAAGAATAATGTAACAGTTTATGAACTAGGAAAAATTACTTCAAATTGTAGTATAGTAATTAGTTTTCTGAGAAGAAGCAGCATTATTCAGAAGTGGGGTTTTTTTGACTGCCTTTTCTGAAACTCCAGTACTGTCATTCCATTTACAGGTTCTCCTCACCTAGTAGTCCTTGGCTAAAGTTTTTGTATTCTTGCCTTCTCCTGTTCCCTTAAACACCCCTATTTTGTGACTCACCTGCATATTCATTGGTCAGAGTTGAATATTAAGCGTGCATTAAATGGTAAGATGCCACTAGATTTAAAGAATGGTTATACCACACCATGGTTTGTGTAATGGGATGACATGAGATTTTCTGCCTTCTGATGCCATTGTATACATGATGTTGTTCAGAAGCTGAAGGGACCTCCTCAAGACAATTCTTTATCACTGTTGTAAGTACTAAAGTTAGAAAAACTAACACTGGTGTGTAGCCTTCAACGGTAGTGTCATGTGGGACAATGAACCCTAAGCCCATTTCTCTGGCAGATCCTTTTCAAATTCACGCCAGCATCAGAAACATTCACTGCCTTTTTAGAAAGGACGGATGTAAAGCTACTTGCTTAGCCAGTGCTGTGTCAGTCACCTAGCAGTGTGCAGTACATGACCTGCATGGGTTTTATATTTAGGAAATACTGAAAAACACCTAGTAGTTCTTGAGCTACGCTGGCTGAATCTTGCCAGGAATAACAGCATGGAATTGTTATTTGTAGTCACCCTTTGGTTATGCCTCTTTTCTTATTTGTTTGTTTTAATTGTAGCAAGGCACCCCAGTGATAACAAGCTCCAAGGCATGAAACTCCTACCTTTATGTTGCGTAAATTGTTGCTGAGTGCTCCCACTGATCGTACAGGTGTAACCTTCAGAGTCAAGCAGTATGTAGTCAGCAACACTGACATCAAACCCTGAATACACAGGGTCTGCAATTACTCTAAACACCTTTGTATAAGTGTTAATGTAGTGACAGTGATGTATATTTAAGGAATGATACATAATTTAAAGTGTTTCCACCTTCGGGAGTGAAATAGAAAAGGCAAAGAGACTTACTCTTCATGGAAGCTTTGAAAGCTAATAGGAATTAGTTTGATTTATTCCAAAACAATCAGTTATTGCTACTTTTACAGCTCCTCTGTGGTTAGGGGTTGACTGGTTGCATGCAGGGTAATGTCATGTGTCATTCCTGTCTATAAGAAGCCAAGCCTTTCAGTATGTTCATGTCCAAGTTGTTAGTGGCTTAATACACAGTTGCTCTCATATAATGTGGATTAGGAGGCAAGCTGGGTAAAGCACACTCTGTATTGCCAGTACTGAACAGCGGGTTTAGGAAAAAGTAGTGACATTATTGGAGGATTCTCTCTGTAACAGAATTGCTAATTTATTCAGCCTCTGTTCAGTCCTCCTTTTCAGAGCTCACTGAATTCAGAATTTGTTTCATGATAACCAGAAGAGGTTCAGGCACGTGAGGTTCCCAAACAGAAATATTCCTGCAGTTTAAAAAAAACAAAACAAAACAAAAAACACTCTCCAGATACAAAAAAGCATTCACAGCAATACTTCTGTGGGCAGTGTTTGTTTTTCATTCTTTTACAACGTGCTACTGTTATCAGAATAAACTAAACTGTACAGGGATGACAAATCTGCCACTTATAAAAGGCAAGAAATCCAGGGAGCCATTTGATATCTCTGCATAGAGCATTCCGAGAAAAGGGAGTCCCTAGGAAAAATGGAAGATCAGGGGAGTAAAATAGAGAAACCCTTTGTAATGGATACTACAGACTTATTTTAGTGCTTTTTAATGTTTTAAGATATTCCCTACATCTTTTAGTTTGCTTACATTATTTGTCTTTTAGTACAAGTTCTCCACATTTATCTTTAACATGTTATAAATAGTTTATATGTACCCTTGGACTATAGTTACCTATTATTATAAAATAAGTATTCACTGCATGATATACAAAACTTAAGTCGTCTTTAAAAATGACATAGAAAACTAGAACTATTTGAGATAATAATTGAATTTATGCTTTTGGAAGCCTACTGTTTTCTACCTTTGTGGATGGATGGATGGATGGGCAGTCTTGTATAGTGCTCTGTCATTACCATTTTCACTGATAAAGCTGAATTAATAATAAACACTGACCAATCTTAATTTGACGATGTATTTACAGACTAAGACAGATTAATTCTTAGTGCTTTCTTTCTATGTTTATGGACAGAACCACTGTTATTTCTTGTGGGAGTTATACCTGAAGCTTCTTTTACATACAAAGTCAGAAATTTGTCTCAAAGAAATGATTCCTGGTGTTCTGTGGTTTCAGGGGAGATGAATGTACAAGAATGACAGTTGGCTTGTGAGAAAGTCTAATTTTCTTCTTGGGTTTTTTTGGGTTTTTTTTTTTCATAATACTTTCTGCTATCCTTAAAATTGCCCTCTAGAATTACGTAGAATTCCCTGGAAGGAATTCAAACATAACAAGTCTAATTCAGATACTGCTGGAAATTGATATAATGATATTTGTTGTATAGCAGAAATTAACTTCCAGCAGTAACTTTCATATTTCTATACTGTGTTAGTTAATCTTTGAAAAGGCAAACCAGTCAAGTAAAATCTTCACTGATTTTACAATACATTATATGCAGTTGCATCTGTACAGACATTACATCTTCCTGGCAGGAACGTGCCAAAAAGATAAAATGGAAGCAAACTTCTGTACGTTGCTTGTAGGTGTTAGCATTGAGCCCACTTATCTATATGGAAAAATATAACTTGGCACATCCCCTTAGTAACTCCATTATCACCGCTGCAGAACATGGGAATTTTGCCATAGACCTCAGTGAGGTCTGGGTTTAAATACAGTACTGCTCAAACGCTGAGAGCAAAAGCAGTTCAATAGCATTTTGTAATAAGCAGCTGATCCTCTTGCCATAATTGGATCACTTTTCTCTTAGAAGACCTCTTTCCCAGCATGTGGAATTCCAGCAGTGGATGAGTGAAACTGGCAAAATCCCATTATGAAGAAGTTGAAGCAAAACCGAAAGGCTGTCCTTACAGCGCTCTACCCTGATTCCTTCCAGTGATGTTTCATGCAATAAGAACTGATTGGGCCCACACATATCTTCATTTCTGAGTCCTAACAATGTGTGACAGGTCAAACAAGTTACAGGGAAATCTTAAATAGTAATCTCATAAATCACATTCTAGAAGCTTGTTATTCCTGAAGCTTTATCAGTCATATCTTCTGTTTTCTCCTGTGCTTCACTAGGCTTATCAACATTGCAAGCTGTGCTGGATTCTGCTGCTGAAAAGAAATGGCAAGTGACTGCTATCAATGTAGGAAATATTAACAATGACAGAAAAGATGAAACTTACCGTTCACTCTTTCAAGATCTAGAGGTAAAAAAGGAAAGGCGAGTGATTTTGGACTGTGAGCGCGATAAAGTCAATGACATTGTTGATCAGGTTTGTTATTCTCTGTTTTTCAGTTACCGCAGTTAGCGATATTCTATAAGTAAACATAATGAATTAATTTCTCTTGATCCTATTTTTGTGATTACTGTGCATCATTTAGAAGTGACAGGTTTGTACTGAGGACCACATATATATCAGGCAGAAAGTGAACATAGAAATCCAGTAGTCCCTCCCTTTGCTTAAAGGCAAAATAAATCGATCTAAATGATCCACTATGGATTTATATCCTGATTATTTAAAACAAAAAAAAAAACACCAAAACCTTTTGTTGAGGCTATTTCACAGCCTAAATACTATACTATATTATATGTAGTCAATACACTATTATATATGGTGCATTGTAAATAGTTATATTATGTCGAGGGGTTAGTTCTCCTTACACCTAGAAAGTATTTTCTACTTCTGATGCTTTTTCCAAGAGCCTTTTACATATTGTGAAAGCTGTATTAACAGCTTCTCTTTTGCATTTAACTCCCTTCATAGTTCATATTTTTAAGCTCTTCGTCATTTGTGCTGTCCTTGGGTCTCTCTTCATTTTATCTCCCTATTGAAGTGTGTTAACCAAAATTGGATGCTGTATTCTGCTAAGGTCTCCTGAGCTTTAAACAGAATAGAAAATTATGTCTTCTCTCCACTCGCACATACATTATTTGTCAAAATGATATAATTTTTTTTATTTTCTTTTTTACAACAGCATCACTGTGCTCTGATTCAAATTGCTGCATTACCTTCAATCCTGTTTTCTAGGAAGGTCTGACTGTCTCTGTGTGTTACTTTTCATGCATGCAGAGCACAATGGAAAATTATAAGGATAGCTCCCTGCTGGCTTGAGCTTGACCATGTGAAACAGTGCAGCATCTGTAGGAATATATCATCAGAGTGTAGATGTATTGATTTAAAGCTTTTTTTGAAGGGCTTGTTATTTTGGTCTCGGTTATGAATGTCATTACATTCTGGAGAGGCTCAGGCGATGAGCAGTGTCCTAAATGGAGTTTATTATATTTGTCTGTTTTATTTGGAATTCGTATCCACAAACTGTTTCTCTAATTTTCAAGATCAACTTGAATTTGATGCAGTTCTCCAGAACATTTGCAGCCTCCCTATCATCTGCAGTTTTTTTAAAATCATGTTTCCTGACTTGTTGTCCATGTCAAGAAATGTACTGAGTAGGGCAATGCTTGGGAGAAATAGTACTTACTATAATTAATTTATTTACTCTTCAGCTGAGAGGTCCTCTTCAGTTGGTTCTGGGTGGCTTTTCAAACAGTTGTTCATTCTCCTTACAGTGACTTTTTGTCTTGTCTGTGCTCCCTTAAGAGCTTGTAATGATGTCATACAGGACAAAAGCCTGAATTAACTCAAGATACAACAGATCTGCTGTTTCTTCATTATCTGTTAGGCTAGTTATCATGTCAGAGAAAGGAGAGAAATGGCTTGGACATACTTTGATCTTGACAAGACTATATTGACTATTTTTCGTCTTGTTATCCTTTAAGTACTTTTAAAGTTAAGTATGTAATATTCATTTTATATACTTCTCTCATATGAAAGTTTGTCTGACTTAGTTTCTTCAGTTTCTCTTTTTACCACTTTTTAAAGTCAAGAACCTTCCTTACCCTTTAGTTACCACTCATTTTTACTGTCTTTGTTTGTTTAGTAACAGACCCATTATTTTCTTTGACTGCTTCTTATTTTGATTGCAGCTCTGGGATATTTTTCTTGCCCTAATTGCGCTTTGATAGATTCTGCCTTGTTTTGAGTCTTAGATTTTTCTCAGCTTATACCCCCAGAGTTGTGCGACTCCTTAAGCATACAGATGGGTAAACTTTTGTTTCTGCTGTTTTGATTTGTAAGTCACTGAGGAATTGTAGAAAACTGGGCATCAGCCATGCAGGTTAGTTAAAGTAATTCCAATTAGTTGTTCTTCTCAAAATAGTTCACTGGTATGCCCTAAAATATGGTCTCTTAAACTGCTGTCAGCTGTCTTAGCCTTGAGATTTTCTTTGCAAGATACTCTAGCAGTTTCTGGACTTTGTTCTGTTTTTTAAGTCCATTAACCTTAGACTGTTTCTGTAACTTCCTTTCCTTACATAAAATTTCTCAAGTAGCCTAAAATAAAATCTAAAATAACTGTTTCTCTTAATTTTCTCCATCTCTTATAATGAAGGTCTGTGCTGAACAATAGATTTCTTGGCCTGTGAGTATCCTTTGAGTGTGTTCTTCTGAAAATTTTTTTTTTATAAGTATATGAATATACATAGCAGAATATGTACTTCAAGTTGTGCTTTGCTACCAGATCTCTTCTTTCAAAAATTCTTCTAATTCCTGCCCCAAAAACACCTTCAGCAATTTCCTTCTTTTCATGAGGGTGCCTGAGGTAGACCCTTTGATCAGTATCCCTTTTCTTTTTCTGTGTATTTTTACTGAGACATGCAACAGGCTTTCTGTTGACCAGATTTTTCTTCAATACTGAAGTATTATTTGCAATCTTGATATACAGAACAGCAATTTCTTTCTTCCTTGCTTTCTGTTTTTGAACAAATGTGTCATTGTGGTGCTTTGATTTGTTCCGCTAGTATTTCAAGCTGTGGTAGCAACCTCACATTCGCCCAGTTATGCTCTGTAGTCCTTGGATCTTTGTATAGACACACGATGCATCTGCAGAGTTGCTTCATCATTCTTGTGTTTTGTCTCCTGTTATAGTTTTGCTTCCAGATTTTAACAATTTATGTAAATTGAAGTTGAAAAATATTTCAGTTCCCCAGCTCTCTTCAGACTAGTTTATATTCCTTTCCTCTGATTCAGCAGGTCAGTTTTACCATGTTCTTCATTATGTAGCCTCTATCTCTTCTCAGCCAACTTCCTGTGCAGAAACTAATTTCCCCTGGTAACACCCTTCGGGCAGCCATGCAATTACTGCCACTTCTTGTCTATTCCTGCTTGAGATGCTAGTCTAAACTAGGGACACTGCTGAATACCTTTGTGTCCCCAGCTCCTCCATCATGGCTTTTGGAGCCACCACTGAATTTTCTCAGAGTTTTACCTGGCAGCATCCTTAGTGCTCATATGGAGGGGTTGCACAGGGCAATGTTTTGGAAAGCTAGATGAACGGATTAGTACACAGTGACAGTTAGGGCAGAGTTACTGACCGTTGATCCAAAGACTTGCAGCTACTGGTCATTTTCTCAGATACCGATGATAAAGAAGCATTTTATGCAGAAGAGTTAATCTGTTTGGTCTAACTGAAATCTCTTTAGAAGCGGCAGCTACATAAGAAATACATCTGAACATAGTTTTTAAACCTTTTAATAAGTAATGAATTTTAAGTAGTCTGAACCAAGTAACTATTTTAGAATAATAAAGTTCATATATCATGTATATATTGAGCTCAAAAAAGGAATAATTGAATAACTTATTTGGCCTATGTAATGAGATCCCTCTCAGCCTCAAACTCTATAATATAAAACTGGGTATTAAACACAGCCTTCAGTTGTATTCCTGTAACTTCATCAAAGCAACTATGTAGAATGTTGTTCACTACTATCCTGATACAAGTTATAGGTTACCTGTTATGAATATTTTAGTTATATGTATTTACAAGGGCATGTAGTGATAGGACAAAGGGTAATGGCTTTAAGCTGAAAGAGGGTAGATTTAGATTAGATATTAGGAAGAAATTCTTCACTGTGAGGGTGGTGAGGCACTGGAACAGGCTGCCCAGAGAGGTTGTGGCTGCCCCCTCCCTGGCAGTGTTCAAGGCCAGGTTGGATGGGGCTTTGGGCAGCCTGGTCTAGTGTAGGGTGTCCCTGCCCATGGCAGGGGGGTTGGAACTAGATGGTCTTTAAGGTTCCCTCTAACCCAAACCATTCTATGATTTCATGCTAAATGAGGTGTTAAATGAATCATCCTCTCTTGATTTAAGTTGTGCGTATTGTTCAAAAGATGGAAGAAACCTCTAGAGTCTTCTTATTCTCTGGAGAAGCGTTTTGCTTCAAAATGCAAACTTCCTCATGCAGACATAGTCTTAATTAAGATTATTTGGGAGAGGAATCAATGCCGCATGCCTGTCCTGTGGAGGCTGCTGAGAAACCACCAGCTGGCTTTGAGGGAGATTATGAGGAAGCCTTAGTGCAATAAACAGCAATTTGAACTTTAAAATACGTCCTCATAATGAAGATGCTTTCATTAATGTAAGTGGGCTTTTAAGCTTTTTCTAGGCCAGGGAACGTTACAATTCTTCTAAAAAAGGGACAGAATCTAAGTGGAAATCTCTGTGGCACGGTGGTTCTACTGCATGATGCCTGCTCCCTCCTGTCCAGGTTGTGCCTTTAATACACAGCACAGTAGTTTGCATTCAGCTCATCTGTTTACAGATCTTGGGACTTGAACTTCAACATGGCAAATTTCCCTCAGCAGAGAGTATATTCAGTGGTGCTTTAGGTAAAATAAAAAGTAAAGCACTGAACAATCTCAGTATTGCATACAATAAACTCATAACTAGCTTTTACGTCATACTGTATTTTGTAGTTTAAGTCTCATTCCATGTATCAGGTGAGCATTCTCAATTACGGGGGTGTGTTTTCTTTTTTTCCAGGTTATCACAATTGGTAAACATGTTAAAGGATACCATTATATCATTGCAAATCTGGTAAGCATTTTTAAGATTTTAAAAACCTGTATTACTTGCTTTAATGTTATGGAAGCAACTAGTATTTTGTTTTAAGTGCATTTTAGAAAATAGCTAAAAGCTGAATGTCTTTATCCTTACTAAATGAATGCATATATTGAGATGGTATTTGTTTTATCGGCTGAGTCTTTTCCGGGCTTAAATGCATTCCGTGATACTCCCATCAATGGGAGTGAAGGTTGCTCAGCACCTTCAGGAGAGCTTCATCCCTTTTTCTACATATCTCAGGAAAGTAGAGTACAGAAATCTGAGAAATAACTTTCCAGATGATAGCCTGATACATTCATTCAGCAAACTGATACTTCTTCTCTCATCTCTAAAATTCTCAGCTTTACACATCCTTCTTTCCTCAGATTGGCTTGGTAATCAGTTTGAGTTAACCTTTTCTTGAACATGGGTGCTCAGATGGTGTGGCTAATAGTCTTCCTAAGGGGGGGAAGGTTCAGGAAACTGACTAAATTCTGTTGATCATTTTTTTTGAAATTGTGTCTAAAAGTGAAAGGCCATTTTCCTGACATTAAAGTCAACAACACATATTTACTGAGGCTACAGCCATTGGCTTTTTGTAACAGGTAAAACAAATTCTGCAGGCTTGAATCTGTTATTCTGTTCCAGAAGAGAGTTTTGGGGTTTGCACGGTGCCTCTAAAGAATTTTTTCTATCATTTATTCTTGGACTGTGACAGTGTTTGATGTAAATTCCAGCAGGGCCCAGAGTGCTCTAATTTACACCCTGTCTTCCATAGTCCTTTGAGGGGCCTGACATACAACCATAGAGTGTCTGTCACGCTTCAGACATCAAAACTGTCTCCTCCCAACCTTTGATCAAAACACTTTGCCCCTCCAGGCGGGGAGTATTCTGAAGAATCACATATGTCACTAGGCAGGTGTGAGGAAGCCATATACTCTAAAAAAGCAGAGTGGGGTTTCATTTTTATATTTATTAATTCATTTTTAGGATAAATAAGTTAAGGTACTGATATTCCCTAAGCATAAGATCTTACAAAATTTGAAAAATTCCCTAACTGTTATACATTTATATTTTGAATTGCAAATGTTGTATAAATTGTTTTCAGTCTTAAGGGAAATAAACATTTTAGAAAAATTGCCTAGAGTATTTCATTATGTTGACTGGTTTCTATTTTACCCATTGCTTTAAGCTTGCAACACTAAGCCCGTAAGATCTAAAACTTACTGAATCTTGCATTTTAAAGATGTTTAGTATCATATTTGCTTCCTACAGATTTATACAGTTTAAATGCAAATATTGTAGATCTTTTGTATAATATATAAAATATATATGGTAATGATTTTATAACTGTATTTTTCTGTCAGAAAGAAAACTTATCTAGTACTTGATCATATTCCATCTTCATCACTGAATCCACCTTCTTTCTTCTTTTCTTGACTGTAATAATGTTCTCTTCTAGTCTGATCAGTCAGTCAATTTGACTGTTTTAAGAATAAAACATGCAGATAGATGGAGAAGAGGTCAAAGTATATGATGAATGTTCTGGTTCAAACTTCAGACTCATAATAATACTGAAGAAAGTTTCACAATCCCTGTAGACGTGTCTGTATTAGTATGCAGCAACACATTGATGAGTACCATTAATATGCAATAATTAAAGGGCACCTAGTATAGCAATTGTAGCAACTTCAGACAATGTCATCTGAAGTTGCTGCTACTTTTTATGTTTGCTCAGAGCATTCATTTAAACTGAAGTGTCTGAAATCAGTATTTCATGTAAACTCATTTGCGTGGTTATTTGGAACAAGCTAAAACACAGAACATGGAACACAAAACATGTACTGTTTGTAAGAATGAGAAGTAGTTCTTTGTACAGAAGAGAGGAGGCAGGGGAAATTGTAAGTCTTTCCATATACTTCCATGTTCCTAGCCAAAAGAAGACACAACTGTGGCTGTAACTATTCCTGGCTAAAACTTGCCTAACTGTTCCTCATGTCAGTGTTCCCTTTCTCATTTAAGTAGTTTCACTGAAATTAACAGGATTGTTTAGGAAAGTAAGCATGGCAAGGACAGATCCACTCAGCCCTTGCTCTGTAAAGGTGTGTGTCTAGTGAGCAGCAGGAGACATTGCTGGCTGGCGGAGCTGATGACTTAATCCTGGCAGCCCAGGATTTATATTTGAATCCTGTTTGAGGAAAACGTTGGCTTACACTTCTGCAGTAGAAGTCACGTGGTAACTCTTTATTTGCATGTACTGTTGAGGGATCTGCCAAAACTGTTGGAATAAGACATAATGTTTTCTGTGCCCAGGGATTTACTGATGGAGATTTGTCAAAAATTCAGTTTGGAGGAGCTAACGTCTCAGGATTTCAGATAGTTGACTATGATGATCCTCTGGTGTCAAAATTTATACAACGTTGGTCAACACTAGAGGAAAAAGAATATCCCGGTGCACACACTAGTACAATTAAGGTATGTCTTATATTTGTTTTAACCATGACAGATGTACAGGAAGTGGGAGAGTTGGAATAGAAAGACAAGAGCAGAGAAAGCCCTTCAAAATCAGCTGTGCTACTTTTTTTTTTTTTTTTCTGGGGTACTCTTTAACATTCTTTATCATAGAACTAGTTGAGCAAAGATACTGCACTGTCAAAAATGTTCAAGATGACTTTAATTTTTCTTGTGTCCTGTAACTCTGTCCCCGACAGCTTGTTAGGTAATTGTCTGGATGTGATGATATGCTAAATATCTACTGACTTTTTTTCCTCTTTGTGTTTTGAAATGTTTTAAAGGCAAATATGTAGTCATACATAGGCTTCCAGGGAACACAGATCTAGCACTTTCTGATACAACATAATCTCTCAAAGAAATGGGAAGACAGTTGCTTTTGAGACAGATGCCTAAATCCTACAAAAACTTTAAAAATTAAGTGGTAAACCTCAGATACCGAACCATGGTCTGATTTCAACCCTGAGTGACAGAAGATGTAACACTACACAAGTGGTTAAACTTCCTTACCTCAGTTTTCACTCTGGATAAAACTGAGATAATAGTACCTTCTTACCTTATGTGACTATTATGATGATCAATTACAAGATGTTAAAAAAGAATAATACAATTTTAATGCTAAATAATTTTTCTTTTAAGTAGTACTATCAGAAGTTTTAGTAAGAATGAGAATACTCTAAATTTTTTTTAAGACAAAAAGATATATGGCAAATGTTCTCAGCATAACTTTTTTTTGTGTTATAGTTTGAATATGAAGCGTGTTCTTGATATATAATGAGATGGATAAGAAGTTTCAGAAGGGAATGGAAGAACCATTTTTTAAAATTCCTGGAACAAAAATCCTATAAAGTGCACAACCTTAACTTAAAGAAAAAAGTTTGTGGGTTCCCTTTTTTTAAGGCCAGATTTATGGGAGACTTAGTGAAAGCTATGGTTTTTTTCTGTGGTTATTTTCATATTTGAAAATCTTTATGACAGAATAAGTAAACTTCTCATTTGATGTTTGACAAAATAAACTAGAGTCTGCGTCATGCCTTTAGATACATTTGTATTACATACATGTAATTGATAAAATATGTATTGCTCTCATTTAGGAAAAAAGGTGGGGATGTGGCTGCGGGTGATAACAACAGTGAAATGCATGACTAAAGTAAAAAAATCTAACTGAAACCAAGATGCAGTTTTTATCACTGATGGAAAAATAAATTGGTGGGACACAATGCGAAGGATTCTGGTACCTCTGCTCTTACTTAAAGTAGGGGGGAAATTGCATATATGTTAACTAAGATGAAGTAATTGCAGTGTTTTCTTATAGCATTAAAATCTGTAACTTTATCACTGTTATTCCCTTTATTTCTTCCATGATAGATCATTTAAAGTCTATTAGAAATGGAAGGGGTTGAAGGAGAGTATTTGAAATATGATTTTGAGGTTTATTTTGGTAGGGATAGGAAAAACAAATGAATTGAAACATTTATTTTCATGAAGTTCATTAACTTAAACACATTTTAAATGCAATTTAATAGGTTGATCTGTCTTTTTATATGTTGTCTACTCGAGGAATATGCAGGATTGCACTGATGATCATGAACGCTAGCGGTATTGATGGGGTAGTGGATGTATATTGCAATGTTTGGAGAGGTTTATTATATTACTGTTATTGTATTACTTATTACTGTATTTCTTTGTGTAGCTTTCTGTCTTGTGCCCTTATACATGTATGACTTCTTGTTTTTACTTGCCACTACATGTGAGGACAGAGCTATGTCACATTTCATTCTCATCCTTGAGAGAGCTAGAGGCAGAGCAGAATCAGAAATCATAGAAACAGGGCAATAAAAGCCTTTTGAGCAGTCAGTCAGCCAATCTGCCTGAAGGCAGAATCAGCTGTACCTGTGCAGTTTCCCTGGATAGTGATTTCCCAACTTCAAGTGTTCTATTTCAGAGCTTAAATAGTCTCTTTTTTAAATTATTTTTGGGTTTTTGTCTAACCTATATCAGCCTTTATATTGCCTAATTCATGACTCCTTTATCTGTTTCTAATGGATATGAGGAGGTTCCCCTTTTTAGCTGTTCAGTATTTGAAGATGGCTGCCATATTTGTCCTTGCTTTCCTACCTGCTAAATAATGCCTTTTCCTTTGAATTTTCTACTCCCAGATCCTGTCTGTCATTTTGCTCTGGAACATTTCTAGGTGATACTTGGCATCTTTGAAATGCCAGACTGGGTACCTCGCCACATTTGCATGCTGTGCTGTAGAAATCGAAATAATGGCTTCATGTATCTCAGACAGAACTCCTTGCAGGGCTTCCAGTGGTGTTACTTCTGCCCTGCCTCCCCCACCTGGATCATGACAGTGAAATACATTTATTGTGAGATACACACTAACATCCAGATGGTTTTATGCATTGCTTGTCTGTGCTACTGCCAATTTAGACAGTCTCATACCATATCTGTGCACTTGATCATTCCTTTACAGTACAGCATTTTTCATCTATTCTCACTGAATTGCATTTCCTACCTGTCTTTCCTGAACATGCCATTCCTTCTTATTTTAATGTTCCAGTAGTGTTTGTTATCCTTTGCTTCTTGGAGTAGTGTGTAAACATCTACATTACTGAGCAAGTTAACTCACTGGTCTCCCATTTGTCCCTTCTGTGATCTTACAAATAACATTTCTCCCCCTTTGACTTTGAGGCAGTTGTCTAAATTCTCAGTGATTATAAATGAGCTTTTGCAACAAGTTCCCATGGATTCTAGGAAGCTGTCACTGCAAATTCTGTATGGAATAGATAGGAAGGCTAATAAAGGTCCTGTATTATCAATAGAGAAATGAGAGGAGGCTACATGCTCCTCATAGGTAGTGTTATCCCTGGGACTGCAAATGTTATCTCATTGCAGGCAGTAGCATTGGGACTGTGATGTACTATCTGCCTTTTGCAACTGGAAAAGAAGTACACATTCATTTTACATTATAAAATGCAAGTCAGAGGAATATGCCTGAGCTGACATGACAAGACATATCACAGCATATAAGTACAGTCCTGAAAATGGAGAAAGACATCTCTTTCTAAAATGTGCATGTCAAAGGAATGTGTTTTTCAAAAAAGAAAAATGTTGTTGATAATCTGTTCCACAGAGGCCCAGAAGAGGACCTGGATCAAATTGTTTTAAAAATGTATCTTCACAATTTATAAAATAATAACTATAAGAAATTGCAGGCTTAGGATGTAGGTGGGAAGAGACACTGATTTTATTTGTTGCTGCACTGTACCTGTATAGATAAAAACCACAAGATCCAGAGACTAAACAGGACACTTAAAACTAGTGCTTTACTGCCTTTTTACAGAAGGTATTTTCATCTTCCGAAAGTAGAGCTGATACACTGTTTACCTCAGAGTAAATTTGAAATGTATTTGTTATGATGAAGGGTGTTATCAGTCTGTGCATGCAATTCTAGAAGAAGAATGTGTAAACCTTGGAACATACCACTGAGCATCCTGGTGAATTTCTTTGTCAAGTAGCAAAACATCAGCCACATTTAATTTTATAGAGGCCTAATAATAATAAGTGTGTCAGGCTGTTATGTCTAAAAGAAACCTCTTGCTGTTGTGGAAGGACACTAAAGGATGACATGTCTGTTCACATCCAACTGCTCCAGCTTCCTAATCCTATTAACCCATTTGGTTTGGGGGCAGCCTTTGGTCTAATTCCAGGAAGAAGCTCAGTTCATACCTCTTGAAGGCTGGTGAGACATGATAAGCACTAAGCCATCCTACTCTACAATGAGCTTCTTCGAAGAGCAGCCTTAGGCTTGATGGATGCAAGAAGTATCTGAGACAAGTTGTGTGTGATAAATACAGAAACTATGTGCAGTGTGTAGAAAAGAATTTGGAGCTGCCTGGTTGAGAACATAAAGCAGCTCAGACTCATAGAGAATACCATTGTGTTGGAACAACCCTACTCGTGGCACCTTTTTTTGGTGCCTTAAACTGCTTCATGCTGGTACATGATGTTTCAGATATGCAGAATTCATACAGTTGTATTTCAAGCTTCCTAATCTCTTCCCCACACACACAATCAATGCGTAGCTAAGATAACAAAACGATAGGTTGGTTTTGCCTTCTGATTTTGCCTTTAGTAGCTGTCATGGTTTAACCCAGCAGGCAGCTACCACGCAGCTGTTTGCTTGTTCCCTGCCCTCCCAGAGGGATGGGGGTGAGAACTGAAAAGAAAAAGGTAAAACTTGTGGTTTGAAATAAAGATGGTTTAATAGGTCAGAAGAGGAAGAAAATAATGATAATGATAAATTTAAAAGAATACACAAAACAAGTGATGCACAGCACAATTGCTCACCACATGGAACCAGCTCAGCTAGCTCCTGAGCTGTGCTGCCTCCTGGCCAACCCCCCAATTATATGCAGAGTGTGACATCATATGGTATGGAATATCCCTTTGGCCAGTTTGGGTCAGCTCTCCTGGCTGTGTCCCCTCCCAGGTTCTTGGGCGCCCCTTGCCTGCTCGTAGGCAGGGCAGTGTGAGAAGCTGAAAAGTTCTTGACTGTTTGGCAACAACTATATCAGTGTTACCAACATTATTCTCATCCTAAATCCAAACCACAGCACTGCACCAGCTGCTAGGAAGAAAATTAACTCTATCTCAGCTGAAACCAGGACACAAGTCTTTTTTTCTTGTCTTTTTTTTTTTTTTTTAATAGCCAAGTAATCTGGTCTTTTAGAAAATCATTATGATTTTTTTTAAAAAAAGATAATGTGATTTTAGAATTTGAAATGTTTGTATAGTACCAAACAGTGTGCTTTTTATGAAAAAATTGCAGAATCTGAAAACTGCCCATCTTAAACCGTAAGTCAGGAAGAATAAAGCTTGTAATGCAAAGCTGCTAGTTTAACTCTACTGGTGCTGGTTTACCTCAAGGATGGAATACAGAGAACATATCGACAAACATAAAAACATTTATTTAGCTTGCAGAAATAATTAAAATTCAGATGACTCACTGATAATAAGGAACAAAATTCAGAAAGCATTTTGTCTAGATACAGACAACTAAACAGAAGTGTACAATTAATTAATTAGACAATACCTTTGTTTTGGGGCATGCATCTTATAATTGCAGTATACTGGAAAATGATCTTATAATACCAGACATTTTAGTAAGACTCGTACGTGATCGTCTGTTCCACCTGCTACAGTTTTAATGGAAAAATGTGATTGATTATGCCTGAATTCAAGTAGATTATAATGATTTATAAATAAGAATTTAAAAAATTAGTTAATTTCAGTATTTATTACATGATTTAATCAGGAACTGAACTGCAGTAATTTTATTTTTTTTTAAAGTGCCCTTGTAAAACTGCAGATTTGTGAGATTTTTCTGCCTGTTTTTTAGTCCTTATGTTTTGGTTTCCTGGGCATAAAAAAAATACATCTAGCAGTTGGTGTTCTAGCTGCCTGGTTTCATTGTGCTTTTGAATTCTGGTATTCAGTCTTCTGTACTTGTAAAAATACATATGAAAAATGTGGGCTTAAGAAATTTCAGAATTTCAGTGTTAAACCTCATGCTTCTTTTTAATAGCTTAAGGCTCTCTTGCTTAAGTAATTACTCATTCTAGCATAGTTGTTGGTTTGTTTGTTTGTTTTGTTTTGTTTTTTTTTTAAAGAAAACCCAATTAAGAATGGAACATTTAGTCGGTGAAAGCAGTGGGTGGTTTGAGGCAGTATCTGTAGATTTGTCTCAGACATACAAAGGGCCTATTGACCCAGATCTTTCGATGCTGCAAGTAAAAGTGGCTGAGCTGTGCCAAAGCAAAAGTATTTACCAGAGTTCAGAAAAGTACAGAGCCAAGTCCTGATGTCCTATGCAGCTCTGTTTCTTTGAATATGAATCCTCTTATTCTTCATAAGTGTTTAAGGACCTTCAGCCAACAAAATGCAGTGGATTCCTTCTGCCTGTTTTCCCAGGAACTCTATTGCTTTTGTCAACCAGCAGTTCACCTGAATATGATTGATACAAACGGAAGAAAGCTACTATTCCTTCATTCTCCAAGCATTCAGCAAGATCAGGCATACCTCTGGCCTCATCAGGATCAGTGTCATTTAGGACAGGAGGACTTGATGGAGAAATCGGGATAAGAGAAGAAAGAGGAGTGATATACAAAGCTGAAAGTAGTAGTAATGTGTCATTTTAAAAAGGGGTCAGTTAAGTGGAAAGAGCCTGGTGGGATATAAGTGGAAGACACAGAAGGGTGGTGGCAGCTCTGAGCTGGAGAGACATCCGTGGCAGAGTGTTGCTTGGATCGAGGGGAGATAAGGAAGAAGGAAAAGCACTGAAGATGGCTTACATGAACAAAGAGAGGAGACACGTAGGCTTATTGCTGGGGTAAGGGTGGTATTAAGGGCCACTAAATGTATGTAGCTGCCTGTATTAGCCAGTATGAGGTGGCAGAAAAGCAAAAATGAAGTTATTGGTAATAACTGTTTCTTGGTAAAATCAGCAACATGGTAAGACTGGTGTGTTTAATTCTATTAGTATTTTACTTGGAATTAGATTGGAGGAAACAGGAGAAAGTGTTTCGTCTTGAGACAATAGGCAAATACTTGTGCTGGTTGGGGTAGATGATGATAATGAAAATAGTGAGGTGTTGGGGGTTCTTTTTTTTTATTTCAGACTTGAATTATTACTATCAGTTTTAAACGACAGGTTTGGGAAACTTTTAGAACACTGCAGTATATGTGATGAGAACTCTTAGATCCTGATGATTATTTTTTCCTTTGTTCTATTTTTTTTTTTTCATGGTAAGTGAATTTGTGTAAGGTGTCTTGCAATATCAAGTCCTTTCCTACAGACTGTTACAGAGGGGATGATGATTCAGAATATGTTAAAACCAAATTAAGATATCATTTAGTGTGGCTTTATTTAATGGGTTAGTCAAAAATTTCAATCTAAAGAATCCTTGAATGAAATTCCAATTTAGAATAATTTATATTGCAGTGTTGTTCAGCTTCCAGGGTAAATAATTTATTTCTATTCATCTATATAGGACCTTCTGTTGAGTATGAGTGAAAATGATATAGCTGAAGAGCCTAATGGGGTATTCAGGTTCTTATAATTCATATAGTATCAGTCATTTCATAAGACAGAATGATCTGCTGTCTAATCTCTCTTTCATCATTTTCATTATTTGCACCAACCATGAATTACTCTACTGGAAAATTATCTAGAATACGTTCTTATGATCATCTCAACTTAATATGGTTACAAACTCAACTTGCCAAAGGATATTTACCATAGTTGTTAATGTTTGGATGGCCACTTTTATTATAAAAAGAGCAGTGTTTGAAGACTATATCTCAATAAAAGACTATATAGTAAATATTTTAGTGAAAGAGTATTTTATATTTAAAAATTATATCTGCTGTAAGTAACATGCCTACTGATTTATGATTAACCTTAAGTTTTGAAGATGAAGTGACTTGTGATATAGGAATTTAAAGATACTCAAGTGGATTTTTAGGGTGAATCAGTAAAAAAAAAAACAAAACACAAAAAAAAAAGAAAAACAACTCCCCCCGAACCACTCACAATACAATAAACAGCTGCACACACACGTGCATAGCCTGCCCAAAAAAAACAAATCGAAGTCTTTAGCGCTTTAAATATTCATAATGGCTCTTTCAAATCGATTTCTTACAGCATGATTTTTCAGATAAGTCTTTTGTCTTCCTATTCATTCCTATTTATTCTTATCTTCTGCTATAACTTTTCATACTTCATCTATTTTTACTATTATAACCATAGGCTTCAGGTTTTGCTGCTGGATCCTGCTGATTTTTAACACTGAAGAGTGACATAACTTTAGCTTAGCCTTGATGAAGAAGGTTTTATGTATTCATATGGCAACAATTAAAAAGGCATATGTTCTTTGTGGTTTACAGTAAATGAAAGGTGATTTTTACCATCAGTGGCATTGCTGATTGCAAGTGCATTCTGTTTCAAGTTAGAAGTAAGATTACACAAATAATTGTAAAATCTTATTTTGTGAGCTTGGATATATTCCACAGGCAGTGACGTGGATTAGAAGACAAGATCATCTTGTTTTATAAGTAAAATGCTGTGTGATCAAATCCAAATAATTGTGGGGGTTTTATTTCTGTCAAGCTCTGTGGATTCAAATCCAAGTAATTAGTTCTAATTTTTTGTCAAGCTCTGTGTTTTTCTTGGTGATACAAAGTTCAGCAGGAGTAAGATATAGGTTTGAGAATTAGGAGGGTTAAAAAGCTTCTAGAAAAATGGAAATAATAGGGCAAGAATTAATAGACTTTTTAAGGAACTTAATAAAAAATGAATTTAGATAGTAAACTTTTTAGCCATTGTGTAATGATTGAGATTTTAAGAACGTCCATGATTTGACATTCAAAGAAGTTGTTACACAAATGTAGTGAATGTACAATTTGCATTTGTACAAATATGTAAATTATCAATAGTTTAAACTTGTTCCTGCCTTCACTGTAAGGAGAGATTAGGTCTCCTCCTGATTTATTTTTAATTATTTAGGATTTTTCAGAGGGAGAAGGAAGAAGATGAAAATCATTGCAGGTCTCATAAGCATGTGTATAAGGTACAGAAAAAAGATGCAATGTGAAGATTTTCATTCAGAGCTATTGTACGCCTTTCAAGATCTTGTTTTAACACCTGATAGTTGCTCCTCATTAAGTGTTTAAAGAAAGATATTTTTGTATTGCAGCATAATATGACAGATTTAGAAAAAAAGGCTACAGCTGTGAATATTTTTTAGTTAGTGGTGGGTTTTGTTAATACTAGCATAAAAACTACCACCTTGTTTTTAATGGGGCTGGCTAGGAGAATGTCTTGCAGAAGTTGGTGTCTGCTTTAGTATTTCACTGACTTTAAATTGCTTCTACATGATTATTTGAGCAACAGCAGAAAAAAAAAAAAAGCTTGTCTGCCATGGCGGGGCTCTTTCTCTGTAATGCATTTTCAGAAAATAAAGGGGGCACAATGTTAGGCTAATTTGACCTTCTGCATAATGGAAGGGATAAATTCCCACATGACTTCTTAACACTCCTGACCGAATGTAAGACATGTATGCTGACTTTCTGTTCTTTTGAATGGAAGGTCTGGAACTTTGGTAGATCCAAATGCCAGTGCCATTAATGAGATCTGGCACTGTCCTGCCTCGTCCTGGAAGACAGAGGGCTCACTTTGTGGATGAGACTCATAAGCCCAGATCCATAATTGTTTTTATATACATATTTTTATATATAATATATAAAAGTGTAGGAAAACTTCTGTATCTATATACCAATCTCTAGCAATTATTTCTGAAATTGCAAACAATTTGATAGTTTTGTGAATGTTTTGACCAAAAAGCACAATTATTGTACAAAACACTATGAAAAGGCAATTCTGCTTTTGTGGTATATACTAGCATTCAAGGAGAGAAATACTTTATTGTGTTGACCTTGGCTGGATGCGAGGTGCCCACCAAGCCACTCTATCCTTGCCCTCCTCAGCTGGACAGGGGAGAGAAAATAAGATGAAAGAAAACTCATGGGTCAAGATAAAGGCAGTTTAATAAAGCAAAAGCCATGTGCGGAAGCAAAGGAGAAACAAAGGATTGATACTCCTCATCAGCAGGCGATGTCCACCACTCCCCAGGAAGCAGGGCTTCAGGACACATAGCAGTTGCTCTGGAAGACAAATGGTGTGAATAACGAATGCTCCTCCTTCCTCCTTCTTTTTCTCAGCTTTTATTGCTGAGCAGACGTCATATGATATGGAATATCCCTTTGGTCAGTTTGGGTCAGCTGTCCTGGCTGTGTCCCCTTGCAAAATCTTGCCCACCTGCAGCCTGCTGGTGAGAGGGAAATGTTGGAGAGATGCTGTGCCAGCCCTGCTCAGTAGTAGCCAAACCCCTGGTGTGTTACCAACACCTTGCTAGCTACCAATACACAGCACAGCACTGAGGGCTGCTGTGGGGAAAATTAACTTTGTCTCAGCCAGACCCAATACAGGGAAAAATGCACAAAATTCAGATGAGAGATTTTATTGAACATAATCCTCCAAGTAAAATAAAGCTGTAGCATGTATTAAAACAAGACTCCATTTAATACCCCAATTTAGTCTGTGAATACTTAATAAAGTATTACAAACAAGGTGATAAAATGCATAGTGAACTATTGGGGGGAAAAGCTAGTAGAGAGCAGTAAGCTGAACGTTTAATATTCCCACAAGCTACAAGGACACAGTTTGTGTCTTACTCCTTTGATGTATATTTGTTGGTATTTAAGTATATGTAAATTGTACAAATATAAAGAAAAATACTGAACCCATTGATTCTACCCACTTGCTCTTGCAACAAAGAATATGAATCTTGCCTCTTTCCAAGAAAGAGGTATTTTTATCTAATTTTAGACCTCCTTTCTCTTAGCCTCTGTTAGTGATAAAGTATTCCTTCTCTTGCTGTTCCAATAGCAGCCCCCCGTACGAGGTGAGGAAGCTGCTTCTGTGCCTGTTTCAGACTGATTTCAGCCTTCTTGAGCACTGCTTCAGCTGTCTATGCCATTCCAGCTGAGGTTTCCCTAGTGTCTGGTACACTAGCACTGTGTTCTTTGACTCTGCTGGTACAGTCTCTGCCTAAAGTATTCTACTATTTTTGTTTGTCTCACTGTTGTGTTATATTAGGGCTGAATGGCTAGTTAATAGTCCTCTTGAGTGTTCTTAATTTGTCTTCAGTGTCTACAGTGTAGATATACATATCTAACGTAGGCTGATTGCCCTGGACTCCTCCAGTAGTCTCAGAAGTCACTAGAGATCAAATTAATGGAATCTAAGGCACTATTCATTTCATTCTAAAGAAAGTGTCTTAACAGATCAAATGAATCACACCTTGAAATGCTTATTATGCCTTCAAAAAAAAAAAAAAACCAAAAAAACCCCCAACCCACGAAGGATAGATTTAGATGTTGCAGTTCCAAATCAAGAGAAAAGAATTATACTTTACTTTCCCATTTTAGTGTTATATTTTAAATCTCTAAGTATATCTCTCAACTTTGTCTTCAGTGTATGGACAGGCATTGGGTTAAACACAGGACTAACAGGCTAACTTAACTTTTTTTTAAAAAAAAAATCTTAGAGCTTTAGAATATGTGTATAAAAAAATCTTGTGTTTCTGGGGTTTCTTCTGCAATTTCATCTTCAGAATATTCAGTTACTGATTGTACAAGATAAGATTTCTGATATCTTCTAAATTACTGGACAGCCCCTAAAGTTACAAAAGTCAGTATCTTGCCAGTTTTTCTTGAACAGCACATGATTAATATCTTCTGTTTAGTCTGGGATTACTTTGTTTTGTTTTTACTTTTCAAATTAATCTTTGCAGTTACAGCTTACAAATTTCATTAAGGTCTATAGCACATTTTAAATTAAGTTGAATAAAATTGCATATGGACCTTGTGGTTTATCTTCTTGGCAATTAGGGCATTTATTTAGGGAGAAAGGATTCTTTTCATGGCATGCATGCAATCCATGTTTCATAGCAAATAACATGAAATCCTTAGGCACTTCAGTGCATTATATTATAGTTTACTTTATTGACTTACTTAACTATCATAGGTCTAGAATTATGAGAAGCAAGATTTGTTTGCATATTCTTGGTCATGCTTTAATTAATACTGGTGATTCTGGAGGAACTATAGGATAGTTGCTGTCCCATTTTGTACTAAAGCTGCTGATTTTACCATGAGAAGTTGAAAGGAACTGAAATGAAGTTAGGAGGTTTACGCTGCTGTAAAAGTAGTAGGTTGGAAGAACCAATCCCGCTTCTACAGAATAATATTCCAAATAGTGGTCCCACTTATTTTTAATAGTGCATATCAGAACATGGATGAATCTCCAGAATAAACCAAAGTGATTCAAGACAGGGCTAATGCATCCTTTAACTTAGGACAATTTTATTTATTACGTAGACACACACACACACGGAAACGCCTGTCTGCATGAGCAGGTTGTTATCTGTTTGTCATTTCTTGTTTATGGTAACGAGTTCACTTTTTCTTTTAGTTTGTCAATTTTATATCTATTCATTAAGCTATAGATAGTTTTAATGAGCCCCATGAAGGTTATTAGGAGCTGAGAGTGTATGCAGAATAAAGCAGTAAGAAATGATGCATCGGCTGTTTGCTTTTGTGACATCTCCAATAACATGAAGGTGTAAGATGCTTGTAAAATATTTTGAGATCCTTAGATGAAATCTGACAACCTAAATTAAAGCCTGTGGATTTTATGTATGTGATGACATGTATACACATACAGATAAAAATTGTTGATAGGCAAAGCCTGAATATATGACTGAGCTGTGAATATTCAGACAAGTAATTATATGCTGTAGCAATAATGTTCTTGAGGTAATACACTAAACATATCCTAATGATCAAATGAAACATAGAATAACTGAATTTGATAGCACTATAACTTCTGAATTTTAAGCTCTTATTTTCTGTGCTACCCAAAGTATGTTTCAGTGGTTAATTGACAGTGCTGTATCCAAAGTTTATCAAAACAACCATGTGGTACAATATGTTTCTGTCCTGCACAGAGCTGCTCTTAAAGAAGTATTGTTGGTCAATCCCAAAAAATAAGTTGGGGTCCTTTCTTTTATATCTTCATCTCCAAATCTATGTCTACCACTTACTACTTTGTACTACTGGAGTAGCAGTGATTATCAGCTCCAGCCAGTCTTTCACTTAATTCTTCTGCTGTTCTGATCCCTTTAAAGATTTCCATAGGAGTCACTGCCAGAACTTTCTTGAGAAGATTCACATTAATCACCTACTAAGCTTATACAGCTGAGAAAGAGTTCCACCTTTCTTTTCTTCCTCTCCAAGGTCTAACAGTTGCAGACAAAAATGACCTCAATTCAGGAGCCTGCCTTGGTTACAATTACAAGAGCCTTCTGCATGACTTGAGCTAGCTAATTAAAATTCTCATTAAAGTCTGAGCCATTGAAGCAAACAGCCAATATATCATTTCTCTCTGCTTTACAGTTTATATACTTTCAGCATCTAATAGCCTTCATAGGGATCATTGCATTCATTCAAAGGCCATAACTAGTTACATTCTGGCCCATATTTTCAAAAATGTCCCTTATATTTGACATAATTGTAATGTTCTGGACTCATAAAGCCTATCCAACAAAGTCCTCGGTGTACGTGCACGTGTGGTTTCTGTTCAGTTAGTTAGTTAAGATGTAAATTTTTCCAGTCACTGAAGATAACTGCTTTTGACTGTTTAGCCCCAGCTTCTGATACATGCGATTGCAGGATTCTTCTCTGATATCTCAAAAGTTGTAATGCTCCTTATATTGTCTGATTGGGAACATGGGGCTCTTCCTTGCTTGTATTCCTCTTTGAGGGGCACCACTTCTTTCAGACATCTCAGCCCAAAACCTGTTTTTGCATGATGTTGACAAGGTATTGCATACTTGAAAATAGCCAGCCCTGAGTTTTTATATTTAACAGATAAAAGTTAAGGACATATATATATACAAATGTGTGTTTTCTGGATGTTTTTGTGTATGTATGTGGGAGGAGATGTAGTCTAGAGATCTGTATATAAATGTATCTCCATGAAGCGTGTAATCAGAGGAACGATTTCTTATTTTTAGAGACTAACTCAAGTTAAATTGTGGAAATTATTTTTTCCCCTTTCACCTCCATGGTCTTCCAGCTGTATCTGCACACAGACCTGTTACACAGTTGTAGTGAGAAAGGAATGTAATTCACACTGAAAACAGCTATAAATCTTCAGTTTAGACTTATTAGCACTGTCCCTAACCATTCTGATGGAGAACACTTCATTAATTTGCATGGACGCTCTTCAGAGGATAGTGACCTTCAAACTACAGAAAAACTGGTTTGTTTTCAAGTATATCTTACTGACCTTTTTTTTTAAATGTGTTTCTGTGTTTAATAGATTAATGAGTGGATTGGGAAGTGTGCTGGAGCTGGTTTTTAATTAAACATTTTCACTTCTTTTCAGTACACATCTGCTCTGACCTATGATGCTGTTCAAGTGATGACAGAAGCTTTCCGTAATTTGCGTAAGCAAAGGATTGAGATCTCCAGAAGAGGCAACGCTGGAGATTGTTTGGCAAATCCAGCAGTACCCTGGGGTCATGGTGTAGAAATAGAAAGGGCATTGAAACAGGTAGCTTCCCTGGAGTGAGTGCTGGGATGACTGCATGTGTGAAATTCTCTCTAAATGCTTGAAAAGAACCTTCCAGTCTCCTACCCTGCCTGGGTCTTGCTGGGAATAATGTGGAAGTCAACTCCTCAGCAACATGTCTCATGCTAAGATAATATATTGCATATGGAAAAGAGTCTAAACTGAATGTTTTTGAAATATCAGTAATTATTTATGGAAATAAAAAATGCATTTTCTAAAATGAAACAAACTTAATTCTTCTGCTACTTTCATCTTCGTCTGTATAGGTTCAGGTGGAAGGTCTAACAGGGAATATAAAGTTTGATCAGAATGGAAAGAGAATCAATTTTACAATAAACATCATGGAACTCAAAAGTACTGGTCCTCGGAAGGTAATTTGAATTGTCTTAGTGTCTTTAAAGGTTTTACCATGCTAAGCAACGGTTTAAGGTAGGTAGTGCAATCAATACTAATTAACACTAATTACAACATGAGTTGTGATAATATTTATTCATAGGTGTATTCTACAGTGGTCTTGCAGAACAAAGTAAAAATATCTATTATTTCTTTCTAACAAATACGACTTCTTATTGCTGGTAAGTACTACGTAAGAGTATTTTCTTTTCAGTTCTGTGGATTAAACTTTTTGCATTCTCATGTGAATTGCTAAATGCGTGTCAATATTTGGGGAAATATGCTTCTGAATGATAAATACAGAATACAGCTTTACAGTGACATTTCTTCAAATGTGATTATCTTTCTGCTCTAATTCCAAACCTTTCAGGAAAAGCCAGTTTCTCATGTCTTCCTAAGCTGGAGTGTTTCATAACCTTTCAATCCTACAATGTGTGATGTTGATACTAAACCATGTTAATATGTGAATGAAAATGACATGCCTGTATTATACATATGAATGTGAACAAATGTCGTTAGTTCAGTCTTGTTACTATACGTTATAGTCTTTATCTACATTAATATAAATGTTTACACTGGTAAATCTATAGTTAAAATACTTCTCTGTGAGCATAAATCAAGGGCATAGTAATAACATGCTTTACCTTTCCTATGAAAGTTCATATTCACTGGTGTCTCTGCGTCCTATAAACTCTCTTTAGATTGGATATTGGAGTGAAGTGGACAAAATGGTTGTGAATCCTCTTGATGGCCCTCTTGGAAATGAATCTTCAGGACTAGAGAATAAGACTATTATTGTCACCACTATTTTGGTAATTAACCTCATATTTTGTCAGAAGACAGTCTGTCCTACAGTGATTTCTTTCTCGTCATTATGTTAGTTTAAATCTACTGTCTTTTTATCATTTGAGGTTATGACCTGTTACTCACCTAAACAAAGTATGGGAATCAGGGAAATGTGATTCAGTATGCAGTTTTGTTCTGTAGAAGACAAATGGTCATTGATTGAGCATCCTAGAATGGTAAAATTTTTAGGCCTGAAAATGGAAATTATATACCTGCTTTCAAGGGGAACTTTGTCTGAGAGGCAGAACCATAATGTTAGTTTTACCGAATGGCTTTTGCCAAACAGCAGAGACTTGGTTTTATGCTTCAGAATTGTGACTGCTGTGGACTGGTGAAGTATAAAATAAAGCATTTGAAGTTGTATTCTAGTTGTCTAGAAAAAAAGTGTTACATACTGTTACAGAACAGTAGTAGTATAGTATACAGTTTTCTGTAAATTATGCGGCTTCTTTATCAGTTTGGGCAAGTCCAACATAGACCAGCATAGGAATTTCACTGGATACAAGAATAATTCAGTAACAACTGAATAAAGAGGAGATACATTACTTTAATATGACTTAGGACTCATCACCAGTTTCATTGATGATAGAACTTTACTGCGTAGTTACATATATCTTGCCTATTGTTTACTGCATAGTTACAGATATCTTGCCTGTTGTTTGTGCAGTAGTTCAATAAAGATACAGTCTGGAGAGCCTGAAGTGTTTTCCCAGGGAGGGATGTGGTTGTGAAATAGGAACAAATTTTCTTGTATTAAGACAACAACAAATGACATTAAATACCTTTGCCTTCTTCCATCCAAACTGTATGAGAGAAATAAACTGATTTTGCAACTTACTCTTTCTTCTCTGAGTGCATAACTCCTGTTAACATTCATGGTCATTATTAACATACTGCTGGAAATCACTGTACCTGTAAGTACTGTTATTTGTGTATGACTGTGGAAAATGCAGCTTTTAAATGTGTTAAGGACATGTCACAGTAATAATTAACAGTTGACATATACATAGTGTGTGATTCAGATGTTATCTTCTCTTTTCTTCACATGTAAAAGGAAATGTAGTAATCTATGAAGTGTACAACTGATACACCTGTCTCTTTACCAAGTAGCTAAGGCAAGTTCTTTCTGTGCAGGAGTCCCCATATGTCATGATGAAGAAAAATCATGAAATGCTTGAAGGAAATGATCGATATGAGGGCTATTGTGTGGATTTAGCTACAGAAATCGCTAAACACTGTGGATTCAAATATAAGCTCACAATTGTTGGGGATGGCAAGTATGGGGCGAGGGATGCAGACACGAAAATCTGGAATGGAATGGTTGGAGAACTTGTTTATGGGGTAAGAATCTTTTATAATAAAGCCATTAAAGATGACTGATGGAAGGAGTGGGATTTGGTTTAGTTTTCTCTGTAGAGCAGAAGAAGATTATCTGATTCCTTTGGTAGAGAATTAATAGCTTGTATCGGCATGAAAAATTTGGAATTAGATTTAAATGTAAATGAAGTTGGGGGGAAGGGAGTACATATTTCATCCTTCTGACCAGGTGAGAGGCAATGTCCTTTACAAACACTTTTAAATGTCATATACTTTTAAAAGGGCATGTGTAAAAAGGGAGGCTTGGAATATGCCAACCATACATTTGTATGTATTTCAGTAAGAAGAATTTCAACTAAAAATTTCTGAAATTGCTCATAGGACATTCTTGGAGAAATTAATGTTGCCGATGTCTCAGCTGTCCTATTTTCCATATCTGAAGTGCAGTAGAAACACACCATTCCTTGCTCTGATCGTTGTATTAGCTATTTATTTGCCTTTTTTTTTCCGTTACAGAAAGCTGATATTGCAATCGCTCCATTAACTATAACATTGGTGAGAGAAGAGGTGATTGACTTCTCAAAGCCCTTTATGAGCCTGGGGATATCAATAATGATCAAGAAGCCTCAGAAGTCCAAGCCAGGAGTGTTTTCATTTCTTGATCCATTAGCATATGAAATCTGGATGTGCATTGTTTTTGCTTACATTGGGGTCAGTGTAGTTTTATTCCTGGTCAGCAGATTTAGCCCATACGAGTGGCACACTGAGGAATTTGAAGATGGAAGAGAAACGCAAACTAATGAATCAACTAATGAATTTGGGATATTTAATAGTCTCTGGTTTTCCCTGGGTGCCTTTATGCAGCAAGGATGCGATATTTCGCCAAGGTTGGTTACTCGCCCGTTTCGACTTTGTGCATTTTTGGTCTCGGCCATCTCAGCCAGAGGAGGTTCATGGTGCATATATTTTCACTCTCAGAAAGAAATTAATTGCTATGTTTTTTCTCTCCCTAAAATCACAAAACTCCTTGAAATAAAAGCAGTGCTCTGACATAGGTTCACAATGTATTTGATCGATATTGTCTTAACGTCGATCATACATTTGCCAGGTGAAGTTATATACACCATGCAGAGACTGTAAAATGCATAAGGTTCAAGTCATTCCATGCCTTCTTGGAGGGGTACCGTGTTTTTGCTGCATATTCCCATTTTACAGTTGACAGTGCATATAGTTCACAACAACTGTAGTGGGAAAAAAGGGTAACATACTAGTCACTGACGACACAGGCAGCGCTTTCCCTCTAAAACTCACTACATATTGTAACGCAGTTATTAACCCACTGTTTTCTATAGGAAAGCCTTGAACTGAAATAAAAGCCATGTGATGGCTCCAATTTCATGTGAATATTAGCAAAACACTTTCGGTTTCCCATGGCCTAGTTTTAGAAAAATCACAAAGGAAATCGTTAAAATGAATTTGAAGGTCCGTTTTAAAAATGCTTAATTCCTCATGGATTTTCACCTACTTTATTAAGGACAACTGTAAAGCACTTAAGTTAATTCCTTTGCAGCTCATTAAATATTCTATTTCCCTTGTGCACAAGTGGTTCTAGCTGTGATTCAGCGAAGTGGTAAGTAGGTAGGTAAATAACTACCTGCTGCTTGCAGGAACTATAGTAACAAGTGAAATAGGGCAACTGAGTTTAAGGAAATCAAATTAGAAGACTTACGTAATTATACTAAGCAATTTAACTTTCTTCTAAACATCCTAAAGTAAGACAGGGAACGGGTCAATTCCTAGTGAGTCTAGTGGCTAGTATGCAAAATAGATAACACCAAAGGAGCATTTCTTAGATATAAGTTGTGTATCCCAAAAGGCAACAGTAGATTTTTCAAGCTGTTTTACTGTGAAAATAGAAGAGCAATTATTGTGTGAGAACTTCAGCAATTCTGTATAAAGGCTGGCATATCACAGTGAGAGATGCCAGCCTTTATGATGAAAGATGTGATAATTTGGCATATAACACCATAAGAATTGTACACAAGAAACGAGAGCCAATTGTTTCATGAGAAGCTCTGTTATTTTCAGTCCTTTGGGGTTTTTGTATTGATTACATACTTCACAGGTTTAGTTGTCTGCCAGGTCCTCTGTTAGCTACAAAATTATTTCTATTGAATCAAGGCCATAGTAGAATAACATTCTTTTTTATTATTGTTATTTTACTGTCTATTAAAGCATGACGGTCATGCAGTGTGATAACTTTGAAAAGGTGATGTAAGAATAATGATAGTAAATGGTCATCAGGAAAGGTCCATGAAACTAATAATTTTGGAGATTCAAGATTTAGTTTCAGTGAGGTGTTTAATGATGCTTTATTTCATTACAAACATATTTTTGAGGAAAGCAGTTAGTTTGTATATTACCTGTTTATTAAAGGGCTGAAAACATCTCAGTTATTTTTGTTCTCGCACTAAAACTTCCGCTATGGAATTTGAACTCCTTTCAAATGAGTTAAAAAAGATGTGAAAAGGAATCTCTTCAGACATCAGCAAAATGTCTTTGTGAAGTTAAGTTTAACACTATTGCTGCAATCATTTCTCTAATGAAAGTGACAGCACTGTTTAAATTGTAGAGTAGAGAAGTAACTAGGGCTTCCTGACTCTGAACTAGAAGGTGACGCTGAGTAAGACTGAACCACCTGGAAACTGGGCTACAATAGCAATCCCCAAGTTGCCATGTAGCTCAGAAACTATATAGTAGAAAATAATAGAAATAAACTATAGGCATAGAGAGTAGATATAGACTAGACTAGAATAATGATAAAATGATAACAACTTAGCAAAATTTTCCTCATCTTTTTTGAGATGTGAGCGTACTCTCAGCACTACCCTGCAATACTTTTGTAAGTGTGAAGTGGTGCACAGATTTAGGTAATTGTGCACAGAAATTGTTGTTTTAGGATTTAATGAATGAGATGCTGGTAAAATTGTGGGTTCACACTAGCATATAATTATCAATCTTCAGAAACTTTTTGAAATATACATAAAAAAAGGAAATTATTTATTTAACTGGGACAGACCTTATGGGAAAATTTTGAATGCAAATGACGCTCAAAAAAAATTTTAGTTATAAAATATGGTTTGGGAGCCATCCATGTCTGGATTGGCATTGAGCTTACTCTTTTTCTACAAAGTCAGTAGTGACTTTGCTGACAGATCATGGGCTTTTGAAGATTATTATAATTTATAGCAGATGTCATCAATACAATATAAAGTGCCATATAATCAGCAGTTATTAAATGCACATTGTCAGAGATTTCACCTTGCATATATATATTTATCATATAATTCAATCTTTTAATTGTAGAAATATTTTGTACTAAGATTACCTCTATGTCAAAGTAAATATATAATAAGTATATAACAATTTTTCAAAGGTGGCAGAAAACATATTTGCAGAACACATCTCAATTTAGAGGGAACTTGAAATAATTTCTTTTCTATGGTCCTTTTTAATAACATATTCTGGACCTTATCTGGCTTAATTTTAATGTAGTAGAGTGAGTTAGTGTATCTGTTGTGACATGGAAGAAGTCTTTTCATGTCTGAATTATCACAGAGATTTTTTACAATAGCAATTAGTAAAAATAATTTGTCCAGAATTGGTTCTATTTATATTTTTTTCCCAGTTTAATAAATCAGCTTTACATAACTATCATTTCCTATCTATATAGCTATACAAATACTTGCTAGAATTCGCTTGAAATCTCATTCACAATGCAGTAGACAGTAAGTAAGTGATCTGTAATTTGTTTACTTAATAGATAGAGGAAACACATCAAGACATACCCAAGCTGTTTCAGCGCCTTAGTACTAGACATTTATCTACATGCACATTTCTGCCAAATAATTAATCACATCTCCAAAGATTATGTACTCCTTCCTATAATGTCTTGTTTGGAAACAAAGTAGTAAGTAATTTGAAAGTTTAAAGGTTCATTACAAAAAGAGTCAAGTTTGACAATAATGGCAGTATCAATAATTAGTTTTTTAGTATTGAAAATCACTGAATTTCTCTAGTTGTGTGCTGTATTATGTTTTACATATTTTCTTGAGTTCTCTTTTCTTCTCTCTTCTTGAGCAGGAGATGCAAAACAAAGAGCCATAAGAGCCTACCTGCTGCAGTCAAAAACATCAGATTATTATTATTTAAAAAGTCTACTTTCTTCACCATTTTTCTTCATTGTAACTGTTTCATGTTGAGTCCTCAGTTTAAGTGCTTGTACCTTTCAAAAGTTGTGTGCACTTTTTAGTTTATGGATATTCCCTGGGCCAGTTTTAATTGCAAATAATGCTATTTGTTTTTCAGTAGAAATTGTCCACAGCAGCATAAGCCATTGTTTTGTGGAAATGAGTCTTTGTCTGAATGTCTTAGGAAAATAAGCATGTTAAAGGCACTTAATTTTAAGTGCATACTGGTTTACCGGAAATCACTGATTTTGTTTGATCCTCTATATAATGTCACACAAATGCACTTCAGAGGGAACGACAAGCTTATGTGTTAAATGTAGCACATTGTGATGGGAGCAGTTTCATTTCAGGACGTTCAGAATTTTGAAGATCTGGATCGCTAAATTCCACCTAAAGTAAACTCTGGAGTCCCGATCTCAGCAAAGTCCAGGAGATGTAGTGGAGTATGCCTTGATCTCCCATCTGATTAGTACTGCTCTCTGAGATAGTCAGAAATGCTTCCCTATAGTATAATGCATCATTTGCATAAAACTGATAACGTGTGTTCCTTTTTAGGACATTTCACTTTACAAATCCATTTCATACTTGTTATTAGATCCCTGTCTGGGCGCATTGTTGGAGGTGTGTGGTGGTTCTTTACCCTCATCATAATCTCATCCTACACGGCTAACTTAGCTGCCTTCCTGACGGTTGAGAGGATGGTGTCTCCCATTGAAAGTGCAGAGGATCTTTCCAAGCAAACAGAAATTGCTTATGGGACATTAGATTCTGGCTCCACTAAAGAGTTTTTTAGGGTAAGAATTTCTACTTTCTAGATTTCTGTTTTGTTTTAAATAGGTCTTCACTCATGTAAATGTGTTTTCCCTAGGCTTTATTAAAAGGTTGCTACAAAATGTGATATGTGCAGCCTAACTCGCAAGTATAAGTGGTTTTGTTTATTCACTATCTTTACACTTAATTGTCTATATATAAGGGTCATGCAGAAGCAGCTGCAAGGAATTACCTAAAAAATATTCCACTGTAAAATAAAAACCAAGATATGTTCAGAGAAGGGAATTGATGTCATTCATCTAAGTTGTAAGCAGCTAACTATTCTAAACAAGTCTACTTAATATTTGTGCTATATTTTAGATAGTCACACAGTGAACAGGGACATGGGAAGGTGCACAGTCATGTTCTAATAAGTGTTTCACATGATTTTCAAGCTTGCAGATGAGGAATGGGATACAACCCTGTTGGCCCTTGGAGTAAATCCGTGCCTGCTTTTGAAAACAGTTACTATTTGTTATTTGCATTACAGTAATGCCTTGGAAGCCTGTCCTCACCATCTACCTCTGTATTTCAGTTTTAAAAATGTGAGAGGCCTGCAATGTGTGAGTCTCAGGCTGCCCTTGAGACACCAGCTAACATGGTGAAATGCATCCAGCAAATGAGTGAGACACTAGGGCTGCTGGGAAAACACCGTGACTGTTTTGCCTTGTCTGTGTGCTCTGTGTCTCTCCCTGTAAGAAAGAAGTGGATCTGAAGTGCTGCAACTGCAAAAAACCTGTTTTCATGTTTTCCAGTGGATGATGATAGCATTAGGTCTAAACATAATGTATTTTAAAATAGTTATAAATCTTCTGTTTACATTTCAAACATAGCCTACCATGAAATTGAAATAAAAGAAGTTCTCACAAACGTTTTTGTAGTGTATAGTTAGAGCAGTTAACTGCTAGACTATGGTTTTCTCTAGGTCCTGTAATGTGTACTTAACTGGTAACAAACTAAACAAACACCATATTTGTTTCAACCATAGAAAAGCTTTATTTTCTTATTTTGATAATAGATCCAACGTAATGCTGATTGCATTCCTGTTGGCTAAACCAAAACTGACATCAGGAGTGTAAGCTAGTAAAAATGAGATGGGGTTTGTGCTAAGAGTGTGTAGAAGTGTTTAGAAGCCATACAAACACGTGCTGCTCTGTGAGCATAAACCTTTTAGATCATGGCTATAGTGAACTAAGAGCAGGTGAGTTCTTTTGAATAGTTTCTCTTTAGAGCTCTTTAGGCTTTCTTCGAAAACAAAAAAAAATGTTTGTATGTGCATGCATCACTATGTAGGTTTTGTGCTTTTAGCACATCTGTATGTCTTTCCAATTACACCTGTACACAACTAGTGTTTCTGGTGATTACCTGAGCATTAGTAATTTATTTTTGTAAAAATCAGATGGAAGCTTTGTGAGGGCATGTTCTTCACCTTTTTATAAGTTAGTTTTGGCTCTGCACAAACAAGGCTATAATGATCTCTGGAAATTTCTGCCCAGCAATTCCTATGGCAAACAAGTTGGTGCATTATGTGTAATGCAACTTCCTAGCCTGATGGCTCCATCTCCTATTTGCTAAAAATCACTTAAACTTGCTCAGTTGTTTTTCAGGAAATAACAGAAAGTCAGAATTTCTTTCTGGAGACCTGAAATTCAAGTTTCAAGAGTGAAACTTTCCCTGCTGAAGGCAATGCGAAAGCAGTCCCTAGCACTAAAGAGACTAAAACTTCACCCAGAGTATTTATGTATGGGGATGGGTTTGGAGTGGATGTGTGATTTTTATATGACTTGAAATTAGGAGAGATTCTTTGAACAGCTGGAAATTGCTTGAGTGTTTTTCTAGCAGCAAGCTGAAATGGACTGGCTTTTTCTCTACCACTGTCGTGAGCTGATAGAAACATTTGGGGATTTTTTCACAGTTAGTCTGTTTTATCTTCAAGAAGTGGCACTATTTACAAATGGTGGTAATCCATCTACTGATGGATTGTATACTGGACGTAAATCTCAGTAGCAGTGCCCGAATTCCTGAAACAGCACAAAATTAGGGATCATTATTGTATACTGGGAATGAGAACAGTAAACTGAATTTTCTTTGCTAATAATATGTTTTCTGATAATACCTTGCACAAGTGAAAGAGATGTTTCTCACCATATTCCAAAAAGGAATTCACAGCAATAAGCTAGATGGTGAAAGTTAGCTGAAAAATCCTATCCTGAATAGCTGGATATATGTGTGCGATGTTAATTGAGAAAGGTGGGTTCAAGTCTTTGTCCACCTTCAAGCAGTCCACCACTGCTTAAATGACATGAACTCATTGAGATGTTACGTTGAGTATGTCAGGGATGTCTCATTAGCTTGTTCTTTCCTTTGTTTTAGGATTCTAGGCTTTCAGCCACCTGCCGTACCTACGCAGTAGTTCATGTCTGCCATGGCTGTGACTGGCTCCAGTGACTAACATGGTGAATAAAGTAATCCAGACATAGGTTAGAAAACCCAGGTGGAGCAAAGATAGTGGCTCACCACGCACCCTACAGACAGTATGGGAGTAGGTATACAAGCTAGTCCATATCACTTTTCTCTGAGATAACAGCCTTGGCACTCATGACAAAAGGTGTATTGCCTTTGCACTTTCCCCTATTTTAAGTATGTGCTCCCTAGCTTTAAAGGTAATACAGACTAGTAGGAGATATTCTTACCAACAGTGAGTAGATCATCAGTTGGCACTGAATCAAAAACATAACTGAGAAAAAGAAATGAAAAAGACATTGTACTCTAGTGTTCCTGGTGGTACTTTAAGATGAGGACAATCACGTGCCGTGTCTGTGACAACCGGGGGATCAGGCCCAGCCAGCATGGGTTTGTGAAAGGCAAGTCCTGCCTGACCAACCTCATCTCTTTCTATGACCAGGTGACCCGCCTGGTGGATGAGGGAAAGGCTGTTGATGTAGTCTACCTAGACTTCAGCAAAGCCTTTGACACGGTCTCCCACAGCATTCTCCTGGAGAAGCTGGCGGCCCATGGTCTGGACAGGTACACTCTTCGCTGGGTTCATAATTGGCTGGATGGCCGGGCCCAGAGAGTGGTGGTGAATGGAGTCAAATCCAACTGGCGACCGGTCGTGAGTGGTGTGCCCCAGGGGTCGGTGCTGGGGCCCATCCTGTTCAACATCTTTGTTGATGGTTTGGATGAGGGAATTGAGTGCACCCTCAGTAAGTTTGCAGA
>VWZZ01004905.1:22500-31779 GCA_013399095.1 Psophia crepitans | reverse complement strand
GCGTGTCCAGAGAAGGGCAACGAAACTGGTGAAGGGGCTGGAGCACAGGTCTTATGAGGAGCGGCTGAAGGAACTGGGCTTGTTTAGTCTGGAGAAGAGGAGGCTCAGGGGAGACCTTGTTGCCCTCTACAACTACCTGAAAGGGAGTTGTGGTGAGCTGGGGGTCAGCCTCTTCTCGCAGATAACTAGTGACAGGACAAGGGGGAACGGCTGCAAGTTGCGCCAGGGAAGGTTCAGGTTGGAGATGAGGAAAAAATTCTTCTTGGAAAGGGTGGTCGGGCATTGGAACGGGTTGCCCAGGGAGGTGGTGGAGTCACCATCCCTGAGGGTGTTTAAGGAAAGGTTAGATATGGTACTTAGGGACGTGGTTTAGTGGGTAATAGGTGGTGGGGGGATGGTTGGACTAGATGATCCTTGAGGTCACTTCCAACCTTAATGATTCTATTATTCTATTATTCTATTATGAGAAGCAGAAGGTTGGTATGTCCTGCGTTGAAAATATTGTTGCAGAAGTAATGGCTTTAAAAGTATTTTTAAAAGAAAGAAGAAAAAGTTAATGACGGTTTTCTGAGCAGTGGACATCAGCAGGCAATTATTACTTCTTAGTAATAATGTTATAGATACACAATTTTTCTTCAATTGCAGATCCATCAGTTCTCTTGATTATATGGTAGTTTTCTACTGATCTCAGAGTCGCTGCTAGGAGAACTGTGAATATGATCCAAGTCTTCACAATTCGGTTCCACTGAGTTGGGATACTCACCACTTCTGATACTTACTAGTGTGTATGTCTTAGGGATAATGCTTTTAGCGTTCTTAGTGCAGGTGAAAGGCTGAACAAAGATACACAGTGCATTGTTGTTGCATTTTCTCTTGGGTTTGCAACCTGAACTAATGGGCAAGGCATCAAATTAAATATGTGTGGCTCTGGTTTTCCAGAAGCACATAATTTTTCTCAAGTCAGTAGTGGATTGTAGTGGTGAGAATGTCAATAGGACTGCAAGCACTGCTTGGAAGATCCAGGAGTCATTTCAGTTGATCTTGTACAGGCACATAAGCTCTACAATTGCAGATTGCAGATACTGTGTGATGGAGCGGTAAATGGTGGAATTTCATCACTCCGGTACGTACTATTGACGCTATGACACCACAGTCACACAGTATTTTTACCTTCAGTGATTTCTCAGCAGCTGCTGTAAATACAGTTGATGTATGTATCAGCCAAGACACATAGTTGAACTTCGACAGGAAAAAAGTCACTAACCCAAGAAGATAGACTACTGCTTACTTAACACTGCAGAAATTAGTTTTAAAGCAATGTCTATATGTTTTAACTCCTGAAGTTGCCTTCCTTACTTTCACGGGCTATGGCACTGAAAGAAAGAAACAAAGTACAACTGTGTAAGTATGCAAGCTTAACATTCACTGGAACATTTCCATGCTTTCCACCTCCTTGAAGGCACGCTGAAAATTAATATCAAAGTGATAGAACAAAAGCTACTTACTTTTACAATTCAAGCATAGTTTTGTGGTTTGTCTAGCTCTGTTCATCAAAAATATGTACAAACTTGGTAGACAAATTAAATCAATCATGGTACCTTTTTTTCCCACTTTAAAAGATGAATTGTAACTAGTCCCATGTGTAAGGTAAGAAGTCATCTCAAAAAGAGAAATGGACATGCAGATCAGTAATTAGACTAATTTACGTTCTCTCTGCATTAGTTTTAATTTAAATTCTTCTTACATGTGCCTGTTTTTGAACCAACAGTATGACGTGGACAGACCAATCTGTTTCATTCTTACTGTTTTGATTGCCTTTAAGAGTAGATATTCTGCCAATGTAAAAGCAAGCAGAACTGCTGTGTGACAAAGAAGTTTTCTTTAGCTTTCACTGACAAGACTATGCAAGAGTTGCTTATTCTTGCCAAAGAAGCAAGAGTTCCAGAATGAAAAGGTGGGCATGAGAGAGGTGCTGGAAAGATGCTAGTCCTTGCTGTCTTACAAAGAAGTCTTCCTCCGTACTGAAAAGCTAGCAACAAACATAAGAAGAGCTGACAAGACCCCTTGGGTAATTTCTCCCGCAAAAATGTTTTCTGTTGGGATGCAAAGAAAATTGAGCCTGAAGATTAGTAGTATTGCCTTTTCTGAGGATCTTCAACACGATCTGGTGTCTCTAGATATATGGGTACTTTGAAATATTTTCTTAACTTACAAAGGTATTTAAATTGATGACTGTATTACAAAAGGCTATGCAAAAAGAGAGAAAGCATATAGCAGTCTGTCTGTGAACCTCAATCTGTTTTTATGCTCGTCAAGATACTCAAGCCTCTAAAAAAACCCCACAGGAAATCTCTCAAACCAGTGAGAAGAGAAGAAACGCTCTGATTTTTGAAATGGTATTGAGGTAAAAATTCATGAATCATACCTCAACCTCAATTTTTGAAGTGTGAGATGTAGAAGTTATAGAACAAACATTTCCAGGGTTAAATTTTCACTAGCTCAACAGAAGCCTTTGAGAGGTGAAGGAGACAAAAGACTCCGTTATGAAATCTTCTGTAACTTTTACCATGGACTCTACTCAGTACTTTAAGAGGCAGAAGCTACAGTGCTGGCATTTTACGAATCTGTGAAAGAGATTAGAGAGTATGGGCTTGGCTATTTAAGTTTGACAGAAAAAAATATGTAGCTGAAACACTGAGGAGAGGTAGATCTGAGCACTGAGATAATGGAAAGGCTGCACTTTGCATCCACCACCATGTTAGTGAAGGTATGATTGTATTTTTTCATGGTCTAGATGGTTCAAGTGATGAACTTCCAGTTGTTTTCTTGGTCCTTGCATCTGGGCAACACACTAAAGCATTGATTTAGGCCTTTGTGACAGTAATTTTAAAAGAAAATGCAGTAATCAGTATTTCCTTCGTTACCTCAAAGCATATCTCTGTTATTTTGCAAGTTTAGTTTTTTTCTCTCTCCACAATTACCCAAAATCCTACTGTCTTGCAGACAGCTCAGTGAGCCTAGTGACCAAAACACTGTGGTGCTTCAGAAACTTTGTTACATATATTACTCAGAAAGCTTAACTTCAAATTAGTATTTGCATAATATTTATTAAATAAAATGCATTCCTTTCTAACAGAATTTTCCTTCCTTGTTCGTAAAGACAAATTGTGTCTGATAAAAGAAGCATACTATTCCCTGATCTTCTCTTTCAAGTTTTCATCAAGTTTTCTTAGATATTCTAATCAAAGTATGCTGTGTAGTAGGCAATTTTGTGCTGGGCAAAAATTAATTTGCAGCACTATAATCTGAAGATTCTCCAATGTTGTGTAATTTATTTTATAAATTGAAACACTCTAAAATAAGTATAAATAATTTCTATCTGCACTGCTCCTGGGGGCAGATCATTCCATAATACCACACTTGTTATGGTCAGAAACATTCTCTTATATTCCAGCCCAAATGTATTTATAACTAGTTTATCCTCAATTGTTACAGTACATTAATAATTATTATGTGGATTTTTGTTCTTCTTAGTGTTTATTTTCCTGATGCATTAATACAGAGCAAGTATGGGCTTTTCTGAGCTTTCATCTCTGTCAAAACTACATTTATTCTTGATTTCCAAGCAAGTCATTTTGGTTCTTGATCATCTCACAGCTCTTCTGTGTGCGTGTTCTAATTTGAAGTAATTGTTCATGAATGTGGATGAACAGAGGTGTACATTACATTATGTGCCACTTGAGATCTCAGCAATGCTTTATACAAAGGCACTAATATTTCTGTCTTTTCTGGAAATAACTTTCTTCCAGTTGTATCACATTGTTTTCTGGTAATTATTTTGATCATAGTGATAGATTTGCCTTTCTTTGCTTTTTATCAACTGAAGATCTTCAATTTTATTGCAGATTTTCTTATTGATCCCAAAGTGTTGGACCATGCTTCTGAACTGGGAAGTTTCATTTCATTTCTGTGATTCTAGTGCTCAGAATTTTCCACTTCTCTTATAGAAAAGATAATTTCCCATGGTCTGGCTTGATGTATTTTCATATCCCAATTTCCTTTCCTACAAATTCTAGTCATTTTTATCTTGAAATGTTTGTACTCCAAAGTGTCATCTGAAGCTTTGCGTGCCATGTAGTACTTAAGATAAAAAAAGCAGTGTTTGCTTTGAATGCTTTTTCATTCTTGTTAAGTCCAGGCAGTATGTTCATGGTTCTGGACTCTGGGAATAGCACCTGCAGTTCACTACAGAGCTGTGATTGCTTGTGAAAGTGCTTTTGTATTTTGGGATTTAGATTATTCCCCCTCCCCCAGTATGGGTGCAATAAGTTCTTTTTGTTTCGATCATTTCCATTTCTGTACCCTCGTTCCTAATACTTACTCTTCCTTTATGTTAATCTCGTAAAAAACAAAGCTGGTTATATATTTAGCTTATGTTCCTATGTGTAGATTGTCTTTGCTCTCTGCACTTCTTCCCACCACACAGCAGATACACTTTCCTTTCTTCCATTCTTTTTTCACTCGTGAGGTTCGAAAATCTGCTGCTATTTGCCGGTTTGTTTCTGTTTAGTTTATGTGACCTACTGTTTCCTCCATGTTATCAGGTTTCGCCTGATCAAATCAGGATCCTACTTACAAATCTACATTTGTATCACAGTGATGTAGCAAGGCTATCGTAGTAGATACTGCAATATGACTATAGTACAGCAGTCCCTCATTCAGTAGGTTTATTACAGTAAAGTTAGTTCTAGGAGTGGACAGCGGATTTGCCTTGTGACCAGCTCTTCAAAAAGAACAGATGGATTTAGGTCATCATTGTGGACTTTAGTTTGTGTGACATTTATCTGAGTTTTTCATGAGATTAGATTGAAACAGTCTGCTTTGATTTTATGAATATAGGGAGTGATGGGGAGGAATTTTGATTGTGTTGAAATTGAAATTAATAAGTCTCAGAGTAGGAGTCATTTCAGCAAGTATGTTATCAGCAGTTAAATGGTCTTGAAACTTTAACATCCTTTTGTAAGACAAGCCATCTTGAACACTTAACTCTTTAAATTACGTGAAGAATATGATGACAACATAGAATTCTTGTTTTGCACATTCTTAGAGAAAAGTATTTTCAGTAGGCTTTTGAGGAATTAATTCTTGAGGTAGAATGTTTTACAACTTTTATTAATAAAAGACCAAATATATTAAAGATATTTTAAGTGACTCAAGTAAGTAAAGGAAACTGGAAAGCCATAAAACTGCATCTGAAGAATGTGTAACTGATTTTTACCAGTACTGAAGAAAATGATCAATATATTGCAACATTTAGGTCTTCCATCCATTTGAACTTTCTTTCACCTTAAATATTCTACCGCTATAGACTAGGTTACGCATTTTAAAGTGCTTCATCTCGAGCAAATTAAAGCAGCTGAAAAACTAGTTTTGTCGTCTTCTCTGTTTTTTGGATATATCAATAGTTGGTTTACTGTGTAAATTGGCAAAATTCATTTGTTGTTACACTTTCTATCTTCTGGTGACAATACCGGTTCCTGTCTTTTTATTCGGTATGGAAGGTCAACAAGATGGTTACACAAACCATATTTAAGCATTAAAGTTTTGCTTCTGCTGTACAAGATCATCATCTAGTAGAGTGTTAGTAGTCTGAGGAGCTATTTCTGTCAATGACATACTAATTACAGCACCCCAATTTTAAGAATAATAGGTCTTCGAATGACAAAATGGAAAAGTTATCTGATGACCCACAAAATACAGTTAATTAATTTGATAAAGCTTTGCATAATTTAATTTCCTAATGAGTTTCTTAATGAAGGCAGCATTTTACATTTAAATGAGATGTGTACTTTGTAATAATAATAATAATTTTCATAGTCAACATGCCCAGTGGTGACATGATACTAAAAAAAAAAAGTTGCCTCCTGGGGCTTTTTTGAATCAGTCTGTATTTTCATAGAAGTGGTAAATAATGGGAGAAAAAGTGTTCATTGTGAATGTTATGGTCTAGTATTGTCACGTTGGTGTTGATTGTAATACCAAAGTTATAACTGGCTTTCAACATTTCGTAGAGACACTGGAGTGTCTCCTTGCCATAGCAATCAGCCACAGTAGTTAAGAACAACGTAGATTATTTCCATATTCTTGCATTTTGTAGTTAACTAATACAGCAATCTGCAATGGTTCCATTGTTTGAATCTCATGACAGGAAATTGTGGTGGTTGTTACAGAACACTGCTGTCCTATAAGGTTTTTGATGCCATTAAAGAAAGAGGCTGTAAGAAAGAGATGTGAAAGCCCAGCTTGCACACAGGGCATCCTGCATTCACAAGAATTCTGTGTCCCCATGCCTTAGTCCGCTCTCACTGATGAGACTTCTGCACACTTTTCCAAGTGCAGAAGATCATTTACATAGGAATAAAATCCATGGTCAACTATAGCATTGGCCCAATTTAAATAACAATGATCTGCACTTTTTTCCCCACAATGTGTTTGAATTAGGGTAAGTGTACATGCATTTTTTAACAATCAGATAATGTTGGTTTTATGAGTGAGGAGAGGGGTGTGTATGCACAGAATGCTAGATGAAAGTCTCCTAACACTGCCCTTTTCTATGTCCTTTAGCTCTGCCTTTCAAATAAAAAGCAAATTCTGAAAACAAAATAATGAAGGAAATACAATGACACAATTCTGAAAACGATGTATTACTAAATATATTGCGTAGCAATATAAACAAAAACCTTAGAAGTCAAGAGGATCCTCCAGGTAGTGACTTATTTTTTCAGTCTAGACAGGGTCAACGACTAGGTAGGGATCAAGAGCTGTATGAATTCCAGTGTGATGTTTTTCAGTGTTTATGGCTGTAGAGGACTGTGCAGTCATGGCAAATTCTGAATGTTATTTTCTGGTGACGTTTTCATTACAGTTTTTTATTTCATGGTTGCTGGGTCAGGTATTCCTATGTTCATTTGTATGGCAAGGACCCTGTGAGCCATCTAGTGGGAGATTTCTTCTTAACACTTGACCATTTGGGAAATCTGTTCCTTGCACTTTTTCCCTTTCAGCTGTCCAGGACAGCCCCTCAATCTGTCATGGACTTCCCTCATCCTTCTCACTTATCTGTTGTGATCAGATTTCTATGATAGGGAAATGGGGAGTTGTGGGGTTTTTTTGAGGTTAATGACAAAAGCAGAACAGACTTTACTAGACCTCTGTTACTTGATATATATCAAAATCCATAAAAGGTCATTTTAATACAGAGGAAACAATGGAGTAAGAAAAGTTAGTCAAGTCAGTTTATGAAACTGTTCATGACAGTTTCTTAACTGGAACAAAGAATGCTTATTTATTTAGTATTTGAATGTTTGTACAAGAAGAAAATAATGTTTTAAGTGTCAGTGTAACCTCTTCTGTTCTACACCATGGGATCCAAATGCCTTCTAATGAAAGTTGTAGTGACAGGCTCCCACATTCATGTTGTCTGTTTTGGGTTGAACTGAACCATGTAAGACAACTCTAAACCAACTTTGTTCCCCCCTTTATAAAGCAAACCTATGGTAATTCATGAGGTATCACTGTAATCATTTTTATAACTGTTAGAAGCTTGATGTCCCATGCTTAGCTTGTAGTGGTAAATCCCATGCAGCAAGTTGGCTGTATGCTGCCAAATGAATGTTGACCTATGACAGGAATGGGATGGAGCATCTGGGTTTAATTAGAAAGTTCAGAGAATGAGATTTCAGAGAAGATTGAGCTCCTTCATATGAGGCCAGGGACTTCTGAGTCCATGCCTGAGTGGGCTAAGGAAGGAGGAGATCAAGCACCCTGCAGAGCTAAACACTGGTAGCTCTGCTTCCAGGGAAGTGAGCAACAGCAGCAGGACTTGGTGAACAGATGATAGAAAGCTGTGCACTTAAACTTTTTTTTGTACGCTCTGGTGAAGTTGATGGAGTCTCTCGGACATTAAATGGCCTGGCTGACTTGGATCTGCGGGTGGGAGTCTCTTTAAGGCATGGAATGCCATCTGTTAGAGGCACTTAGCCATATCTGTGCATGTATCAGGTAAATTATAGGCAGAGCAAAGTGTAATACTGGATTTTTACTGATGCAGTATACAGTGATGGTTTATTTTGTGAGCTGGCTTTCCAGAGATGGTGCAATATACCATTATTTGGGATTCCCTTAGTTTTTAGGATTATATTTTTTAGGATCTTCTTGGATGAAGCAAGAACAGTGCATACGCAATATGGCAGATGTTTAAAGAACCTGAAAAACCCACTGTGCCTTCAGTGCGGAGTTATTTTTCTCAGTCATTCCGGTCATCATGAGTATATCCAACCCTTTTGATATTGACGGGTATACTGGGTGCGTATAGATCAACAGATCAGGATATGCAGCAACAGATCTGCAAGGGAACTTCCAAAAAGCCAGCTATGCTGATGTAGATTCTGGTAATAGTTGGAATATTTAGATACTAGAAAGCCTTCTATGGCTCTTAGTACTACCAGAGCTTTTAGTACTAGTAGACGTGCAGAGACTGTGGAGAAATCTGGGCCTCAAAATCTTCCTAGTCTACATTTCTGGACAGGAGAATAAGGGTAAGTCTGGGGAAATGATAATGCTGTACTACAAGAACAGTGAAGCCTTGGGAGGAGCTAGTGAGAGCATTACTGATGCTTTCATGCTTGATTAATTTATTTTTAAAATGATGTGATTTTAGATCTTCTATTTAGAGCAGAACTGCAGTTCTGAAGTCTATGTTACGTCTCTAGTAGAGAAGTTTCTAATACATTTCATTATAGTACAGATTTAATATACTTGCGTATGTAGTATCTCGCAGAGAACTAACTGCAAAACCAAATGGTCTTGGTTTTCTACAGCAAAGGAGAAATAATAACTGAGTTACATGCAATATCGTGTTATATTTGGCAGTAGTTTATTGTCTACTTCGTATAACGATTTAGGTTGTCTTTTTAAGAAATTCATATCGGGTTGATTGTCAATTACACTAGTAGTTCTACAGATATTTTAATCTACGTAAAATGTGAAATGTTAGCACATTCAGGTTTTCTACTCAGCTTACATAAGGGGCCATGATAAAAACCTATACTTTCTTAATTCTTCGTTAGAATTGTACAGTGTATGACAATATGAGACAATATGGCTTCATATACTCTTTCCAACGGGTGATTGTTACTGACCCTGACTTGTCATATGTCCCATTCTGCCTGCTTTTTCCTTGACAACACTGTTTCCTTTTTGGTGACATCTAGGTAGCAA
>VWZZ01004905.1:0-17500 GCA_013399095.1 Psophia crepitans | reverse complement strand
CAATGCTTGACATTTGAAATAAACTTTTTTCTATGGTTTTATTTGCAGGTGTTCCATTAATTTTACTAGCTACATTTGCGTTATAAAGAGTTTGAAATCTAAAAGGACACTGTCAAGGTTGGGTCAGTGTTTTAGTTTTTGGCAGTGTCGCCACCCCCAACTCACTTGGATTTGTTCAACAGTTTTTTCTACAGACAAGCCCAAGCTGTGATGCTTAGAAACGCATTTTGAACTCTGAAGATCAAGGTTGTTCTGGGTTGGAGTGGTATTTGATACCAGCACATGAGGAGTCAGATAGGTGCTGATTTAGAGCTCCTCTTAACTCTGATGTGCAGGGACTTATGATCCAAAGATTTGGTTCATATCTATCTCTACTTTTGTACAATTGCGTTCGTAAACACATATACAGGGAGAAAAGAGAAGACTCAGTAAAAATTGATAAATGGCAAGCAGTAAAATAGTGTTAAATATTTTTTTAAAGTATGAAACAAATGCAGATCTCAAATTGTTCCTTTAAGGAAGCAGTTTTCAAACAGCTAAAAGGTAATTCTAATCACTAGCTAGTAAAGCTCTTTGTTATGGGGAAGAAAAAAAACAAACAAACCAAAACCTTGGCAATGTCTTTTTGAATTGATTGATAGTAACTCAAATTAGATGCAAGTCTGTACTGATGAAAATATAAAAACTTTCCTGAATCTTAATCATAATGAATATTCTTTGCTATCTGAAGTTACCATACATTTTAATTATGTGTATTTAAAAATGATAACTCTACTTACAAAGCAAAAAGGAATCCTAGGAGGGGTGCAATAATATTAATTCAAATGCTAATGCAAATCGAAGCAACATCATGTTTCTCTAGCTTTCCCTGTAGATAAAATTCCATACATTTGGTTGAAAAGCTTACATTTTTCTGCATTGTGGATACATTGCCTCATGCAGTATCAGTAAATATGTTATTTTGGACTTAAATAAAATTTGAAATACGACTTGCAGTTTTAGTTGAAAACCGTTTCTTAGGCTTAAGTAAAATGTCTACTGAACATTGGAGAAGACAGAGCATTTATCAGAAACTTGAAATCCCTTCTTGTGGTACAAGCTCTGAGCCTGTTTCTGCAAGCCTGTGAACACGGTGTATACTCTCGGTGCCATCAGCAAAAGAGGTATATACAGTGTTTTCAATGTCAAACTTCCCCCTAGTTACACTAAACCATTTCTTAACTCATCTGCAATCCTTAGGTGTTCTGTGCATTACTCCTCATCAGGAATGTTGGGGGATGCATTCTGATTTTTAATGTTAAATGCTAGAATGACCAAACTAAAATAATACTCATATGGTAATCTAAACTTTTTGGAAAAGTAGAATTGCATTACTGTATACAGTGGAAAGCTATTTATTGTACCTCTGGGCTTATTCCTCTAAAAATCGTAGTGTAAAAAAAAAAAAATCTTTGTCAAGCCTGAACTGATGTATATAACTGAAATAATGTAAAGTTATATTTTCATGTTTTTATACTTAACAACATGATGGGAATACATAATGTACGAGTATTTCAATTACAGATAATGTTGATTGGATAATACACATCTCAGTTAAAAAGCAGTAATCATAGTTTAATATCCATGTTACAGTACATCAGTATATTACTATATAAAGTATGTCTGTGTGCATTTAAGTGAAAAGTAGTCAAGAGTGATGAAAGCTGTCCAAGGGTTTTTTATTCATTTTATATGAAAACTGTTATGGAGCAACCAAAATGTTTATGAACTCAAACTTGTGTAAATTTCAAAATGTCCTTTTACTGTAGCTTTTTGTTTACAGTACAGTATCTTATTTTCTGCTTTGTTAAATGAGTAACGGTACAAAGCTGGACATACACTTTCTAAGACATTAACGTTCCCGTTTTTTCATGTATACCTATATGACAGAAAATGCTTCTGATTTTATTTTTCAATCTAACACATGATGGCTTTTCTGGAGTGTTGTATAAACTTCAATCATACATAAAAAAATCTTCTTAAAAAAGGCAAAAGACCTTTAATGTCTGTTTAGTATTCTTGAAATCTGGTTTCTTATTTATTATAAATGTATTTTCATAAGATTTTACATAGAGCAAACCTGTTTGTCCCCACAGACATGAAATTTCCTTGAAGAGTTTTGCAGAAAGAATATGTCTTCCCCAAAATCATCCTGTCATTCAAGGGTAGATTTACTGTAGTTTGCGTTATTGCTAAACAAAGTAATGTAACTTCCTAACTTTCTTGCCAACAGTATCATTGTGTTTCTGGAACGTAACCCACTTGATCACGGTTGTAATGGCAGTGTGATAGGATGATAATGCTAGCAGGTTAAGTATCTAGTTGTCAGCTTGAATCAGTTTGTTTGGTTTTTTTACTTCAGCAGATTGCTGATGTGTCCAAAGTAGAGAAAGGACCTGAGAAATGACAAGTGTTTTGAGTGTATATTAGTAGTAGCTGCCAGAGGTCTAGTACAATGAAGAGTTCGCTGTAACAGCAAACAGATTGAGTCTGAAGAGGTTTGCAGTGTGAAAGGTTCAACATTTTTATTTAAACGTATTACACATTTTTAACAGAGTGTGTTTTCAGAGTATCAGCCTTCTCTTTGGCTGATAGATGTAGACAATATCTTTACATGAAGTACTGTGCACAAATACTTGTGTTTTAAAGTACAAATACATTATTTCAGCTATCATTCGGTATGGTTAGTTGTATGAGTACAGTGGTCACCAGCAAAATAGGACCATCATCAGCTGTTGTGCATGATATCCCTAGAGGCTACTCAGACCTGTTTCACAGGACGACAGTTTACTGTTGATTAAATCTTTTCATTTAAGCTGTCATGGGATCACAAAAATTTGCTCTGAGAGACCTATCAGGTCCAAACTATCTTAGGAATTCATATTGTATCAAGCACTTAGAATAAAATTCAGCAAATTACTTAGCTGTGGACTTAACTTTGAACATTTTCCCCAGCATCAGTATTGCAGATAATACAGAGTACTATATACCTGTGTGGGACATAATAGAGTTAGGGAATTGTACACAGTAATGGCACCAATATGATAAATTTCATTCAATCTATGCCTAATACTCTAAAATTTGGGGCTCGTTCAAATAGATCAATGGTAAAATTGCCCTAAAATTGTTGGGTTTTTCTGTCTTGAATGCTATCTTTCCTCTCTCCCCAAAGAAGTAGTTTGGTAAGCCTGTTGATATCCAGTATCTGGGGACCTACAGGAACTTGAAGTGATAACAATTTCATAACAATAAGAGTCTTGATTCCTACTTACATTTAATGAGTGTCAACTCCTGGTATCCTGAAGTAACTAATATTCGTAACACAACTTTAATTTTTTTAGAGATTTCCTTGAAGTAGTGAATGTCACTTTGATGATCACAGCTTCAGTTGATCATTTAATGCTTTAACATAATTTTTGTTTAATTTATATTCTTTGAAAAAAATCAATCTTTAAAATACTATTTTTGTAAACAAGTGGCAAAAAGTAGAACATAGTAAGATACAATACAAAAATTCTGAGAATTACAGATCTAACTCACCTGCAGCATTTGTGTGTCATGAGACCTTCCCACAGTCCCTAATCTTGATGAGCTTTCTTTCCCTCTTGCCCCACCACATGCAGTTAGTTTCAATACATACTTTTTTCGCTTGGTAGGCAGATAGGAAATAGAATCACTGTATATAATACTTAATTTTTAAAAAAATTATTTGGCAGTCATTGAAATGTTTGTTATAGATTATTGCCTATGTCTCTCTTAGAAGCAGTGATGATGAAGGTGGGAATGATAGCTCAGATCATCTAAGCTAAACCCTTAATTCAAGTGGCATCATCCGCTGCACTGTTGTTCTGTCAGTCTCCTTTGTACATCTCTTATTGCTAATGAAAATTCGGCTACCTCTGTAGGCAGCTCAGTGCTTTACTTACCTCAGTGGTAAGAAAATTCTTTATGCCTAGAAGAAAAGCATTTAATTCCACAAAGATTTCTAGTATATGACTTCGCAGCATTTGTCCACAGTTCTTCCTCACAATACACTTGCAACTCTCACTCATCAGGAAGGGACCACTACGACATGCTGTAGGCAGAGAGAGAAAGTTCACACCTCATTTGTCATTATTTTTATCAAATACCGACTTTTCATGACTGACTTACCTGTGTTAAAGCATTTACTCCTACTTGTCTTCGAACTGAAGACTGTGATTACATAATTAAAATTATTTATTTGCTTTAAAGGTTCCAAACCTAATTTTGGAAATGTATCGTACAGTATAGGAAAGGACTGCTAAACATTAGTGCCTAGACCAGCCCCTTGAACTTGTCTTCAGCTAGTTCCTATCTGGAGGTGGAGGAGGTGCTACAAAGAAAGGGGTCCCCGTGGATCCCGCATGCCGTGCAGGACCACTCTGCCTCCTTTGCATTGTTCCACATGCGCAAGGCAAGCAGGTGGGCAAAGTTGAAATAGGAGTTGGAGAGGTGGTTTTGTGTCATTCTTCTGGTGCCCCTCAACCCTAAAAGTTGAAGACCTCGGACAGGATATATCCCTCTTTTCTAACGATAGAAAATATGCACACAGTTGTGGTTATTTTTTCTTTTAAAAATCCGCTCTTAGTGCAGTTTTGAAATGATAGTTCTTTTAGTTTATGTCAAACAGTTCTTAAAATTGGAAAATAAAATCTATTTCCAAAGTCATTTGCTGTTAGTACACGTACTAGCTTCTTAGAAGTGGACAGCCTTTTGAGATGAGCTTTACTGAAGCATCAAGAGCATCTTGTTAAAAATATACTTGGAGGCTTTTATATGCAACTTTTTACCCAATTTTCAAGTTGCATTGTTATTGCCTGCCCTTCAGCACCATATTCTCCGAGTCAAGAGAAAAAAGTAATTAAAGAGGTCAAACTGTAGCTCTTTCACTTAATACTGTGCTTTACAAATAACAATATTTTCAGTAGTTGGTTTCCTATGAGTTTCATTATAAATGACAAACACATTTTGACAAACCACATATTCCTAAATAGAATATTCACAGAAATAGTTCTGTTTCTGAACAAGCAGATATTTTTTATACTGTCACGATGACTAAAGATACAGTAACACAAACTACGTGATTTTTACTCAGGTGCTTGCTTTTATATTTGTTACTGTTGTTTTTAATAATTTCACAAAATGTTTGGAAGAATATTTACATAAAATTGGGACTAAGTGGCTTGGCAGCTAGTACAAGTTACCTGTAGCTGGAATTCATCATTCAGTTGCAGCCACTATGTGCTAATAAATAAGCACAGTTGCTAGTATATGAAAATTGTGGATGCTCTAGTATATACGTATGTCTGCATTTCCACACAAATATGGAAATGCAGTAGTAAAACTAGTGCCGAGTTTGATAAGGCCGTACTCAAAACTGTTGATAACCACACTAATAATTCATAGTAGGGCCAGTAGCGAGAGGAAGGTTCATAAGCAAGTGCCTTACCACCTTTAGTTTGAATGAGTATGGAATCTTGCATTTCCATAGGACAGTATGAGTCCCCGTGGGACTCAATTAACAGTGAATCCCATAACTTCAAAATCTGGCGTAACTCCTGTGAGACTGTTCTCACTGACAGAATTAGTTCTACAGAACTTCTGTGAGAAGAATGGGCTCTTCTCACTACCTTTGGCATACACAAAAAGGTCGGACGAAAGCTATTGTATGTGTTACTGCCTCTCACTTCAGCAGCAGGGATGATGGGTTTATGTATACATGTGTATATGCTCTATTTTTCAAATTACACTGTCTTACCCATTTAAAAATCCACACGACTGATCCAAGAGGCTCAGGTTTAGTTAAATCAAACATTACATGAACAAGGACAAACAAAAAACAAAACATTGCTCTCTGTAAGTTATTACTTGGTTTTCTGAACCAAAACCTCTATAAAAACTTAATGTCTCCAGAACAAAATAACTGGGCATTGACAGGGCTGGGTACTACAACTTTGAACATTGTGCAATAATATATACTGCTATGGTGCTGTGGCAGAATTCTGTCCACATTTTATATTGGTTTTTTACTGGCATAGACAAATGAGTAGTATAAGCTATAGGAAATCCCTCTCACGGTGTAGGCTTAGCAGACAGTTTTCAGGCAATTTCTATTGATTGGTCATATCTGTGGCATTACCATGTTCTTTAAATCTGCACCTTCTGAATATAAAAATAAAGCATGTGATGAAGTGTTTTTATAAAGCTATTATCTTCAGTGAGAGCAGTATTTTACTCGACATGCTTTCTTCATCCCGATGGCTATACTTAACCTAAAGTACTTGTTTTCAACAGGAATGGTTTTCACTCTTTCACTGTATGCTCTTGCTTATTCTAGGTGACCTAAAATATATATAAATATAAATGTATTTTTTAGCATTATAGATCCAGAATTAGATGCAGAGAACATTCATCAGTTCTGCTTAGTCCACCTTGTAAGCTGCTTGCTGTAGATCTTTGTCGGTTTATGTCTGTAATTTACTTTTTCGTCTTTTATCATTGGGATAGATTTTAGCATGCTGAGGAAAAAACCCATTGCTTACCCTGCTTGCTGATTCGAGATGTTGCCCAAGTCATTCGAAGTCATTCAGCTGACAAGCATGTCCCGTGGCTCTTGCCTCTTAAAGATGCTTTCTCAAACAGCAGGGACAAAGACAGCTCTGAGGGCATTAAGGGAATGGGCTTTGGTCGTGTCCTGCCTCGCTGAAGTCCAGGGAAGCTGGACCAGGCCTGAACCTGCCGGCTGGCTGTATGCAGCCGCGCAGTGATCACCCTGGGATCGCCGCACTTGCGCTCATGCTAGCAAAGCTGAGTGCTGTGTGTGGTCAAGATGCAAGATGCAAAAACTTACTTCTCCACTCTGACTGTGATGCCAAGGGAGAAAGCTATCCTTGTCTTCCCTTGTCCACGCTTTCTGAAAAGCTTTTTTCCTTCCCTGAAATGCAACCGTCCGTATTTGGCAAATTCAGAATGCAACTTTTGAAAAATTGCTTTAATACAAAATAATCATGTATTTTCTCTGCATAGAGAAAACTTGGTGTTTACCCTCACTCCAGAACACTAAGCACAGCCATCCTGGCTGGCTGAACAGTTTTATGGAGATTTTTCTCACAGGGCAAAAAAAGTCCCTAGTTTATGAATCATGACATTATATATTGTAACTGAAAATGTGTTAGCTTCTCAGTAGACAGGATCATGAGAATGTAAGTGCTATTTGTTTTCTTTAAGATGCTAGCTAAGATTATAGTATGTGGACAGTCTTTATGCGTCTTGCAATATGCTGTGTAAATCAGAGGATTATCGGCTTGCTGAATGATTTTTCTGTGGTATAATGATATATATACAAATAATACCATTAATTTTTTACTTTTGTAAAGGGTATGCTTTGATCACTTACACAAACCTAAGCTGGGAGCAATACAAATAATTGAAGTTTGAAGCAAAACTGCTCAATGTGACATCACCTAATCTATGCTATTTTCTTTTTTTCTTTCTTTTTTAAACATTTGTAGAAAAATCTGTCTTGCTAGAACCAACAGGTAACAAAAGAGTGGATAAGAGAATGCAAGCCTAACTCCAGTGTGACTACAGGGTGGGGTTTTGAAGCCATGACTTGAAGCTATGATATTGCTTAGTAAATAAAATAGAACTTAAACCTCATGTGAGTTAGAAAGTTAGAAGAGGTTCAGTAGATTTTTGTGGTGTAGCTGAATCATAGAAATGTGTCATAATGAGTATAGACACTGAATATAGCCTTTGGCATTTAACACTTAGACCAACACGGCTTCCAGGTATTGGCTCTTTGGGCTACTTTGTCAAATTGTTATGGGCCAGAGTTACTGCTTAGCGAAATCCAGGTCCCGTTCCAGCTGCCTGCATCAAATCAGTTCCAAATCTGTAATAAACTAGACTCTTTACTTTCCAAATGAGGAGTTTATGGTTCTTTTCATCTGGCTTGCTTCGTATCATAAAGTCAAGATTTCAACAGCTAACTACAGTAATTATTTTTCTTTTCTTTCCTTTATGGCAATGCACTTCAGAGTCTGGTTTTTTTTAAAGTTTTTAACTAAAAGCTTTTAACTACAATTGTAGAAAGTGTTTACTGAGGGGAATGTGGATTATCAGTCAATCCAGTATTTTTTTTAAGACACACTTTAAGAAAATGTAGAATGCTTCATGTTATAGCAGAGAAAAAAGATATGAGGAACTGTTGCAAAAGGATTTAGGTGAGGTCTTGTTTTGCTTGTTTTTCCAAAAAGTTTGGTCTTATTTGTTTACTTTCACTGCAGGTTTTTTGTTTAAAAAAAAAAAATCTCTGTAATCATCCTCTGCTATTACATGCTCTGATGACATTGGTTGGCATCAGTGAAGCCACCTGGATACCTTGGAAAATGTTCCCGTGTTCATGTAGATAGATGGTAGAATTGCCCAGTGTAGTAAGAGGTATTTTCTGTCTGATTTAATTTCTGTGTGGATGTGCTTGTTCATTTGTTTTGTTCAGTTTTCTTTGTGGTGCAGCTACAGATGCAGAGATCAGTGGGGAAAAAAACCAAATACAGTATTTCTTAAAATGATAGTGCAGAATACGACTGAGCACTCCTGAAGAGCCTCTGCAGGAAGGTGTTTGAAAAAATGTCTTTTAAAAAACTGACTTGCCTCTGAACATCCCTTAGTGAGAGGGGAAACTAAGCAGCTTCCATGTCCTGCGATTGTCTTCCCCTGAGTAGAAAATCCTGTTCTAAAGGTCAAAGTGTGTATAGAGAGATTTTTGCAGAATCAGCCCTAATTGACTGAATTCTATATAGAGACATAAGTATTGCTATTGAGCATGTGTGAAGTGCACAAAGGAAATTTCTTTAGGAAGTAGATTAGCATGATTTTGTTATTTCCTTTCAGTTGCATCTTCAAACCTAGCGGTGTCCAGGTTTTTTCTGAATCAGTACAAAATGCACATGGATTAATGCTCCGTGTCCTCCTCCTGCAGATTTCCATCACCATTACATACCATTTGCAGTTTCTAGTATGAACAGATCTTCTACAGTAGATGTCCTCATCGAATTCATCACCTTACAGGGCTTAGCTCATGTTTTATTTCACATTCTAAAGAATTAATCATATATGTAAGTCCTAACATCAAAGTGTCTGAAGAAAACTGATCGTGGTAATAGACTTCTTTTTGGCCCAAAGAAGTACCCCTGAATCTTTGAGGATCCTTTCCCTAGAAACCGTATTGCTACTTGATTTTAATGTGAATTTTCATCCATTATTGTCTTTGTGTATGAATCATCTTGCACACTGTTTTTCTCCCTCTTAGGAACAAAAAGGTGATGCACGGGACATCACGGGAAACCCTCTGCAGATACTGTCATTTGTATGTATAGGTGCTTGGCTGTTTCTTCCCTTAATTCCTCAGAGATCTCTGTGGCTGAAAAGATTTAAATCTTCCAGACTTTGCATATATCTTTGCATTGGAAGCCTGTTTTGTAACCTGTTAACGTTCCCTCAGTGGCCATTAACTAATGATTAATGATGCCAACTTTTAATATATATAATACCTTGAGGCATGTACAGTGTTTTACAAGTAATTTCATATTTATGGCACTCTAGAGTGAAGACTTGAGCATGCAAGTTAGGATGCTAAGGATAACAGATGACAAATGAGTGAAGGCATAGGAAAAATAAAATGTGAGACATTGCAGGCCACTTGTGTTGATGTGAATATATACTCTGTTTTGTGTTTAGTACTAAGGCATTACTCTGGTTCTAAATCGTCTTAATGAGAAATGGAGTAAGATAGAGAAATACTGGTGATTCTACTTATTCCAACTAAACAAATTTTTGTTTTAATGGTGATAACTGAGGAAAACAAAACCCTTTCCCATGAACATCTTACGCTGCTGATTTTATTTAGCATAGCATTGCTGCTTCTTGGAATATTTGCTTCATTTCTTTTTGGAAGCTCGTCCTTCAGAGAGACACGCAGCTGCAAATATAAAATGCTTATTTTGCAAGTGCCTGGAATTTGCTGAATCATTCTGTCTTTGCCAAACAAGTATTTTTTGATTGTTTCTACTCTGAACTTGAGAAGGTAGTACATTTTGGTAGCATTTGAGTTCTGAAATCAAGCTATGATACCTAGATGTATGAACATTATCTCTTAAATTAGTTTCTTGCCATGACTGAGCTCAGAAGCTTCTATGTCGTCTGCAAGATGGATTGCCCTTTGTGTTGTTTTACATGTCAGTGATTGTTATAAATGACAGTAAGAACCATAAAACTTAAACTTTCCATGTTAAAAAACCTTTCCAGTTCCATTTGTCTGTGTGCTCGTGTTCAATCAGCCATGTAAAGTGTCTTATTTCAGATACATTCAATTATAGTCAGGCCTGTAATTTCCATGCTTATTTGAAGACTTTATTAAATAAATTATGTAGCATTCACAAAACATGGAGTTAATCTTTCTGTCATTCCTTCAAGTTGATTCAGACTTGAGACCTGGTTTAATAATGATGTTCTTTAGAAGAGTTGTTAAAAATTAGGGACAGTGCACTGCCATTCCTTTTGATGGAAGGCACTTACCCATCTTTTTAACCTAGACATCACTTTGGGAAAAATTAGTTTAGCTGACCTAAACCAAAGAAGTATTTATATAAAAACTCTGAAGTAATTTTTATCTGTGGGTTACAATTTTTAGAGCTGCACAAAAGGCCTATTGTTCTTCTATAGATTAATTCTATTAATCTATTCTCGACTTTGGTGAAAATGTACCTCTGCACTATTAAGCCATCATATGTCATAATGCAGGGCTGGATGACTGTCACTTTTCATATAAAAGACCTCAGTGAACACAAATCCTCTTTGAAGTGACAAATATCCTGGCCCAGGGTTCGAGAGATTTCCTGCTTCCAGACACTCTGGTGTTAAAGGCAGAATGATCCACGTATGACATAATCATAAAAACAGTGCAAGAAGCACTGGGACTGGGCCATTTCTTGCCAAATACTCGTATGTAGGAGTGAGAACGGCAAGCCATCAGAAATTGTAACCTTTCCTGTACCCATCTGTCTGTCCATTTTTCCATTTCACTTTTCTCTGCTGCTTCTACAGAATAAATAGAAAAGATAATCACCCATTTTCTTATGTTAGAAAAAAACCCACCACCTCACTTCAGGCATCAGACATGCACATAAAACATACGAGGTTGGTCATCCAGCATGGTTTTTACTGTGAACTATCTTCTTATCGTTTGAATGTTCAGTATGCCTGGTATCTAAACTGAACAGTGAAAATTTCCTGCAAGCCATTTATCAGATTTTACCTCTACATGCCTATGGCAATTAAGTTTTCCCTGGTGATTTCCAAGTCTCATCAAAAGATTTTTATAAAGAAGAAAGTTAGACTGACATGAAGATGTTTAAGACTTCCTGCTCCCAGGGTGATCTATGCTACCAACGCCTGGCAACATCCCCAAACAGCAGTCTGCTGAGACAGCTTCAGAGCTTAGTTTTCACAGCCGCTGTGAAATGAGACAGAGAAAAAAGGCTTTAAATGCACAAGGGTTAAAACATGTTTAGGATGCAAAAGTGCTAGCCTGGTGAACAAAAGTAATGTCCAGATGAGCATTAAAACACCTAAGCCCACGGGATATTTCCAGGATCATCAAATCACTATTAATTATGATTGTCAAGCAATTATTTTAGTAAGCAATGAAATCTCTGAGAATACTAGCTTGTAGAGCGTGACCTTGCACTGGATCATTATGAGTTGATTCTGTATAAATTCAGCATGAGGATAAGCAGAAGTAGCCTTATAGTTATGGGTCTCTTTCAAACGGTGGTACATCGAGGCCGGCTCCATAGTAATACATCCAGCAGTGCCTGGCGGGTTCCCAGGCACCAGGCGCATCATCTGTCCCATTAAACTGCGACAGCAGTCCCTGGTGCACTGTTGACTGGTGCTGACCAAGCACGCTCCCAGACAACTCCCGGGGATGGTTTAGGGATGAGAATGTCCCAGTGATCATTCCCACTGAGCATTTTTTATGTTGTCGCAAGGCTTTGGCGTCCAGGAGAGTTTGCTGCAATAGACGGAGGCTATTGCGTGCTCGTTAGCTTGCGTGCATAGGAAGGAGTATTTTGGGGCATTTGGTTTAGCAGCGTGGATGTCACCTGTGGGAACTAATTAGAGTTGGAAGAGTGCAGAGTCTTGAATTCGGAGAGGACCAGGAGATTTCTTTGGGCAAAGAAGTTATGCCTGGAAGAGATTTTTATTAAAAGCCTTTTCTCCGATCCCCACTGGTATCATATTCACATTAAGGCAGACATCTGAAACAAGTGAAGAGATTGCCAGAAATACCTGAAGTAGTAGGACTGGTTATCTGAAGAAGTTTTAAGAGAGGTCAGAAAGAGGAAGAACAGTTTAAGAAAAACGAGCCTGTAATAGATTTTTCAAAAGCTGTTAGACCAAAAAATTTTCACCATACATGACAGGACGAATATGAAAATGTGGAATTGGTCATTAATGACAGCATAATTGTAACTCAAAAAAATCAATGTAACTCAAAAGTCAATGTATACTCAGGTTCAGTTTTGACAAGGAAGTCTATTGAATAAATTGCAGGTTTCTCCCCATACGGCAAAGGAGCTGTGAGGTAGCCAGGAATGTGGATGAAGGCGATGGCATCACCTAAGGAAATTTTAGACTGAAAGAAGAAGTCCAAAATTGTATTTTTCAAAGATCAGCATTAAGATCAGTTCTGTTCTAACAGACACATAATGACCCTGACACAAGGACTGGGAAACTCCTGGTGATGCAAAGTTAAGATAAAAATGAAACGTTGAAAGAACTGGATGTGCTTGAGGACTGGACGTACAGAAATAAGTCTGTAATAGCATAAAATGAAAGGCACTTAAAGCACTTAGAAGAAAAATTTAGGACAACAGCAGATCAAAGGGGGACCACTGCTTTGCTTCCAGCGCTGGCCGATAGCGAATGCCCTGTGAAGACTGAAGGTTCCATGTACAGTGTATTTTTGCTAGGACACTTGTGTGGCCTCCAGCAGTTTGTGGGTCAGGGACTCCCTTAGAAGCAGATGATATCTTGGCATTTCATATCCTTTCCAGCAATTTATCTAATCACTTTGAACTCATCTCAACTTTGGCAACCATAATATCCTGTGGCAGGAATTGTCGTGGTTTAACTAAACATTGTGTAAAGAATCACCTTTTTTTTTTCCCTTCAGCCTGTTACCTGTTAATTTCCTTTGTTGCCTCCTCATTCTTATGCTATGAAATGCAGTTAGCAGTAGCTCATTAATTCCTACTGTGACCCGAGAGGCTCGTAAGCTGTCATCCGAGAGAAAACTCAAAAAACAGAGCTTCTTTCACTTAGCAAAATGAAAGTTGAGGCAGTATGTGACTGCTGTTTATAAATGCAAGTGGGAGAAGAGCTTCCTCCCAAAAGGGACAAAAGCTGCTTACTTACAAAAAATAATGCTGGCACCAGAACAAGTTAGGAAAATTGACAAGGCATAAATTTATGGTGGATTGTGAATATTTCTAGTTTCCGAGCAGCAGATCCACTTGGCAGTCAGGTCAGAGGGCTGTACCCTGCACAGACAGTGCATTGGCCAGCACGGTTATGGAACAGCCATTTTTACAGTAAATAACGTCTCAGAGGACCACCGGTTCCTCATTTACAGAAGATTACCTCAGGTAAGGGTTCAAGATCTCAAACACATGCCTTTGGATCACCCTACTAGCAAAATCTTGAAAATGCATTGTTATATGTGAAAGCTGGTGACTGGAATTCAGCAGCCCAGAAGGTCCTTTTCCACCGTACGCTGCTGCATGGTCTGGCTGTAGAGATGCTCTTTGTGCTCATCAGATGCACAGTCCTGTGCGGTCTCCTGGATTTAGATGTCTGTCTCAGCCACTTTGCTAAAGGCAGAAATGCACATGGTGTCCTTATATCCCCTAGCTCAGTGATTAGAAGTGATTTAATTAAAAAAAAACCAACCCAGAAACAAAGAAAACCCACCACGACCCCCTAAACCACCCAAAATTAAAAAAAAAAAAACTGAACAAAAACCAAAATGAAACAATAAAAAAACCCTCAAAACAAACAAACAAACAAACTTGCTTTGAATACCAGGAGCCTGGTTTTCATCCCTTCTGTTGTGCAAAAAAAGTTTATGAAAAATCCCTTTTCCATCTTGCAGGTGGAACTAGTGCTAGTGGGTATTTTCAGAGATGAAACGTCTCCTGGAAAGCCAGCTCTATTTTGCACGAAACAGCTCAACAGCCACTGGATAGGGTCCGTGCAGGAGGGTTGGTGACTTACGCTGAAGGGAAGCCAGACCCACTGCTGTTCCAGTGGCTCTAAGGATAGAACAGAAAACTCCCATGTAGTCAGCGAAAGAAGAATCAGATCCCAAGTCTGCCTCTGATACGGGCATCTCACAGAGTCCAGCTTCAGCTTTTCCTCAGCTGGGTTTGTCCAAGAGAGGGTTAAGTACCCCACAGAACCGGAGCAGCTGCGTTGGGGGCACATATCCTGTCAATTTGGATTATTCTCTGTTCTGCTCTGGGGCAACGATCCTTCCTTTGCCCAACCGTGTACACATTTGTTTGTTTCTGATTTCTGTCTGGAACAAGCCAGAGATCTCTGTCTGAGAGTAAACACAGGCACTGTCCAAAAGGTATCTTGGACCCACAGTTTGCTCCTGACAGGCAGTAATGATGCGGCGCGACCGATTTTGCTCAGGGTATGTATTTAGGTGGTGGCCGTGAAAAGTTGAAATGTGGATCAGAGTTTGATTCCTAATACAGGCTGCCAAGGTGGGATAAGTGTGCACCAAAGTGCCAGAGTTATGCAGAAGGCATAATCTAATAAAGGGTTCCCCCAGGGGAGAGAGGAACATAATTCAGGTCTCCTGCTATCTGCATGAGCAGAGGAAACTACGCTGGCATTGACTATGTTTCTTAAGCAGCTGGACTTGGTGATGACTGTCTGAGGAGGATATTTCGATTCACTCTAAGATGAAAACACTTCCAAAAGCACAATTACAGGCTGAGATCTAAGCTGGAAATTTGAAGCTCGGTTTAATTCAGATTTACATGCTTTGCTCTATGTCCAAAGCCAGATGCTGCCCGTGAAAGATGTTTAGAAAACCTGAGCAGCTCCTAGGAATGGGTGGTAGCTGAGTGCTGAAATGTGGTGAGGCTGCAAATCTTAGAGGTAGGCACCTTTCACAGATCTAACTGAGAGATTGTCTTGATAAATTCTTTAAAATTACCTTGAGTTGGTTGGATAATTTACAAATGAGGTATGAGTAACCTCTGCCTCAGTACTGATGTCTGTGAGGGTAACCTTGATAGAGAGTCACAATCTGTTTTTTTTTAATCCTCTCCAAAAACCATGCACTTGATGTGCGGAAGTGTAAATCTTGCAGAATAGGAAAGAAGTCCGAGGGAAATTATCTTAAATAGGATATTCTGTGCCAAGAAATATGAGCTGGCATTGAAGACATTTTTAAGGTCTCTGATCTTTAGGTTCTGATTTTTTTTTTTAATAGAAGAAGGGAGAAAATGTGCAAAAACCAAAGCTGTTCAACCTTGATTACTGGTATTTTATGCTAAATACAGTTGTTCCTGCCAAAAACACTAAGCTGGCAAAGAGAAGCTTAGATGTCTCATTATACTATTGCCAAGAAAGACATGATTTGGAAGTCTCTGCAGGGCAGACCCAGAGGCTCTCACTGCCAATGTGTTCTGGTATTCACTGCAGAATGAGCAGAAGCAGTGTTTCTTTGAAGAAACAGTGCTCCAGGCTTCTCTGGATGTGCACTGAAAAGGTTTTAACAATGATGTTTGTTTGCGTAACGACTCTGAGGATTCTGGTTTTGCTTTATGGCGCAGGCTGCACGAGATTTTAAACAAACCAATACAGTTCAGAATATGTGTCTGTCTCTAAAAGCATATGTAAGAAGTATGAAGTGGTGCTGCTAAAGCATGAAGTGAAAAATGAAGACCTGAGATCCCACAGCACTTTAACTTTTCTAGAGGAGTAAGGTGGCTATTTTGGAATTAATAGTCATCTCTGTCCCAAGGACATGTTCAGTGAGAGGCATAATATTATACTGAGTGTGTAGGCAAAAAAGTATGCCCAGTGCATATGCTTCGTTTTGTTGGTGATTCACAGTCAAGTCAGGAGAGCATAGAAATAGACCTGTGAATTCTTCAGATGGCTGACATTTAGCAAATTAATCTGAATTTTCAAGTTGCTTCCATAGTGCACTATGAGTCAGCCAAGAGTAAGAGACAGGAAAAAAGGTTCTAATGTGAGAGCATTTACCCAGCTAAACGAAGAGAATTGAGCTTACCATTCATGGAGACAGAAAAAAACCCAAAACCAAACCAAAACGAGAACCAACCAACCAAACAAACAAACAAAGAAAAAACCACAATAAAACCCCCAAAACCCCCACCAAAACAAACCCAGGAGGAAATACAGTGCTTGTAGAGATAAAAATGTGTTCCATCCACATTTCCTAGAGTAGCTCTTAAGACACGTTTTTAAATGGGAAGTTAGATTTGGCACTGATCTTGGAGTCTGAAAGCAGAGAGTAACAGTCGTCCATACTTACACTAAGAAGGTCTATCTCTCAGTCCAGAAGATCCATAGGTCTCAAGGAAAAAGGAACTTTTGTTTACTTACTCTTGACCTCCTGCTTGCCTGAAAACCATCTCTGGGTACTTCCACATTGAGGCAGCTCAAGAAGAGCCCTTATAGCAGAAAACTTAGCACAGTCCTTTGTAATCTGCTCTGACAGCTTCTTAACTTCATTTTGAAAACATAATCTTGAAAAATGCAATCTAATTCTTACTTGAGCACTCATGCATTTGTCTTTTGGAAAGCTTGAGTTAGCTAGATTGGAAAGTCTGCTACTGTGAGATATTTTCCTTTCTTATGGAACAAATAGATCATGACTCATGTAGCATGGGAAGTAAACAAGAGGAGCTGGAGACACACATATGCCTGCAGGGCTATGACCTTACTGGTATTATGGAAATGTGGTGGGATGACTCCTATGACTGTAGTGTTGGGATGGATGGGTACAGACTTTTTAGGAAGGGCAGGCAAGGAGGGGATGTTGCCTTCTATGTTAATGACCAGCTGGAGTGCATGAAGCTCCACCTGGGGACAGATGAGGAGGCAACCGAAAGCATATGGGTCAGGATTAAAGGGAGTGCAGGGGCAGGGAACATCATAGTGGGGGTCTGCTACAGGCCACCTGACCAGGGAGACTAAGTGGATGAGGCTCTCCATAGGCAGGTAGGAGCAGCCTTGCATTCACAAGCACTGGTTCTCATGGGAGACTTCAACCACCCTGACATCTGTTGGAGGACCAACACAGGTAAGCACAAGCAATTCAGGAGGT
>VWZZ01004904.1:11732-22617 GCA_013399095.1 Psophia crepitans | reverse complement strand
CTTTTGTACGGCACGGCTCGTCTAGTCTGGCTGGAGCCTCCATAAAGCACCTTATCACTCCCTCTGGAAGAGGTCCTTGCCTTTACCCAGCCACCGCGGAACTCCTCGGCCTTTCCTGCATAGCTGTGTGTATTTCTTCCCCCCAGTCTTTAGGTGGTTTTTTGCCCCTGCAGCTGCGCAGGCAGGCTTTCCCCTGCTGAGGGGGGCAGCCCGCGGCAGAAGCCGTGCCAGCCTGGCCGCCTTTCGGCATCACCTGGAAGGCTCTGCTTCCCTTGGAGGCTGGCGCTCGCTCCCAGCGCTGCGCTCGCGTCCCCGCGCTGGGGCTCTCCCTTCCCGCGGTCCCGGCTGGCTGCGGCCGCAGCACGCTGTGGGGCTGGTCTTCATCCCGCTACCGGTGCTCGCAGGGTTGGGAAGCCGGCGCCTTGCAACGCCGCTTTGTCACTGACAGCCGTGAAGCAGCATCTCTTCCTGCAGCAAAGCAGCGTCTTTGTTACTTTAATCGTGAGTGTTTTTTACCGGGGCTGGGCTGGTGCGGACAGGGACGCGAGCGACCCCGTGTCTGTTGCTCTCGGCTGCGCGCAGGGACCGCGGCTGAGGAAGTCGTCCTTTTCCAAATAAAACAACCGGGATGAATTCAATAGGAAATAAGTTCCTTGCTTCTAAGTGAACTTGCTGTGGGTGGAGAAGAAGGAAATTAAACAATAGAAAAAATCTTCAGGGCTTTATACAGCACGAAAAAAGAACCCCAATCTCGCTGGCTTCTGGGAGCATCTTCCCCTCGCCTGTGTTGGTGCTCCTTTTCGGCCAGGACGGCAAAGGCGATGGTGATGCTCGCACTTCCCAACAACCCTCCACGTCTGGGGATTCAGTGTGGTGAAGCCAGGACCTTGTGCCTTGCCGTGCCACCGGTCCACAAGCCACCCCGCAGTCACCTCGCTCAGCCCCGGTGCGTGCCGTGCCACCTCGCAGGCTGCAGCCCCTGAATTCCTTCCTTCCCCTCTGGAGCCACCGGCATGGATGCTGACGGGGAAGCTCACACACGCAAAGCCTTTCCCGCTTCCTGCGCCTCCGGGAAGCTGACGGGTCGGGTCTGGTTGTGTTTGGGTGGGAATGGAAAACCCATCCCAGCCAAACAGACTTTATTAGAGGTTGTGTTTGTTTTTTTTCCCTTTTTCTTTCTGTGCAGCGCTGTCAGTATTCTAGGACAGCACATATTTAATGCGCTGTTTGTGGTAATTTAAACAGAAGAAAAAAGACACCTCGCCAGTCAAGAGCGAGGCTGGAGTGAAGAGAGGGTGATTAATATTTTTTTCAGTAGCGTGTTGTGATGAAGCATGGCATGGCCAAGCATGTCCCTGCTGCAGAGTGGCACCGGCTCCGCCTGCCCCCCTCTGCCTGCAGGCTCTGGCTGTTTGATTTTGGGGACACCGCTGGGTGCCTGGGCTGTGGTCCTACCGACCATCCCATCTTGGGGGTCCTGGCCACGTGCAGGAGGTGGAGCTGCTCTCTAGGCTGTTCGTGCTCTGGGGCAGGGTCATGGAGAGCTTTGCTTAAAAGGAGTTTTGTGGAATTTTACCTTCTAGATGTACCTGCTGGAGCTGTTTTTTCATTTTTTGCTGTTGAGGTAGAGCCTGCTAGAATGAGGTTATGACTCACGGCAGAGAGAGAAGCAAGATATTAAGCTCCTCGATGGCTTCATGGCCACAGAGGGCTGGGGTTCCCAATCCATCTCACCAATGTTTCCAGCCCAGCTCTCGAAGGCACTTTAGGACCTCAGGGGTGCCCTGGGCTTCCTTATGTGTTTTTGGCTGAGGTCGTGGCATTGCTTTGTGCATTTGTACCATGTGCCATCATCACACGTGGAGCCTGAGACGGGAAGGAGGACCTGGGTGGAGGGAAAGCATGATGCTGCTTTCTTGGAGACCAACTCACAAACCTCGGGGACTGTCCCCCGACGACTCAGTCCCCAAGCGCCTACGGGATGTGATGCCCCCTGCACCACCCCTGCTCCCATCCCTGGGTGTGGAGGAGCGTGGCAGCCCTCGTGCTGGGACCCCTGGAGGGGCTTGGTGAGTCACGCAGTGCGGACGTGGGGAGAGGGCAGCCTGTAGCTTATGATTCACGCTGTTTTCCTGCAAAAGCCACCGACTGTAATGGCAGAGCTTGCGGAAGGCAAATCAATATCGAGCCGTAAATCCCACACGTGACTGCTGGCCGGGCGACGAGGGGGCTGGGGTTGGGAGCACCTTGGTCACCATGTCCTCCCAAAAGCAGCAGGACCTTGCTGCAGCCCTCTGCCTGGGGAAGGGACCGAGATCCCTGCTGCTACCTTCAGGTGACACGGGTCTTCCTGGAGGGGTTTAGGGAGAGATCCCTAAATGTGGTGTATCCCAGGAGGAGCTGCCCTGGTATTTATGCGAGGGGCATGCCCGGAGTTCAGCCCTGCTCCTGCGCTGAACCAAAGCCGTGGAGATGCAGGTTGTCTTGCAGAGACCGAGACTCTCTCCCAGGGGCTGTCCCCTTCTGCCAGGGAACCCAAAATATCTTGGAAATCTCATCACTGACGTAAAGCAGAGAAGAAGAAATGTTTTCTATCTCTCTGGGCTTGGGCATGGTGAGGGTCGGATGTACAGCGAGGCGTGTCCCTCTCGGCTCCACCGCCCGACGGCTCTGCATATGGTCCGGAAGGATGGCAGCCCCCGGGGTGTCCCCAGGGTAGCCTGCTGCTCCCTTGGCTCTGCCTCCTGTGCCTCGGCAAAACCCAAATGCCTCCCGGCTACTTGTCAGCATCTCACTGAGCATCCCCCTTCTTCCCTGACCACCGTCTGCTTCTTCACAGCCTTAGACAGCCCCACAGCCCCAGGGCTTGATGCCTGAAGCGGTGTTTCTGTCTTAGAAAGAAGGGATACGGTAACAGCGTGGTCCTGACATACAGCTGCAAAATGCTGGCAATGCCTGGAGTCTAAATGTCCAGCTCCAGCCCTTTTATATCTCCTCCAGCAGCCTCGATTCATCCCGTGGCTGCGCTGGCGCAGTGCTGGCCTCCTGGATTTACGTCAGGGAGCGGGATCGAGGCCGGGAGGGAAGGAGGCTGCGCGTGGTGCCCGGCATGGGGATGCTTAGCCTGATGGCTTGCTGGGGACACGGGACCCCCTCCTGAGTGAGGGATGTCCCTAGGTCTGGAGGCCAGGCGCGGTGTGGTCCCCTGGCCCGGCTGGCCGGTGGGATGTGAAGCAGCGCGTGTTACCGGTGGTTTATTAGCTGAAAGCAGGAGGTGGTGTGCGTGGGGCAGGCAGCGCGGCGCCGGCACGGAGGGGCCGGTGGGTGTCAGAGCTTGGTTCCTCCAGCATGTGCTTGGCCTCCAGTCCCTGCGGAGGAGAAGGAGAGGACAGTGCTGGTGCCGTAACCACGGAGCAGGTGAACTCACGCAACAGGCTTCCTGTGGAAAAGCTGCTTAGTTTGTGCAGCCTCAGGCACTGACGAGGCAAGAGGCAGCTCGGGGGCTTTGCTGGGGGTGTCTTGGGGTTTTGTCAAAACAAAATGGATCTTGCAAGTGTCCCCTGTACTCTGTGCCTATTCCTGCTCTCTGTGTCCCCCCGGGCTGGTGAGCATTGCAGCCTCTGCTGCTTTTTAAGGGTGGCAAAGTTTGCGTGCAAAGGTAATGTCTTTTATTAGCCTAACTAATACCTTTAGGAAAAAACAGATGTGCTCTTGGGCCCGAGGAGTGCCTGCGTGTCCAAAATGTGTCAGTTTTTCCAACTCTGTCTGTTGGTCTAATAAAAGATCTGACCTCCGCCTGGCCTGGCCACGACCTTGGAGCGTGCCGGCCCCGGGAGCATCCCGCCTGTGCATCAGTCACTGCCTGGCCCTTCCCCAAAGAACTTGCCAGCTCGGGAACCGTCACCGGAGCACGCCTGTGCTCCCAGCAGGCGCTTACCTGCCTCCTAACTCAGTGCTGGCTGTGAGCACCCAGCCCATGGGTGCTTTGGGCTCCCAGGGGGGTCTGTCCTGGCTGGCCATGGGCAAAGCAGAGGTCGGCTGCGGCTCAGCGAAGCATTGAGGCATCAGGCAGATGGATGTGGTCCATCTTGGCATCCTTGGGAGCCACTGGGAGGAGCGGGCAGCTCATGCAGTGCTCACTTACAGGGCTTTCTCCCAAACGCAGGTACTGGGGGGTTGGTCGCTCTCCATGAACTGGTTAACGCTGTGATTTTATGGATGCTGCTTTGCAAAAGTGCCGTTTTGGGGCTGGGTAAGCGCTCGGCAGGGCAGCCTCCGCTCCCCAGAACAGCTGGCGGTTCTTCTGTGGTGGGATGGAGCTGCTCTCCTCCCGACTTCAAATTCTCTGTAATGGGAAGCTGTCGAGACAGCGAGGCAGCTGGCCCGTCCCGTGGGGCTCGCAGCGCTGCTGTGGCTGGGGGGGGGAATCGCTGCTGCCCCACAGCTCGCTGTGATTGACCATCGCCCTCGCAGCAGGACCAGCATCTCTGTGGGGAAGGTCTGGCCAAGCAAAGCGTTAGAGGCAGCAAAAGGCGGGCTGAGGGGGGTTAGGTCAGTGGGTTTTGGGTAGGAGCCCCCATGCGACCTGGCGGTGACGACACAGGCTGCTAGTTTACCTGAAATTATTTTCCCCTCGCCTTTTTATTTTTTAAAATACTTGGGATTCAGGCCGTGCTTATCCAGAGAGGCTCTTGGGTGCTTGGAGAGCCACAGGAACCGACACTGCACATTTCAAAGCAGGAAAACCCGATTCATTGAGTGGATTTTTTTCCCCCCTGCGAACCCACTTAAAATTCATGGAGAGTTTTGTCAGTAAGAACCTGTTTCAATTAACAGACAAAAGAAACTCTCCTCGTTAAGCGCCTCTTTCAATTAAGGTTTGGTAGAATTCCCCCAGCTCCGCTTCCTCTGGAGCGAGGCTGTTCCTGAGGATTCAAGGGCAAAAAATACCCGTGAGGAGGAGTCACCTGCGAAGGGCTCCGGCTTTTCTTTTTTGGGTGGCAGTGGCACAGCCTGAGCCGTAACCTGGCCGCGGGGGTGTCGGGGCGTTCGGTCGGGATGGTGTCGGGGAGCATCAGCGCTGGGGGGGTCAGATGCCCCGCCTGGCATCCCTGGGGCGTAGGAAAGCTAATGACTGCTGCTAATTGCTGGCCTAGTTAATGGAGGAGGTTGATTTCATGTGGGTGTTGGGAGATGGGGACGGGGGGAGGGTGGAGAGGTGCTCCTCTAGATCAGGGTGCTGGGGACGAGGGGGTGGCTCGAAGTCCCTGGGGGGGTTCCTCAGTACAGCCTCGCTGAGGGGGCGTCTGTGGCACCACGGGGCTGGGAGGTGGGGGGTAGCAGGGACAGGACCTGGGGAGTCTGGTTAAGACATGGGATTTGCTAGAACTGTCTTAAAAGCCCCACCAGTCCGGCTTGCCAGCTGCTCTGCCGCAAAAAAATTTTTAATCACAGACTTCCAGAAACCTCACCCAGTCTTTGGGGTTTTGGGTGTTTTTTTCATTTGTTTGGGGGTTTTTCCTCCCTAAAAATTCAGGAAATATTTGCAGTGATTCCCTGCACACCGACTCTTGCCTTTCCATCCCTCTGCAGGGAAAACAACATTTTCACCATTGTTTTTTTGAAGAAAACCCAAGGAAAGCGTTACTTTTATCTTTTCCAGTAAAACTGAAGTGCTACCAGGGCTCTCTGGGTGAAGCACATCTCTTCCAGGGCTAGGCGCTTTAGCCAAAAATAACGTTTTTTATGTGAAAATCTTTGACCGCTTTCGCTGGGCTCATCGCTCATCTCAGTTTCTTTCCTGCAGCAGTGGGCAGGCGATGGGCAGCCAGAGTTTTATTTCCAGAGGGAAAACTCGGTTTGGCAGCAGCAATTCAGGTGGATGCTCCGACTGCTCGCTTCTGGCCGGGCTTTATAAATCAGATCTTAAATAAAGCGGTGAGAAAAGGAAAGGATTTTCCTTCCGAAGTCACCCCTGGGGTGCAAACGCTCTAGACCTTGAATAAATCAGGGATAAATATTCTTGATACTCCCTGTCCAGCCTGTGCACGGTGGGGATAAGCCGAACTGGCTGGGTTTGGGATGGGAGCAGCACCGGTAGCTGCCTGCCCCTGCCTGCTCCTGCCTGTCCCAAGGGCAGCTGCCAGGTCTGCCGTTGTCCTCCTTGAATTTTGCACCTTTTGGGCACTGGGGAAACGCTGGTGTCCTTAGGAAAGCAGTGCTGGGACTGTCCCTCTGCCAGCAGCAGGGTGTTTTTCTCCCTGGCACGTTGTAACTACTGTTTGCAAAGCGCTTAAGCAGCCCGTGTAATCTACCGCTAAGACGCTCCTTATCTGGCATTATAAAACCGTGCCGGTGGGGCGCGGGCGGCCTCGGCGAGAGCGGCCGGCCGGGACGAGCTTGTTTCTGCTCATTTCTGTCCTCCTGCTTGTTTTCCCCTCTCCGCCTGTTCCGCATCCCTCTCCCCTGCCTGGACACCCTGTTTGCAGCCTGGCAGGAGGCAGCTGGATGTCCATAAAGCTCATCCCTCCATCCGCGTCTCTTTGGGCCCATCCTAAAGGCTCACCCGGGCTGTCAGTAAGTGGGGATCACCGGGAAATCCCCAATTCCCAGCAAATGAAGCTTTTATGCTGGGTTGCAACTTCATCCCTTCTGGCACAGGGCTTCGGTCCCTGCTGGAGGAACATCTCGGAGGTGGGATGCGCAGGGAGCTGTGACCTGATGTCTCCTGTGCTTTGATACCGGCGTGCGTCGTCACCCCGCGGCGCGCCAAAGCGAAGGAGCTAATCTTCTGGTTGTGCCTTCTCTTGGCCAGTGGATCCTGCCCTGGCTGGGAACAGGACAGACAGCGGTCCTTTGTGCCTTGTCGTGGCTCTTCCCCCACACCAGTACTCCCAACTCTTTGCAGGTATTTCCAGTCAGCAGATACTGCCCCGGGTATTTCCAGTCGCAGTTTGGGTCCGAGTCGGTACAGGCAGCGGTGCAGGGGTCGATGTTTGAAGACAGGTTTTTCATGCCAGTTACTTTTTTTTAATTTTCAAAGCAATCTGCCCCGGTCTTAAGGTCGCGGTTGTCTCTTGAATAATATGGTGGCATTAATCTCCTCTCTATGGACATGCTTAGCTCAGTGGTTTTAGATCTGCAGCCCTCTGAATATTACCAGCCGAGTGAAGGGGATTCCCTCTAGAGGGAACTTAAACCTATTAATAATAATTTGGCTACCTCTTTTACAGACAGTCCGCGGTGCCTGGGGCTGCGGGGCACCAGGCGGTGACTGCTGCGGGTGCTGGCGGGGATGCGTGCGGCGTGGGAGAGGCAGCAGGCATGGCGGGCTGGGCGCTGCCGCCCCGCTGGGGACCTGGGTCCCAGCCTGGCTGAATGGAGACCTTTCAGCAGCCTTTTGCCATGAATTGGCTGAGTGGGAGACGAAGTAGATGCGTCGGCAGGGCTGAGCAGTGGGCAGATGCGAGAGGGGAAGCATCGGAGCAAGCAGAAGCGATTGCAAATCGCTGAGCTGGACGATGCAGTTTAGCATCCTGCCTCTAAATCCGGCTCCATCCAGGCTTAACCCCCAGGGCTGGCTTATGTGAGGAAGTGGGGCCGGTGGGGTGAGTACCTGGCGGTGCTGGCACGGTGGGGCTCTCCCTGCGGCGGTGGGGAGTGGGGATCAGGGGTGCCCACCCAAAGGGTGCAGGCGGGAGGGGAGTGGGATGCCCCGTCTGGCTGCGGTGTTTCCCGTCTCTGTGGGTTGAATGTTGAGGGTCTGACTAGAGTCAGGGGTTGGGGTTCCTGTCTGCAGGGTGGGGAGCAGGTCTCGGGGTCTGTCTGCCAGGAAGATGGGTGCTTGCTCCTCCCTCCCCAGCCCTTGCCAAAGCGGTGCAAGGGAGACGGGGGTGCGATTTCTCGCTGTGTCACACCCATGGTTTTTAGTTCATCTCCCATCCCCAAGCTGTGGGGTTGGGACAGTTGATTTATCTGACAGCCAGGACTTGTGGACTGCCTCATCTCCCCTGCTGGCACCTGTGGCCAGACCTGTTGTACCCCTGGAAAAATCAAACCCTGCTGCGGTTGTCTGGTGGGAGCACCAGCCCTTCCCTCTCCTCCGGATCCTCTTGCACTTCCTAGCTTGTATTTAATCCTCTCATTGCAACCCTGCAAAATCCCACCGGAGGTTAAAAGGAGAGTACTACAAGCTGTGGATGGAGATGGTTTCATCCCCTCTCAGACCCTCCAGTGCCCCTCTGCCTTTCTGGGGTGCAGTGGTTCCCTGGGGAGTGTTTCTGGCCAGTAACTGTGTCCAGGGGGAAACTGCAGCCCCCAAACTGCACCAGGAGGAGGGATTTAGAAAAGCTTTTCAACCATTTCTCCCTTCCTCCTCCAGCTGTCTTAGATTTGAAGTGCTGATAGTAAAGGGCTTCCCCGGCCACTGGTTGCCCTCCCTGCCTGTCCTGGGCTTGGATCCGGCCCCGTGGGTGCTCCGGGCTCCCAGCCGCACCGGGAAAGCCGCTCAGATGCTGATTGTGTTTGTCAGGGCGGCCGGATTAAGAGTGCTGTGGCTAAGCCTCCTCGGTGAGCCTCCTCCCCAGCGGAGCCTGGGCCAGGGCTTTGCTCAGAAACCCCCCGGAAAACAGCATTTTCCGGAGCTCTTTCTCCCGCGGTCCCTGGTGCGTGGCTGCGGCCGAGCACCCGTCTGTGCCATGGGAGCTCACCGGCGCCGTACGGTGTTTCTGGGAGCCTGAGGTCTGCCTGTGGGACTCGGGCTGACATTTCCAGCTGGTGCCTTTTAAATAACCACCGTGGTTTCAAAAGGCACCTGAACAGTTTCTAAAAACCGGGTTAAAAGGAAGTTTGACTCCGACTGTCACCTTGCCAGCTTTCTGCTTTTGGTTTGTGTTTTTTTTTCTATTTTACCATCGTGTTTCCTTTTGTGTTTGAGAAAAGCTGTTGATCTCGAGAACTTGTTTTGTGCTCTTGGACCTAAACCTGCTTCCTTCTCTGGTGTGGAGCTGTCGGCTCTCCCACCGCTGCCAGGGATGCGCAGGGGTTTGCTGGGCAGTGCGCAGCCAGCGCCCACTCGTGTGGGGAAAAAACGCGAGTGGGAGCATCCCCACCCCACAGCATCACCCCGAACCTCTCAGCATCCTCCCCGTGAAGGGTTTGCTTCGGCAGCAAACCGGCAGAGCAGGATTCCTGCCTGCTGTCTGCCTCGGCAGCAGGTTTGTGGGGCAGGACGCTGCCTGCCCCGGTCCCGGCTCACACCTGCCTGCTCCGGGGGTCCGGCGCTGGCGCCTTGCCCGAGCAGGCATTGCGTTCGTGCTTCGACCTGGCAGCCCCCCTCCCTGGAGAGAGTCAGCCGCTGTGTGCCTGGAGATGCTGTCTCCAAAATTTGGTCATTAAGTACTGTAATTAAAAGCTCTTAGAAGAGTACTGACTAACGAAGCCCCCTTGGAGATGGCAGGTGATGAGGGTGCAGCGCCCTGTTCCCGTCTGCTGTTTCGTGGTGGGTGGTGCCAGGATGGATGCGTGGTCCTGCCTGTCAGCTGCCGGCTCTGGCGCTTGGCATCAAACCTGCTCTTTGTCCCTTCCCCACCCATCGCCGTGGGAGTGTGGCTGCCAGCACCCCCGGCCCCTAAAAGATGAGAGAAACGCAGCGGGGTAGTGCTTCATAACACGGTCCTGGCTCTCCGCATCCCTAGGGGTGGTACCTGGGCGGGGGAGCCTCCCTCTGCGTGGGCACATCCCTCAAAGCACTGTCCATGTGTGCTTCTCCTTTTGGACCTGGAGCAATGTGCTGCTCCAGAATCCTGGCGGGGATATTCTCCTGGGGATGCTGAAGGTCCAGCCCCGCCGGAGGGGAGGCAGGAGTGAGCTGGGGCAGGGCACGCCTGGGGGTGCCAGGGAGCATCCTCTCCTGATCCAGCCTGGAGATCTTCCACATACCCAGAGATAAATTCAAATCAATAAAACCAGGTGCTCTGCCGTGCCCGGCACTGGTGGCGGTGGAGGCCGGCGGTGGGCGGGGGAGACGGTGACGGAGGCTGGCTGCCGGCAGTGTGTGCGGGGCCTGGGTGAAGCGGGGCCCAGCGTGAGGCTCGCTGCAGGGAAGGGCAGGGATGACAGGATTACCCTGCCAAGCCCCCGCCTGTAATCCCCGGTACCGTTCAGCCGGCCACGTTTAATCCCGTTACGTGCCCGGCTGGTGTCCGTAGGGCGGGCGCTCGGCTGCGGTGCGAGCGGGGCGCAGGGAGCTCTCCCTGGGCAGGAGTGGGGACCTCTGCCCTTGGCACCGGCAGTGGGCTTGGGGACAGTGCTGCAAGCCACCATGCCACCACTTTTTTTTCCTTAAACACTGGCTGTATCACTGTGTGTCCTGGGCAGCTACACCTCCCGGCAAGTGGTGCCCATCCTTTTTATTTATTTTCTTTTTTCAAATGGGCCTCTCGCAAGGAAAGGAAAGACATTCCCAAGGTCCCTTTGACTCCGTGTGGGTGCTCCTGCGTGCCTGTCTTGGTGACCTTGGCTGGCGTCTCCTGGCTCAGCCTCGTGCCGTCGGGTTGGCTGGCTGCCTGCAGCCCTCCCTGCCAGCCGGGCTGGGCAGAGGGGGGCTCGGACTGCCCGTACCCCCGTTCTCAGCGTAGCCTGGCTCCCGCTGGGCAAACAGGAGGAGCAGGGCCGCTTCGCCGTCTGCTTGGTGCGATGAGGACCCGTGGGGTGCTGGGGGCTCCTGCCATAGCACCCCGGCAGTGCTGCTACGCCCCGGGCACGCTCCGCAGCTGGGGTCCTGCGGCACGCGTGCGTGCTGCATCCCCGCCCCAGCACCGTCGGGAGCTCGCGGCGCTCTCGTGGCAAGCCGCGGCACGCCGGCGAGCTCGCCGAGGGATCTGCC
>VWZZ01004904.1:915-11648 GCA_013399095.1 Psophia crepitans | reverse complement strand
TGCTGCCACCGCTGCCACCATCGCAGAGATTTCGGCTTGGCGACGGGACTCTCGGTGTGTCTGCCATGGTGACATGAAGCAGACAGCGAGGGACGCCGGACTGCTGGAGGGGAGAGAGCCTGCACGGGCGGCCCGCTAGTATTTTAATTTATAAGTAGCATTCAGTTTTATTTTACCCTTTTGGTTTCGGTTGGTTGCTTCTTCCCCTCCCCGGGGCTCACGAGGGGAGGGGGTGGGCAGGGGAGAGGGGCCCCACCTTGCCCCCGGATGCAAGGATGACTGTGCTGGCCAGGGCCCGGCGGGGTATCCGGCAGCTCTCTCCGCAGGTGGTGCTGCTCCTGCTCTTCGCCTTCTGCCTGCTCAGTGTTTTCATCTCTGCGTATTATTTATATGGGTGGAAAAGGGGCTTGGAGCCCTCCGGGGACGTGGCGGGGCCGGACTGTGACGAGCCCAAGGTCGCCCCTTCCCGCTTGCTGCCGCTGAAGACCCTCAAGGTGGCCGACTCCTCCCGCACAGACCCCTTGGTGCTGGTCTTCGTGGAGAGCCTCTACTCCCAGCTGGGCCAGGAGATTGTGGCCATTTTGGAGTCGAGTCGCTTCAAATACAGGACAGAGATCGCCCCGGGGAAGGGGGACATGCCCACGCTGACCGACAAGGACCGGGGACGCTTCGCACTCATCATCTACGAGAACATCCTCAAGTATGTCAACCTGGATGCCTGGAACCGGGAGCTGCTGGACAAGTATTGTGTGGAGTACGGCGTGGGCATCATCGGCTTCTTCAAGGTAAGGGGGTTCACGGGGCGAGCCGAGACCCCACAGCCAGGGCAGGTGTGAGCAGGGGGCTCGGGTCCCCCTGCCCTGCAGGGGCTTTGCCCCCCTCCTTGCTTTCTGCCAGCAGCCCCAGTTGGTGAGGAGCCGGCCTGCAGCCTGGTGCAGGGTACAGGGTTCTAGCAGAGGACACCATCTTAGCCCTCTGCCCGTGGAAGGGCTGTGTGACCCCTGGGTGTTTTGGGGGTGAAAACACACCCGTGGGATCTGTCCGGTTGCTTTTAGCGCCCCGTTTCCCAGCAGCGACCCTTGCTAGGGTTCGCCAAAAGCATGAGCAGCTATGTTCCTCAGCTGCCCCCTGCCTTTCTCCTGCCCAGGGCTTGCAGCCCCGGGAGGCTTTGCATGTTGGACGTGAGCAGGATTGAGCGTGCAAGAGGGATGAAGGTGTCCCGTGGTAGGGAGATGAAGCGGGGGACACTTAGCACCCAGATCTCTGGCGGTGGTGAGCCACCTACCCCCTCACCATGTCCATCGGTGCACCTAGTGAGCCTCTGCCTGCGCAGCCAGTTTGGGCACTCGTCCCCAGCGTCCTGTCTCCTCTAGCCCCCATCTCCCCCATGCAGGCCAACGAGAACAGCCTGCTGAGCGCCCAGCTGAAGGGCTTCCCCCTCTTCCTCCACTCCAACCTGGCGCTGAAGGACTGCAGCATCAACCCCAAGTCGCCCTTGCTGTACATCACGCGCCCCAGCGAGGTGGAGAAGGGTGTGCTCCCCGGGGAGGACTGGACTGTCTTCCAGTCCAACCACTCCACCTACGAGCCAGTCCTCCTGGCCAAGACCAAATCGGCCGAGTCCATTCCCCACATGAGCGTGGACGCGGCGCTGCACACCACCGTGATGCAGGACCTGGGCCTCCACGACGGCATCCAGAGGGTGCTTTTTGGCAACAACCTCAACTTCTGGCTGCACAAGCTGGTCTTCGTGGACTCTGTCTCCTTCCTGACGGGCAAGAGGCTCTCCCTGCCCCTCGACCGCTACATCCTGGTGGACATCGATGACATCTTTGTGGGCAAGGAGGGCACGCGCATGAAGGTGGAAGATGTCAAGGTGCGGCTGGGATGTCCTGGCTGGGTGGGCAGGGGATGCATGGGGCTGGACGCTTGTGCCTGCTTTGGAATGCTCCAGGGATGAGCTTTCCTGTCCCCAGAGCATCCCCTGCCCCTGGGACCCTGTCTACAAAGCTCTCGGGGACACGGGTCCTCATCTTGGCGTGGCAGCCGTCCCCTTGGCAGCGTGCTGAGGACATCTTGCTTTTTCTCCCCCCCTTCCAGGCACTGTTTGACACACAGAACGAGCTGCGCACCCACATCCCAAACTTCACCTTCAACCTGGGATACTCAGGGAAATTCTTCCACACGGGTGAGGGCGAGGGCATCGATTTACGTGTTGGTGCTGTATGGCTGGTGTTGGGGAGCGAACTGGTGCTCCAAGAGGCTGAAGTTGGGGCTGCAGGAGGGTCCTCGGGCATCCCACCCCACTGCCCCCCATCGCCCGGTCACTGAGAGGGGCTCCCCATCCCTCTGCCGCGGCTGCTCGTGCCCGGTGGTGACGGCGAACGTCATGCCCACAGGTACTGATGCAGAGGACGAAGGCGACGACCTGCTGCTGTCCTACGTGAGGGAGTTCTGGTGGTTCCCCCACATGTGGAGCCACATGCAGCCTCACCTCTTCCACAACCAGTCGGTTCTCGCTGAGCAGATGACCTTAAACAAGAAATTCGCTGTCGTGAGTAAGATGCCGCCGGCGGGGATGCGTGTGGGGCGGGGAGGATGGGAGAAGGGAGAGGAAAAAAGATTTCCCTGAGGGAACTGGGTGATGGTGTCTGCTTGCCGGAGCAAAGGGACCTGGTAACGTTAAGTCACATTCCCCATGTGGCAGCTGGGTGGGTAAATCAATTTATATGCTCGTGCTGGGAGCAAAAGAATTTGTCTGCACCAGCCATCGCACTGCTGTGGCAGTGAGCTGCCACCGTGCCTGTCCGGGGGGAGACACGGTCTGTGCGTTGCCTGGCCAGGGGGATGCGGAGCTCCGACCTCGGGGCTGTGGAGGTCCGATCCATGGCTCTGCAGGAGGCAGCGGCTGCTTGGGTTGCTGTGTGCTGGGTTTTAACTGGGTTGGTGCTCAAGCCTGGCACGGTTTAATGCTGTGCTGGGCAGTGATGTGGGATCCTGGAGTGGTGGCCATGTGCCAGGAGGCTCCTGCTGATGGAAACTCCCTCTGCAGGCCGAGCTGTCAGGGCTGTGCTTGGTTTATAAAGGCAGGCTCTGACCTTCAGCTTGGTGAGGGGTTGTCCATCCTGCTGGGCTCTCCTTTATCTGCCCTGAGTGAAGCAGCATTGAGACCTGATCATGCTGTGATCGACTGGCGTGCTCATGGCTGTCCTGAATCCAGACAAGTAAAGCCAGACCTGTTTGGTCCTATAGCCTAAGAGGGGGATCTTCAGGCTAACTTGAATTAATTGTCTGATAATGAGAGGTGCTAACTTAGAGAGCAGACCACCCCTACTTGGGATGGGCAGTAGTCCAGCTCAGAATTTCCAGGCTGTTTTACATCTACTGACAGAAACCAACTTACAGTCCTGTGTAGATGGATCTCCTCGTTCTCCACAGAAAAGCTTTGCTGCTGCTGTCTTGTTGGTGGCAGCAGATGGTCCACATGAAGCAGAGGAGCGAGTGTCTGCCCAGCATGTCTGCTGCTGGGCTCCCTTTCCTGGAGACAGCCCTAGTTAGGAGAGGATGTGCAGGCACAGCCCTGCCCTCGTTACTCTCCAGAGGCACCAGTTGACTATTTGTAGCTGGGAATGGGCTGTCCCTTGGGGAGAGATTGGTTTGGGACGTTGGTCTCCATGGTCACCCACTCCCTGCTCTCTTCTCTGCAGGAGCATGGCATCCCCACTGACATGGGCTATGCTGTGGCCCCCCACCACTCGGGCGTGTACCCTGTCCACGTACAGTTGTACGAAGCTTGGAAGCAGGTTTGGTCAATCAAAGTGACGAGCACGGAGGAGTACCCCCACCTGAAACCTGCTCGCTATCGCCGTGGCTTCATCCACAGTGGCATCATGGTAGGTGGCCAGGCTTTATCTCTGGAGCTTCTCTCTTCTGCCTCCCCCACCAAAACCCAGAACCTTGGCAGGTGGTTTCTGGGCAGTTTGGATGCTTCGATTTGAGGGGGCTGTGCCTTCTGCTTGTCCTGCATGGGGGAAGCTTGTGTGAGGACAATTTTTGGCTTCTCCATCTGTCCACCTCCATCCTTTGTGAGCATCAAGATTCAAAACAAAGGTGGTTGAGGGGCAGGGGAGCCAATCCTGACTTCAGAGGGGTCGAGGACCCTCTTTTCATTTGGGAGGAGGAAGGGGACCCAGCCCTGGATGCTCCATCCCTGCCTTTCTCCTGCCCCAGGTACTCCCCCGGCAAACCTGCGGCCTCTTCACACACACCATCTTCTACAATGAGTACCCTGGTGGCTCCAGTGAGCTGGACAAAATCATCAACGGGGGTGAACTGTTCCTGACCGTGCTCCTCAACCCTGTGAGTACTGCCATCCAGCTGCCCGGGGACAGACGGACGGGTGTCTCTGCAGAGCTGTCCCCTGTGCCACTGTGGGCAGTGTCCTCAGCCTCCTCAGCCAGGACAGGAGCTGTTTGTGTGGGCCAGCTGCTGGGTGAGACTCTGCTAACCCCTGCTCTGTCCTGTCTGCTTCAGATCAGCATCTTCATGACCCATCTGTCCAATTACGGCAATGACCGCCTGGGCTTGTACACCTTCAAGCACCTGGTCCGCTTCCTCAACTCCTGGACCAACCTGAAGCTGCAGACGCTGCCGCCCGTGCAGCTGGCACAGAAATACTTCCAGATCTTCTCTGAGGAGAAGGACCCTCTGTGGCAGGTACCCCTCGTGCCTGGAATGGGGGGAGTAGGAGGTGTTTTGCCTCTTTGGGGTTGTGCGGACAGTGCCAGGAAGGAGTTTGCCCCGTAGGGCTGGAAATAACCCCAGTCTTTGCCCTGCCTGCTGAGACTCCCTGTGCATCTGCTCGGGCTGGAGGAGGCTGAGCAGAGGGGCACGGCGCTGTCCAGGCTGCCCTGCCTCTAATCCTGCCCGCCTGCGTTTCAGGATCCCTGTGAAGACAAGCGTCACAAGGACATTTGGTCCAAAGAAAAGACCTGCGACCGATTCCCAAAGCTTCTCATCATCGGGCCTCAAAAAACAGGTGCTTCCCTTCACCCTCAGTGCCATGAGCGTGCCGAAGGCTTGCCAGACCCCCCCACCCCAGAGAGCCTCTCTCAGCCCTCCTGCCCTGAGGCAGAGCTCAGAGGAAGGTTGGCCCAAGTCAGCTCTCGCTTTCTGTCTGTCCGAAGGAACGACCGCCCTTTATCTCTTCTTGGGGATGCACCCAGACCTGAGCAGCAACTACCCCAGCTCAGAGACCTTTGAGGAGATACAGTTCTTCAACGGACACAACTATCACAAGGGCATTGACTGGTAGGTCTCCCCATTGCGGGGGCTGGGCTGGGAGCACCGGTTCCTTCAGGAACCAGAGCAGCGGTGCCATGGGGTTTCCCACCGGCCTTGCAGCCACTGGGCTCTTGGCAGAGGGCACCTGGGTGCTGCAAAGTGGGATGAATCCTGCACGGGCTCTGCCCTTTGCAAGGGTGTGCTCATGCCAGCACCAGCTCTGTTGGGTTGTCGAAGACTGTGGATGTCTGCAGTGCAGCCAGCGTTGGTGCTAGTTGCTGCCATGCTGCCTCCAGGCCACCACACCACCATGGTGTATCCCTGAGGTGTTGTCCTGAGGGCAAAGGCCTCTTGCAGGGCCTCAGAAGTGCCCTTGGCAGAAGCCATGTGCATGTGCGTGCATCTTCTACCTTCTGGTTTCGGGGTCTGCCTGGGGCATCTGGTGAGGCCTGGCCCTCCAAACTGGCTGGAGGGGATTCTGGAGCCCCAGGCAGGTTGTCAGACGTGGGGGGATGCTGCAGTGTTAGTGCGTGCTGCAGATTGTCACCTGCAAGGGGGGTGCTGGGGACATCTCATGGTGCCTGTCCACCTGCCTCATGCTGTACCTCCCCCAGGTATATGGAGTTCTTCCCCATCCCCTCCAACACCACCTCTGACTTCTACTTTGAGAAAAGTGCCAACTACTTTGACTCAGAAGTGGCTCCCCGGCGAGCAGCGGCCCTGCTCTCCAAGGCCAAAGTCATCACCATCCTCATCAACCCTGCAGATCGAGCCTACTCCTGGTATCAGGTGAGCTGCCCGCCTCTGCCTCTCCCCTGGCTTGGGCAGCCCCCTGGGGTGGCGGGCCGGGGGCTTCCCTCCGTCAGCTTGGCGTGGGAGGTGGGGTGGCCGCGGGCACTGCACTTTTTGGCTGAACAAGATGTGTGAGGACCCGGCATGGCGGCCTGGGAGCTGCGGTGCCTCGTGGGCAGCCCAGGATTTGGTTTGCCCCAGGAACAAACGTGCCTTGCTCATGCCTGACAGCACCAGCGAGCTCACGACGACCCGGTCGCCCTGAAATACACCTTCCACGAGGTGATCACAGCAGGACCCGAGGCTGCCCCAAAGCTCCGGACCCTTCAGAACCGCTGCCTGGTGCCGGGCTGGTACGCCACCCACATCGAGCGCTGGCTGAACAGCTACCATGCCAACCAGGTAGGGATGGGAGCACCCCACTCCTACAGCGGCAGCAGCCTGGGGAGCCCCCCTCACCTGAGCAAGGATGCACAGGGGAGGAAGCTTGAGTCCCAAGTCAGCTGCCAGGGTGCTCCCGTGGGAGCTGCTATTCTTATGCCTTAATAACCACGGGGAAAAGAGTAGAGGTACTTGGGGATGGTGCAGAGCGCAGATGTTGTGTGAGAAGGAAGCCCTTGTTAGTGTGATGGATGGTGCACAAAGATGTGCCCAGGCTGCCAGGAAGGGCAACCGTGTCCTGGGGGGCACCAAGCCCAGCATTGCCAGCTGGGCCAGGGACGGGATGGTCCCACTCTGCCCTGCACTGGGGCAGCCTCACCTCCAGTGCTGGGGGCAGCTTTGGGCGCCACAGCACAAAAAGGACATAAAACTGTTGGGGAGTGTCCAGAGGTGGTCAACAAAGGTGGGGAAGGGTCTGGAGGGGAAGGCGTGTGAGGAGAGGCTGAAGGCCCTGGGCCTGTTCAGCCTGGAGAAGAGGAGGCTGAGGGCAGAGCTCATGGGGCCTCCAGCTTCCTCCCGAGGGGGAGCCAAGGGGCAGGCGCTGATCTCCTCCCTCTGGGGCCCAGCGACAGATCCTGAGGGAATGGCATGGAGCTGCCACAGGGGAGGGTTAGGGTGGAGATCAGGAGAAGGTTCTTCACCCAGAGGGTGGTGGAGCCCTGGAACAGGCTCCCCAGGGCAGTGGTCACCGCCCCGAGCTGGGCTGAGTTCAACGAGTGTATGGGCAATGTTCTCAGTCATCTGCTCCGGTTGGGCTGGTCCTGTGTGGGGCCAGGGGTTGGACTCGATGGTCCTTATGGGTGCCTTCCAACTTGGGATGTTCTGTGATTCTATGTCCTTGTGCCCACCCAGCAGGTAGGTCCTTCTGCTGGTCCCCTGGCAAAGCAGGGCTGGAGGGGCACCATGGAGTGGAGGACTGGGGTGACTCAGCAGGGACACCCACCGCTCACCCGCCACTGTCAGCCCTGTCTGCTGTCACCACGGCATGGAAGCAGGACAAAAATAGCAGGCAAAGCTGCCCGTGGTTCCAGCTGCCCATGGGGAAAATGGGGGCTGGCTGCCAGCCCCGCTGTGACCTGCAGCGGGGAGCGCTGCTGGCACTCTACAGGCTCGGTCCCCAAATGATTTTTCCACCGCCATTTAACCTTATAAAGTCTATTAGCTGTCTGCCTCTGGCGTAATTGCTGTAATGCAATCCTGGCTGGCTGGGGGTTGGGCGGCCCTGAGCCGAAGCTCTGACACCGTCCTGCATGGATCCAGGCCCTGGCTTTTATTTGCGTTTCATTTTCCAGCACCCAGCGTAAGTGAACGCTGGGGCTCCCTGGCATTCCAAAGGGGACCCCGCGTGGGCTGGTGGCAAATTTGGCTCCCAGATAGCAAAAGATGCGGCGAAGGCAGCGTCGTGCCCCAGGAGAGCAGGGCTGGGAGCCATCGGCACCTCACTGCCCTGCCTTGCTCCTTGCAGATCCTGGTCCTGGACGGCAAGCTGCTCCGAACAGAACCCGCCAAAGTGATGGAGACGGTCCAGAAATTCCTCGGCGTGACCAATTTCATCGATTATCACAAGACCCTGGCGTGAGTCCTTCCCCGAGCTGCTCCTTCCTCCAACCCGGTGTTGCTCCCGGCGCAGCGGGTTGTCCCCGGGGATGCCCAGCGCTATCCCAGGGCAGCCTGCAGCGCTGGGGCCCACCACAGAGCTGCTGCTGGTCTTGGTGAGACCAGAGTTTCACCTGAGGCCGGAATAGCAGTTCCTTGCTGCTGTGACCTACGCTGGGGTAGCTGCAATCCGAAATAACGTTCAGCAAGCACCCTGCTTTGGTGGGCTTATCCAGGCCCCGTGCTGGGGGGACAGTGGTATCACCCCATGCAGCCCAGGAGCAGCTCTGGCCTCTTGGAGAGGAGTTCAGGGGAATATTCCTGCCACTTTTTGAACTCCAGAGCCCTGGCTCCTCATGCGCTCGCTGCCGAGAGCAGCTCTTGCTGCTTGCTGCATGGTGCCTCCATGGGTGTCACCTTGCTCTGAGCCTTCCAGACATTAAAACCCACCACAGCAAGCACGAGACTCCAGAACTCCTGGAAAAGTGATAATTTACCTCTGCACTGCACTTGCCTATATACATGGATGCTCTGACTCTGCACCCAGATGTCTGGGTGAGGCTCTTGAGGGCACCCAGGATTGAAGGTGCCACGGAAAACAATAATTAAACCCACGCGGACCGCTGTGCTCCCTCAGCAGGGCCATGTGGTGATGAAGGAACCTGGTCAGGCCGCTTGCTGTGCGGCTGAACGGGGAACCTGCTGTGCAAGGGGGTTGATAACGAGGTGTTAGCTGGGCTGCAAATTAAAAGGAGATGGAGAAATGCCCCCATGCAGGGCTGGGCGGCAGCAGGGCTTGTTGGGCAGGCGTGGAGGAGCAGGAGGGGTGAGGCAGAGCTCTGGCTTCGCAGGTTTGATCCGAAGAAAGGATTCTGGTGTCAGCTTCTGGATGGAGGGAAGACGAAATGCTTGGGAAAGAGCAAAGGGAGGAAGTACCCTGAGATGGATTCGGATGTAAGTATGAAGAAAGGCTCCCAGCACGGTCCTGAGCAGGGCTGGGGGGTCTGTGCTGGGGTGGTGGGCTCGGGGCTGGTCCCACTGACCCTCCTCTTCGTTCTCCCGTTGCAGTCGCGCGCCTTCCTGCGGGACTATTACAGGGACCATAACATCGAGCTCTCCAAGCTCCTGTACAAAATGGGGCAGACGCTGCCCACCTGGCTGAGGGAGGAGCTGCAGAGCACCAGGTAGCTGCTGCCCGCCGCCCGCCCAGCAATATCCGGGGGGGGCAACCCCTGCGCCCGGCGGGACGGGCCCTTCCTCAGCAATACCCCGACACCTTGGAGGGGGCCCCCAGGCTGGATGGCTGTGCCGGAGGCTGCCCAAGCGGTGGCCCGACTGTGGTCCCCGTGCTGCCACCTCTCCGCCTACCCCACACCCGTTTCTCTTTCATTTTATTTGTTTGTTTGGTTTTTTTCCTTTTTAATTCCTGGGCCTGTTGGTGAGGTCCCTTCCCACCCTGCTCCAGTGTGGGGAAGTGGCACAAATTCCCCCTTTCTCTGCCTGAAATGGGCCCTGGCTCCCCTGGGCCTGCAGGCAGCGGCAGAGCTGTCCCTCACCCCGGTCCGAGGGTGGAGGAGCCACTCTGGACACGCTGGAGGTGACTTTGCTGAGCTGGAGCAGAGGAACGGAGCTGTTGGAGACCCAAAGCACAGAGGGGCCCAACCTGCTCCTGCCGTCGGCCCCGGAGCAGAAAGCTGGAGCTGGCCGCATTTCCCCAACACCTACTTGGAAAAGCTGCGAACAAGGGGGATTTTTCTTTCGAAGCCTCGGGCACGATTTTTTTAATCATCTCTGTTCATTTTCAAGCTCCTCAACCTCTTCTTCCCCTTCCGTGGGCAGCGCGGTGGGACTGTGGCTGAGCAGGAGAAGGGACCGGTGTGCTGACGGCAGCGTGCTGGTCCCAGCGTGCTCCCTGGCACGCTCCCGTCCCCCCCAAACCCCCTCTTGCGATCTTGTACACGTGTGGTGTTTCCTGTGGTAAAGCCGAGTGGCGCCCAGCATCCCCCGGCACAGAGGAGAGCCGGCCGGCGGGGACGGGGCGGACGTTGGGATAACGGCAATTGGAAGGATTCCGTGAACTTCAAACCTCTTGAATATTAAAAGCAAAAGTATTTTAATAATGTTGGGGGTGGGGTGGGTTCGTTCGGTTCCCATTTTGCAGGGGGTTGTTTTTCTTTGGTGCCAGAATTTGTACCTAAACCCCCAGGGTTTTCCGTGGTCTCTTTGGTTGTGACACGTGACGTGGATGAAGGTCAGTGGGGAAACGGGACGGTTTCCCAGCTGGAGACGTGTCTCTGTACTGGTGGTGCCGTACGGGGCGCAGCCCCGGCTCTGCCTCTCCCGCGGCCCATCGTTTCCCCGGGGATCTGCTGCCAGGGCTGGCAAATGAGACTTGAGCCATCACGGATTTCCTGGGATAAGGACCCAGATTTCCCTCGGACGGAGCTGCTCCATCCCTCCAGCTGCGGGGTGCGGGATGGCAGCGCTCCGGAGGTGACGCGGTACCCGGGATGCCGCCCTCTCCTCCAGAGCCAGGCCAGGGCAGTGGGGGGGTGGGTGTAGAACCGTGTTTTTTCACCCTGGGTGATGGAGGGGCCCCCCCCGGCCGCATTCCCACCCAG
>VWZZ01004903.1:97197-125095 GCA_013399095.1 Psophia crepitans | reverse complement strand
CCCTTTTTGTAAGATCCCTTTAACTATTGAAAGGTNCGAGGGCAGAGTAGAGGGGGACGATTACCTCCCTTGACCTGATGGTCACACCTCTTTTGATGCAGCCCAGGACACAGTTGGCTTTCTGGGCTGCAAGCGCACACTGTTGGCTCATGTTGAGCCTTTCAGCTGCCAGAAACCCCAAGTCTCTCTCCACAGGGCTGCTCTCAATGTGTTTTTCTCCCAGTCTGTACTCATGTTTGGGATTGCCCCGACCCAGATGCAGCACCCTGCACTTGGACTTGTTGAACCTCATTCAGTTCACATGGGCCCGCTTCTCAAGCCTGTGCAGGCCCCTTTGAAAGGTATCCCTTCCTTCTTTTGTGTCAATGGCATCACTCAGCTTGGTGTTGTCTGCAGACTTGCTGAGGGTGCACTTGATGCCATTGTCTATGTCATTGACAAAGACATTGACCACTGACCACTACTCTCTGGGTGTGGCCATTGAGCCAATTCCCTATCCACCAAATGGTCTACCCTTCAAATCCATATCTTTCCAATTTAGAGATCAGGATGTGTGAGACTGTGTCAAAAGCCTTACAGAAGTCTGAGTAGATGGCATCAGTTGGTCTTAGCTGTGAGTATCACACCTTTTATTATTTTGATGAATTTCATGCATCAGGTCACTGAAGGTTATAGGAAAAATGTCATGGTGTATTCTTATAAATGAATGTAGGTTTTGCTGGTTTATGGAAGCTTGATGTCTATGTTCTCTATCAGTAGAAAAAAACCTGAAGAATGTCCTACCAGATGTGTCTGCAAAACACCTTTTACAGCTGTAGAGTGCCCACAGAATTGGATTGATAAGTAAGTCTATCACATGCACAACACATTTAGACACTACTTTTAGAAATGAGGTCAGGATATTAGGACAAAAGAATGAGAAGGGCTTTGCTTTATTATCTACAACTAACTAGCCAAATAATGGAATGGGCTCTGTTGCTCAGAAATCTCTTTATGCTTCAGATAAATGTCAACCAGACACCCTATTAAAACAGGTCCTGTTCCAGCCAGACTATTAAACCAAGCCATGAACAGTAAAGACAGACCTGATAGTGAACGCGGTCGGTCCTTACTGTCAGTGCCTCTGCTGTAGGTAGCTGCTCTGTCTGACGGTTTGTTTGCCTTGGTGCTGGCTGCTGACCTGCGCCGCAGGGAAACACCAGCCCAGAGGCCCGGAGCGAAGCGCTTTGGTCTGCCAGCATCGAGTGCTCACCTGTGTGGTGTGCCCAACTATTAACAACCCAAGGGAATACTCGTTTAGAACCGTGATTTTCTGTGTGTGTTAGAACAGAATAGCTAATCATGTTTGCAGAGGATTTTTGCGTGGTTCGTGCACAGAGTGTTGAACCAAGGGCCAAATCCTTGTTTGGCCAAACCATTTTCTGCATGTAGTTTGAAAAGCACTGGCTGTTACCTTTTGGGCATACTCCTATCTCCTTTCTGTCCTCAGCTGAGGGCAACTTCTGAGACTGCTTGTCAGTAACACCTCAGAGTACTCTAAGCTAAATATTCTGGTAAAATTTACAAGTAAAATCGAAGGACTTAGTTACTACACTGTTACACCTTGGGCAGTTGGTGACGATTCTGTCTGGCATAAATGTAAAGCACGAACAGATGGTAACTCTTTACTTCTGCAGTCCTATGCAGGCTTCCTGCTACAGGCTTACATGACAAAACTGGTGAACTATTTTAATTTTCTAGCCAAAGGCAACTGGAGTGTAAGCTGTGCTGGCCGTGCTTTCACACCTTTGCAATGTTCCATATTCCCGCGTGTGGGAAGAGAGGTAAGAGTCAGGCGTATCCTCTTTATGCCAGCCAAGGATTGCTTCATTTCCAGGCAAACACAGCTAATCCAGTTTCTGTCCCTTTGTGCTGCTGTATCAGTGTGAACAGAATGGAGCACGTACCGCTTCAGATCCAAGAAAAAAAATGCAAATCGTCATCATTCAGGTCAATGGTGCAAATACTAATTATCTTTAAGAGTCCTGCCTGCCTAGCAGAACCAGCAGAACCAGTCACATTAAACACAGGTGGAATAACAATTATTTGTCTGGGACAGGAACACTCATTTGAATGAAGGCATCAGGAAAGGCAGTAGAAGGTTTAACGCATATAGCCTCAATTTGCTGCTCAGTTATGGGGCAGCCGCGCCAGGACAGCAGACAGAAACCTGGCGAGGTCTAGCCCAGCAGAAAGCAGTGGCTACAGGGGGTGCAGCCCTGCATGCCTGTCATTCAGCCAAGCTCTGCTCTACTGTGTGGTAGATGCAGTGTTGTACAAACAGCGTTTAACAGTACACGCAGCGTGTCATTGCCTCTATTACTCACCGGGTAGGACAGACACACAAGTACACAGATTTAAGGGCATCTGGTAAATTTCTTAACTACTAAGAACTGAACTTGGGAAATTCGCACTTTAATAATGTCAGGACTTCTGAGTAGTCTTAGAGGGGAGGCAAGGAGAAAGTGGTATTTAGATATATTTTAAGTTTTATGTTTGTTCCCTACATTCCAACTTTTTTCTCCACTTTCTTGTGCCCTATAATTTAAAATCTGTTTGTCTATATTGTTTGCCATGTGATTTTTTAAAATAAGAGCTGACCTGGCCATATTCAAAGAAAAAATTTTGTCCAGCCCTTTTATTCTGGCAGTAAAATAAGACTGAAATGTTGCACAATTGGAAACTTAAGTAGCTTTGAAAGTTCTTGTAAAGAAAACACCTCCTTGTTAAGTAACAAACAGAGGTATAATTAAGTCTGTTCTGAAATTAAAGAAAAATGGATGGCTCTTCTGATTTCTGTCGGTGTATACAAACCTGAGAAACCGCCTGAGGTTCCACCGTGCCCTGTCCTGTAGCCATACAGAGTCGCCAGGAGGCAGTATTTGCGCAGACTGCTGCGAGCCTCTGTATTTCATCATACAGAAAAAGTCTGCGCAGAGATTATATAGTGAGAAAGAAGATTTCTAAAAAGCTTTTGCCTTAATAGGACACATCTTTGATTTTCTATGAAGCTGCGGTACTGTGATACTACTGAGAAATGCCTTTTTACAAAAAGGTGTGTGGGAAGAGCCAGTAGGATTTTCCAGCAGGCCGGCTGACGTCGTTGAAAAGAACATAAACCTTTCCTGCATACAAGCCTTCCCCTTACAGGGAAAGACTTGCTTCCCAAATGTGGCAGCACAACACTGCTGCTTGACCCAAAGAATAGCAGTGGTTTTATTCTTGGTTTTCCTTGGGTGGAACTGCTCTACTTCTTTTTGTTTGATTAGAAATAAAATTTGATCAAGGGATTTTGCTACCATAAAGCTTGTGATCCTGCCTGCCAACAGACAGACTAGCCTACTGTGCCGAACAAGTTTGGTCTCTTTCTAGCACTCTTTTGATTTGCAAACAAGTGAAGTTGCAAGGCAGGGCTTATTTCCTTTTGACCATTTTCCTCCTGTGTTTCAGTTGTCACTTGATCTCTTTCTTCCGTTGCACTGAAATGATGACATGCAAATGTTTGCAAATGAATATTAAAAAACACTCTTGAACCATCCATTAATAATTGGTAAAGCCTGTAAAGCATTTTTTGATTGATGCCTGTTTGCTGTGGCTTTGTTAGTCATGTGGTAAGAGTCATGCTGCTTCACCCTATTCCAAGGGAGCTGGAAAGAAACAATGGATTTAAATTTCATTAAGGACTATTCAAATTAGGAAAAAATTGTTAACAGGAGTGAAGGAAACAGACTGCCTGGGGTTTGCACAGAAGGTCCATCATTAGATGTGGTTCCAAGAAGGTTAAACAATTGTCCTTTCCTATGAATAGGTGATCTTGTCTTAGGGTACTATATATAGGAGCTGACCTTCTAAAGCCCCTTCCATTTCCTATTGTAAGTTTTCAGACAGGCTTTCTAATGAAACAACTTTCCTAGGATTGTGTTGTCAGTGTGTCTTATTTCCTTAAGTCATGTAATAAACCAACAGAAAGCTTTAACAAAGCTGCAAGGATGGTGAGGAAGTGGAACAGGTTGCCCAGAGAAGCTGTGGAGGCCCCATCTCTAGCAGTGTTCAAGGCCAGGTTGGATGGGGCTCTGGGCAACCTGGCCTAGTGGAGGGTGTCCCTGCCCATGGCAGGGAGGTTGGAACTAGATGATCCTTGTGGTCCCTTCCAACCGAAACCATTCTGTGATTCTATGAAATCTAACAAGTCCCTTACCCCTCACTAAGATGTTGCACAGAACGAAATGGGAAATAAAGCTTTGTTGCTTTGCTGCTCAGGGGTTTTTTTGTTATTTGAGGGGGGGGGGGTGTGTGTGTTAGCGGGGCTTTTTGATAGTTTGAGGTTCTGTAGTGAACAATAAAGCACCCTGTCAACTTGTTTTCATCCCACTGCCAACTCCTTTCTAAGCCCAGCCTGTGATAGGAACTGAACAGGGATTGTACAGCTTCCCCCTTGGGCCAGCTTTCATTTTGCGTGGCTTCAACTAGCCTTTTAAATATTTCTTGTCATTGTTAGTGTCTGTTAAATTTCGGCCTTTCTAAGCTGGGTATCTCAAAATAATGCTTAGAATCGTATTTGATCATTTTCTTAAATACCATGGTTCATCAGTATGCTGTGTTGTGAACTCATTCACTTCAATACAAATTTTTGCATGTACAGTTTCAAAAGTATCAGTCCAGCTGCTGATGTACAGTATAATGGTGAAACTGCATCCTTTGCCACAGGAAGCCCCTAAACTGGTGATGATTGTTCAAACCACTTCACTATCAATCGCAGCTTGTATCTTAAGCCACTTTATCATGCGTATGTCTTTAATGCTACATGCATTTCAGTGGTGATCAAAGATACGGCCTTCTTGTTTTACAGATTTTGCATTATTCCACTATCTGCAGGGGCATGTCCAGGAGGGTTTAGGAAGGAAAGGAGTTTAATGTAGTGCATATATACTTACATGGATGCTTTCCAAATAATCTACATTTTAAAATACCTGCTTTCTTGATTTTTATACTTTCAGGCAAAATTTCCAACTAGTAACTACTTCAATCTGTTTTAAGCTTGGTAAAGGCAGATGGCTTTTTCTAAAATGTGTGTGCCAGTAACAGTCTGAAAAGGATACCTGAAGTTTCCCATTAAAGTGTTGCATATTAAAATGTTTCCTGAACTGCAGAGTAGCAGCGTGGACAGAAATAATGAAATAAGCTTCTACATAAAAAGTAGTCCAACAAAAGCTTTCAAAACTAACTTTAAAAATTGTATTTTCATAAAGGTAGTGGCTTTACTGTAGAATGGGTTGGAATGAAATTCTAGAGAGAAATCTAAATTGTGTGGTACTTCACAAAAATATAATATGGGAATGTGTCATTCATGGATACCGTGTAGTGGATTTCCTAAGAAATCCCTTGTCAACAAATTCAGTATACAAATGTCCACGGGTTTTCTTAACTTTGGTGGATTGATCTATTTCCTAAAAGGATTTTTTCACATCTTCAGCTAAAATTCTAGAGTGAATCAACCAGCTTAAAAACAAAATATGGAATGTTCTACTCATATAAAGGAGGAAGCTTCAGTTTTTAAGTGCTATTTTGAGATAACCAAGTGTTTCCAATGAGATACCCAGAGATCCGCTGGATCATCTGAAAATTAGTTGTTTACTGGAGGTATATCATTCTGTTTGAGCACTTATGATTCTGAAGTGTGAAGATAATACAACACTATTCCATCACATTACTTTTATTTGATTTTTAAAAAATTTCAGAATAATCTCTTGTGCCTTTTAGTCTCCAGAGGAGTAAATCTTGTGTAACTTGAGACAAAACCAGTGACAATAACAGTTATTTACCTGTCATTTTTCTTTTCTCAAAGATCTCTGAACCTTTTGCCTGCACATAAGAAATTCCTGCAAGATCTCAGTCTCCTTATGTTGTGATTCCAATTATAAGATTTATTTTCCAGTTTACGTTTATTCTCCTGAAGTCAAGAAAGCGACTGTAGATAACAGGGTGTCTGAAGCCGGAGGAAGCTCCTACATAATCCCAAACTGAAAACGGGCTCAGGAATGGAAATGCACAATACTGTATTTATAGATGCCTTTTTGTCTTTTCACAGGTGAGTTGAACCAATTATTACTTTCCATGTATTTCTCTGTTTACCCAGTTAATGGCTCCTAGCTAACAGAAGTTCAGTTATTATGAGAATACAAACCTCCTTCTGACTGTATATTTCTAAACCATTTGTCCAGACAAACATTTTATTATCAAAGTTTGACATATTTAATCTGTAATCACATTCTTTCTTTCTGTATTTTGTCTCTTTCATTAGATGTTAACTGATAAATCAACAAGGTACTCATCTTCACAGATTTTCTGGTGAAGCATGAGAGTGTCTGCAGATAAATCATTCTCACATTTATGTAACTGTAGTGGGTTAGAACTTCTGTTTCTGGAAGAGCTCCTTCAGCTGTTGTTCAGTTGTTGCTTCCTTCTGTTGCATCAGCTCCCTGGCTCCTTTGGTCACTCCCCAGCCATCTGGTTTTGACATTGAAGGACAATATGGCCTGCCTGAAGCAGGCTTCAGATTCTCCCAGTATTCTTTTCTTGCCCTAAAGAAAGACAAGGAAATTTAGGGGGTTTTCCAGCAGCTCAAAGTACTAAAGGAAATGTGGCTTAAATCACCATTGCAAAGGGTCATCTAACTTGCACAGACTGACTTTGTATCTAGATACTGAAGTATGAATGCAAGCATGCAATGAAATGCCACATGCGTAAAGTCTATTTCCACCCTTGAAAGCAACACTGTAAGCCACTCACCATTAGGAGCTGTTTTACAGCAGTCTGTCAGTTTTTTATCTTAACTTCCATGAATTACTTTCACATGAGTTCAGACCAAATCTTCATTTTAAAGAGGGATGAGAATATCTGGAGCTCTCCCACTGCCCCTTTGCCCCTTTCCCTGCTCCCAGATCAGATTTAGTTCTTCAAAATTAACATGGAGAATATTCACATGGTATTTAGACCTTCATATCAGTTAAGCCAGTCTGCTGCATGGACCAATATAGTTCAGATATACACACCTTGCTCTCACCCAGGGTTTGGTATGCATGCTCAGGCCATTGCCCCAGCTACCATGTTTCTCAGAAGCTTCTGGCAAAAATCCTCTTTCAGGAGCCAGCTCCTCAGCTATTGCTCGGACGTGATATGGCTCAAATCCACAGCAACCTCCAATGTAACGAATTCCTAAGTCATAGGCCTGTCTTGCATATTTTTGAATATCCCATCTGGTTACAATTCTTGGCTCCAGACCTGCAAAGACATTAATATCTTAAGTTTCCACCATCCTTCATTTCAGCACAGTTTTGGTAAAAAAATCATGTTTTTGAGACACTTGCACATTGTTTGCGAAACTGCAGATGTACACATGTATGTTTGACCTGTCTGAGCTAGACCTAATGATGCAAACTTTCAGAAGACTAGCTTTTAGGTTCTGCTATGCTCTCCTGAGCTATGCTTGTTGTAAGCTTCTTGGGCTTTGCAAAACAGCACTTAGTATCTTCTGAGACTGATCAAGCCCCAAGTCACATGCTTGCCGTTCTGCCAGAGTTCTTAGGTGGCATCTTGGAGTACTTTCAGTGTTATGCCTGCATTTCCAAAGAGTTCCTAATAAACAATCAATACCTGGGAAATGTGATTCCAGTATTCTAATCTGTGAAAGGAGAAGGTACTGGCCTACCTGCAACAGGAATAAGCCTGCTCATTATTCCTCAGGAACGCTTACTACACTTTTTTTCCACGATCAGCTCATGGCAGCCAGTTGTTTCACTGACAGCTGGGATCTGTAGCTATTTCGTAGTCCGCCCTTTACTTAGTTATAATGCCAGCCATGAGCAGCTTGCTGCCTCAAACTACTTAGTTCCTTGTGAAAAGTTCTGTGTGTAGATAAGTTAGGACATAAACTTTATTTTGAACCTTTCTCCTTGTTGTAGGTTGCGATGAGTAGAGTGAAGGGATAACAGAGCTGAGTGGAAGGGCTTGTGAAGTAAAGGAATAAAAAGTGACAAGAACAAGGAAAAGCACACCTCAAAGTGAAGGAGGCACAAGAGTGGCAGAACTAGAAAGAAAAGACCAGGGACTACAGAAGAAACTTTAAGGAATAAGAATACAGGAATAAAGAAATGAAAGTCCTCCCACTTCTTCATGCACCTCTGCAGAAGATGAATCAGCATGGTCATCAGGCGAGTGCAGCATGGTATCTGTGCACTGAACACTCTGCTGGGCAAAGAAGTCGTGGTGAGGTAGTAAGGCTCCAGCACCACAGCAGAGGTAAGCTGTTTCTCCCTATGTCTTTTCCCAGAAATGCCTAACATGCAGGAAGGTGATACAAAGCAGATCCACTCTAAGTCCAATGGATAGTTAAGAGACAGGTTCAGAAAATAAAAAGCAGGAGGAAAAAAAATGAAATGTTCCTAAAGAGAAAATTATTGGTGTCAGAGGGTGAGACTGACAACGGAAAAGTAGATGGTCTAATATCATAAGGAAAAACAGATACAGGTGTCTTAGAAAGCTGTTCAACTAAAAGTAAGCTTATGTACAGTCCTGCAGATATCAGAGAAAGAATCAGAAGCACAAATTCATTATTTCCTTGTTTCTCATACACCATTAAATGCTAATGCAAAATTAATACAAAATCATAATAAGAATGCAGCATCTTGCACTCAGTTTATACCTGCATAAGCAACTTAACTCCAGGGAACAGTATAGAGCATTTCCCTGTCTTCTCCATCACCCACGGTGTAACAGTCCATGGTACCTGATGAGATGCATCTGAGGGTCCCGAGGGAACTCGCAGATGAAGTTCCTAAGCCACTCTCTATAACACTTGAGAATTTGTAACAGTCTGGTGAAGTTCCCACTGTCTGGAAAAGGGGAAACAGAACCCCCATTTTTTAAAAAGGGAAAAAAGGAAGACCTGGGGAACTACAGGCTGCACAGTCTCACCTCTGTGCCCAGCACGATCATGGAGCAGATTCTCCTGGAAACTAAGCTCAGACACATGGAAAATAAGGACGTGACTGGTGACAGCCAACATGGCTTCACTAAGGGCAAATCATGTCTGAGAAATTTGGTGGCCTTCTACCTGGACTTGTGCAAAGCATTTGACACTGTTCTGCATGACACCCTTTTCTCTAAACTGAAGACACATAGATTCGATGGATGGACCACTCAGTGGATAAGGAACTGGCTGGACAGTTGCATTCAAAGAGTTGTGGTCAACGGCTTGATGTCCGGGTGGAGATCAGTGACGAGTGGCGTTCCTCAGGGGTCGGTACTGGGACCGGCGCTGTTTAACATCTTTGTCAGTGACATGGACAGTGGGATCGAGTGCACCCTCAGCAAGTTTGCCAACATCACCAAGCTGTCTGGTGCAGTCGACACGCTGGAGGGAAGGGATGCCATCCAGAGGGACCTTGACAGGCTTGAGAGGTGGGCCCGTGTGAACCACATGAAGTTCAAAAAGGCCAAGTGCAAGGTCCTGCACATGAGTCAGCGCAATCCCAAGCACAACTGCATGCTGGGTGGAGAATGGAGTAAGAGCAGCCCTGAGGAAAAGGACTTGGGGGTGTTGGTGGGTGAAAAGCTCAACACGAGCTGGCAGTGTGCGCTTGCAGCCCAGAAAGCCAACTGTGTCCTGGACTGCATCAAAAGAAGCATGGCCAGCAGGTCAAGGGAGGGGATTCTTCCCCTCTGCTCTGGTAAGACCCTACCTGGAGTCCAGCTCTGGGGCCCCCAACATAAGGAGGACATGGACCCGTTGGAGTGAGTGCAGAGGAGGGCCACAAAGATGATCAGAGGGCTGGAGGACCTCTCCTACGAAGACAGACTGAGATACTTGAGGTTGTTCAGCCTCGAGAAAAGAAGGCTCCATGGACACCTTACAGCAGCCTTCCAGTTCCTAAAAGAGACCTACATGAAAACTGGAGAGGGACTTAAATTTTGTAAGGGTGTGGAGTGATAGGACACAGGGTAATGGCTTGAAGCTGAAGGAGGAGAGATTTAGATTAGATATAGGGAGGAAATTCTTTACGGTGAGGGTGGTGAGGCACTGGAACAGGTTGCCCAGAGAAGCTGTGGAGGCCCCATCCCTGGAAGTGTTCAAGGCCAGGTTGGATGGGGCTCTGGGCAACCTGGTCTAGCGGAAGGTGTCCCTACCCATGGCAGGGTGGGGCTGAAACCAGGTAACCTTTAAGGTCCCTTCCAACCTGAACTGTTGTATGATTCTGTGAATGAGTCCTTGTGCTTCAGTAATGTAAGGACAGCAACAACCTAACCTTTCTGAAGAAGCGGGGATAGATCCCACCATAAAAACTGGCCACACATGTGGTGAAACATGGTGATGGAAAACGTGGTATTCTATTAAAAGAACGTCACATTTTGTGGATTTTCACCTTCCTAAAACTGACTAACGTTCTATTTTGCATGCCTGTCAATGCATTTCTTTTCTTGGCTTTATTCAGAATTAAATATCTGTGTCTTAACAGTTTATGTTAACATTTACAGTAAAAAAGAGATTGAAATTTTCATCAATTTTTGATGATAAGATTGTAACCTACTGCTGGATTTAGCTCCTCTATTGCTTAAGATAATCTAGTATATGAACTACTATAATGATATCTACTCTTGAGATAATTGCATATGCTTGGACTTTCTAAAACATTGTCCTTGCTTAACTGGTGACATTTCAGAGCAATTGCAGTAACACAGAAAGGGAACACAGAAAACTGGAAAAAGTTCTACAGGTAAATAAATAGTGCTGGCATCTAGATGCTGGAGTTTGCCAATACAACAGAGCCAACGCTTTTCTAGAAACTGAGATCTTGTTGGCCTGTATGGAGGTTATGTACACTTCAAAATATCTAAATACCTATTTGTGCATATTGCCTTCCACAAAAACCAGAGTTAACTAGGTCAGTTTAACAATGATTTACCAAACTGCTTATCTGCTGTCAAGTGAACAGTGGCTCCTTCTGGATATTGAAAACATTCACAGAACCAGCCTTCTCCAATTGACTCATGAAAATTCTGAAAGGTGATTGCATACAGATTGTTTATAACATACAAGCCAAGAACCATAACAAACCAAAGAGTGAATCCTTCAATTCACTTGATTACTTACTGCATCTGTTCTATCTTTTTTTGCTTGCAATCAGAGGAGTTATATGAACAAATGAATAGGATAAATGAGTTCCTAACACTTTTAAACATCCCAGAATATTTTCAGAACTCAGATATGTTATTATCATTTAATGGATGCCTCAGGCTCATTCTTTATTCTCTTTCCTTTGTTTACACAAAGGAATTGAAAAAAAAATCTTCCTGAAATTCACACCTATCTCTCAAATTTTTTGCTACAAATTCAAGTTTTGAATGTTTTAATACCTTATTTTACAGTCTGATCTTGAAGAGTGTATGATACCTGAAAATGAAAGAATTTTTCTAATCAATTTTAAAATGTTTATGCTGATTTTGTCCTTTTGTCTTAAAGGGATGTGATCTTCTACATCACAGGTGGAAACAAGCTCTAAATACACAAGCCTTCCATACAGATAAAGTGGCTGAGTCTTTCAGTCTTTGCAGAATTTCTCCTGAGCATACATGTGATGAATCCAACTCCTTTTGTTAGCAATGTCAAAGAACAAATTCTCTCTCCTGGTTTCTCTCTAATCTCACTTATATTAGACAGTTACACTTGCAACGCTGAACCATTATGAATGTGATAATCACACACCTATATCCAGTTCTGCATATATAGAGTACATTAAATCCCTCCATAGGTAAACATTATAGTGTTTGTGGGACAGATGCCACAACCCAGAACGCTGGGGAACTCCAATGCAAAAGCATTTAAGTCTGGGGTTTTTTTCAGTGTATTTGCTCTTGTTCATTTCTTTGAACTGTTTACAGCTGTCCTGAACAAGGTCCATTAGTACAAGGAAGAACAACATTTTTAAGTGAGTTTAGGTTGTGGCACTTTAACTGTTTTCATCATAATTTCACTTTCATGCTGCGATACTACTAAAATACTCTCACTATGTGGATGATCTTTAATCCAGTATTACACTGCAATCCCTCTGTGCAAAATGCCAGACCGGATAGAATCACAGAATCATAGAATCACTAAGGTTGGAAAGGACCTCTGAGATCATCAAGTCCAACCATCAACCTAATACCACCATGCCTACTAGATCATGTTCTGGAGTGCCATGTCTACACATTTTTTGAATGTCTCCAGCGACGGCGATTCAACCACCTCTGCGGGCAGTCTGTTCCAACACCTCACTACTCTTTCCGTGAAGAAGTTTTTCCTAATATCCAACCTAAACCTCCCCTGACGCAGCTTGAGGCCATTCCCTCTTGTCCTCTCGCATGCTACTTGGGAGAAGAGACTGACCCCCTCCTCACTACAGCCTCCTTTCAGGTAGTTGTAGAGAGCGATCAGGTCTCCCCTCAGCCTCCTCTTCTCCAGACTAAATAGCCCCAGTTCTCTCAGTCGCTCCTCATAAGATTTGTTTTCCAGTCCCTTCACCAGTTTTGTTGCCCTTCTCTGGACACGCTCCAGCAGCTCAATGTCCTTCTTGTATTGAGGGGCCCAAAACTGGACACAGTACTCGAGGTGCAGCTTCACCAGAGCCGAGTACAGGGGGAGACAATTGGGACTGATCCTATTGTAGGTCACCTTGCAGCTTCAACTTTATTAAAAGCTGGGGGAAAAAAACCCTGACAATAAAAAAGAAAAAAAGAAAAAAAATACCCTTGTCTTACCAAAGGGAAACTCTGGAAGATCAATAAAACCCTGCTTTCCACAATCAGGTGTATGGAAAGCAAGTGGCTGGGACATCAGGTGGGCTTTCAGTTTAGCAGCCTGCAAGCCTTCTTTCATCAGTTTCACGGTTTCCAGGCAAGTGTCTGGATCAAAATGGCAGTTGACTCCAACAATAGAAGCACCTAGGAGGAGAAACATAATTTCAGGTCACATCTCCTCAGGAAGTGGGAGGTGAAAGTCCGTAGCCACAGCACTCCAGAGCAGAGCAGTTCATCTTCACACCAGCATTATGAAAACAATGCAACTGGGTCAGAGCCAGGCTCAACTCTCCTGAGGCTGATCATTCCATTTACATCTCAGCTGCACTCCTCTTTACCTTCCTGATGATAAGTCAAATCTCCCACTCCCATACAGTTGCTTTGTTCATCAGTGCTTAGTCAATGAATACTAATTTTGTCCAGCCACATAGCAACCTGCTAGCTATTTGCCTAACACAGGTTCTGCCTTTGGATTTCAGCTCTAACTCCAAAGGAAAAGAGCAGTTGAGCAGAACAAACCCCTGTACCATCATTCATCATGCCCGTGATTAATGTCTTCTGCCCTTACCCTCATCCTGCAGAAAACACAGCCTTCAATAGGCAAAAAGACTATTTTTTTCATCCTCTGTTTCTCTATCCTGGATTTGAACAGTGCTTCATACATTTCTAAAAACATGAGCAGAGAATCAAAGGTGGCTTTGGATTCTCCTTATGTTTCATCATTGTGAGCCCAGAATTTGAGGTTAGCTCTGTAACCAAATTTGAGTAGGTTTAGGATTTTGCTCTGTTGAGTATCAGCTGCATGTGGCTATTAATCACTTCCAGTACCATCCTGGTTAACGAGGATTTCATAGCTGCATTTTCGTATGTTTTTTACAAGAGTGCTCTAATAAAGTACACATAAAAAAGTTTTCTACAGGGTTAAAATTTTTGTCAGATATAATTGGGAAGCCACTTACTTCAAGGTACACAACCATTTATCTCAAGACTTAATGACTTTGTTCCAAACTTTTAAAGGGCATATTAAAACCAGATTCTTACCAGCCTTTACCAGTTGGACAGCACATTGTCCAGGGGTCACACCATGCATATCTCCTTCCGGACCAATGCACATCGTAACTGCAACTGGCTTTCCAGATTCTTTTAGAACTTCAACGGCCCAGACAGCCTCTTCAACATGTTCAAAATACTGAAAGAAATTAAAACTGGACTATATTTTTTTCTTGGCGAGGATGCATAAACACATTAATCCAGACCCCAAATTCAACAGCAATACAATGACATGATTCTTTTCTGATTTACACTAACAGAATTCAATTTAGTTCACTGACCACACAGTAGAAAAAGGATTTTTAAAAGTCAGTAAGTAAAACTAAATAAAAAATGATACTCTTGCTTCAGAATAAGAATGCCCATACAGGAAGTTAATCAGGGATCTACCCCCAAAGAATCATTCTCATCTAGAAAAGTCAACTTAAGTTGATTGCTTATGGTGTATGGGAGGAAACCAGAACTAGTCAAGATCACATTAATCTATCCTTTTTCATACCAGTACAAAATTTGATTTGACTGAGGTAGATATTTAGGTTTCAAGGTCCTATTCTACGATGCTTGGAGATGCTGCTGGGCATTTAGAAAAATACCTGATACTACTGGAATAAAAGTATAACAGAAAACTTTAAAGGAGGAAGCAATATATAGCTGTAGTCCATAAAGCAGACAAGTGCCAGCTGAAGGCATGTACTTTTTTTACAGATTTACCTCTGCAATTAGGAAGTCCACATTCTTCTTCATAAAGACATCTAGTTGCTTTCGAAAGACTGCTTTAACCTCTGCTTTATCCTTGCAGCTTAAGTATGATGGTGTTTGGCTGACTCCTCCAGCCACTAAAGCATCACCTTCATTAGCCACTTCTCTTGCAATGTCACAAGCAGCTTCATTCACTTTCTGGCACTGTATGAATATAAATTATGTCAGTTTTACCTTGACAGAGATGCATGTAATTTCAGAGCACAAAAAGGACAAAAAGAGTCAAAAGCTATAATGGCTTCTTCGTATTATGTTGTAATCTAAACGGATTATATAATAATACTGTTTTTCAAAAAAATAGCAAACATTAGTAAAAAAATTTCTTGCCACCTTTATGTTATCATATTATTAAATAGTACCAAAACATGTTACCTTTAATACATCTTACACAAATAGTCTGTAAAAGGCAAAAATTTTGTGTGAAGTGGAATTTTCTTTTCCTTTAAGAAAATGAGTTGGTTACACTTAAGTATATCCAATGTATGAGTGGAAAACAAAATATGTAGTAATTTCAATTGATTTTTAAAATTTCTTTAGTGTCTTTTGATAATTTTCAAAATTTAAGATCTAATATTCATATAGAGTTATTTAAGACTTTTTAAAAGGATGTCATTAATTATCTGATGTTAAAGTTACCAATTTAAGAACAGTGAAGGGAAACTTATCACTATATATAATTAATTAATCACCTAGACTGAAAGACATTATTCCCTCTATTCCTAACTCAAGATGACTAGAACAGCTTGTGAAAAAGGGGTTAAGCTGGGAAAAAAAGGGTTTTGGGAAAAGAATCACCATTTGGCTAGATAACGCATACTGATTAGAGCAGGTTTCTCTGCAACCCATGGACTACTTAGAATCTACATAGATTTCTCTCAGCTGATGTTTTCCATGGTTGCCTCAAAAGACCCAGCTGATTTTTAAGGCTATTGCTGACAGATTGTCTTCCATTTGCACTTGTGCTCAGGTACATGTTTGGGAACACTGGAAGGTGGAGCCATAAACCAGTGAAAGCCTGAAGAAACCTGCTTCTAAAACTGGAAGTAAATCAATCTTGAAGCTTTACTGCAAGGCATTCCCAATACCAGGTGGTCTCCCAGCCCTTCTTATAATTTTGCATGGCAGCAAGAGTTGCAGCATGACTCATTGCAGAGAAACAGTGTTTCTGGGACTACCACTTCAGAGAGTTCCATATTGCATCTATTGAATGTAAAGGTACAGCATTTCAGATAAATTTGATCACATGACATTTTGGTATGACCTTTTAATTACGCCTCAAGTGTTTCCCTGGTGCCCAGATTGTTCTAATTTCTGGCCTGGGATATCTTCACAGACACAAAGATATTTCTTCCTCCCTGTCCCCTGGAGAATCTTCACTATTTTGCAGAGGTTGAAATAGGCAACAGAACCAAAGGGGAAAGTATCAGAGAAAAGACTCAATGGCAAATCTTCTAGTCTCAAAGTAACTAGAAATGTTTGTGCCACAAGTCCCAGCGTAGCTGGGGCGTGCATCTACTGAACACATGCAACGTCCTACAACTCCTTTGTGTAAAAAAACCACCAACATGGTACTTCTGTTGCTGTAACAGATTGCCCTTACACACGAGAAGGCAATACTGACCACGGTGTAGACCTTTAATTTTTTAGTTGTAACTTTACTGAATACATGGTTCTAAAAAACATTCCATTCTTATTAGCCACTCATTATTATTATTACTCATTATTGCCCCATTTTGTTATTTTTTGTCCTTTAACTTTGTCTTTTTTCCTATTCCAAACTCTGAAATGGCATCATCTCACTCTGTGGTCCTCAAATATAGCCAGAATTGTTATGACAAACTGTGAAAGTACTCGATAATATATTAAACCTTTTGAAATTAATCAATTTCCTGTCTCCATCAAAACAGAATTTTACTCACACTTATCTTCTCAGCTACATAATTGCCCCTGTTCTCTAGTTTATCCTCACTGGCATAAAAGGTGAATGTCTGCAGAACATTGGATCCAGCTCTGAGGAATTCCCGGTGAAGCTGACGAACTGCAAAGAATTAAAAGAGATAAAGAGACATTTAGAACAGTTATTACTGTTGTTATCCCAGTATTAAATGTTTATTAAAGTAACATTACTGTAAAATAAATGACACCATGTTTACAAGAAGAGCCATTATGAGAGAAAAGAAACAGTACTCTGGTACCCCAGTCAGTGTAGAATTCTTTTCTTCCCACTCTCAGAACATTAGGGAGAAAACTTTTACCTTAGTTATTCTCCGCTGAGAATGACTGAAAATTTCTGTTTAGTTTATCAATAGATTCAGTTTCACATGCCACCTTGCCTATCTTCTACTTTCTGCAGTCCTTCAGACCTCCCAATTTCACTTTATAGAACTGCATAGTGGTTTAGGACAGGAAAGCAGACACCTGATATAAAGAACATTAAAGCATAACAAGAAATAGCAGACCGAAAAATCATCAAATGAAAAAGCCATATTTTCTTAGCTTTTGGACTCTGAAGAAGAAAACAGGAGAAAGTATCACGGCAATAAATTAAAGGACAAGATGATATTTATATGGAAGAATACAGTGTTCCACTACATACTCTATTTTCTGTCTTCTATTTTCCTTCCCCTACTCTAGCCGAGTCTAGTCAGCCAAAACCAAAGCTCTATTTTTGCTAAATGTACCCTTAATTAAAAGATGATCTGTTGCTCCAGAAAAGTGACTTGCAACACAGACTTAATTCTTCTCATAAGTCAGCACATGATGATTTTACTACAGAGCCAATACTTCTTTTGAAGGTTGGCATTACTTTTGCTGGACAAATTTCCTACATTAGGACTGTGGTAGCAGGCTCTGTAGTAGTTCTGCCTTCATTGCTGTAAGCAGCGTGCTGTAATTGCCGCAGGGGGAACAGAAAGGGAACTGTCAATTGATTTTATATGTATGCCCACAGAACAATAATTATAATAATTTCTAGAACACTATTGATCATGTAAAACAGTTAAAATGCTCAACAGCTTATATCAAATACCGGAATAATTTATTCCCTGGACACTGTACACAGATACAAGAACACTGCAGTTTCTATGGCAGATGTTTGAAAAAGTTTTCCTGAAGTCTTGGTTTCTCATACCTCATTGTCTACAGACAATCTGTGGCAGTAGGGAAATGTGTGAATGTTCCATGAGAATAAAATTACTCCCTTCAGCTGCAACAAACACAGCCTTCTATGCCAGAGAAGCTCAAAGAGCAGTTTGTTGTGAACAGTAGACTGTGAATGGGTCTACATTTTGAGGGAAAGAATAGTGTTATAAGTATCAGCCTGACTCTCATTCAACCCTGACAAATAATTTTTACCAGGAGAATACGCTGTTACTATTACCAAGCCCACAGCAGTCTGCCCCATCAAAAACCCAGACCACTGTAATTTACTTCTTGTGTTACTTCAGGCACGTTACTGAAGCTGTGTTTTCCTCCACCATTTAAAAAATGGGGATAACAGCTATGTGTGAGTCTAGAAAATTAGTAACAATTTGATGCATTTTAGGAATCAGATGTATGACACCGAGTTTTCATTTCAACCCACCAAGAGTCAGACATTTCACAAAAGCCACAGACTTAAGCTAACAGGAGGTGGAGGCAATAAGTGCCTATGCATATTGGTTACTACCGAGCAATACCTGATCTGGCTCAGAAAAAATATTTAGATCTCATTTCTAAATGCGTCAGTCTGGCAAAACATCTCTCTTGTAATGGAGATAGCAGTCTCAAACTCACTCTTTTTTTTCCCCCCTTTTTTCTTTTTGTTTTGTTTTCACTCCTTGCTGCATTCTCAGAACCCCCCTGCTTTTCCCTCCTTCCTTGGAAAGACAAGAAGGCCTGGTAGTTGTATGGGGTTTACACCAGCTGGCTCAGCCAGTTGCTCCTTCTGTTCTTCACACCTGCTTTCAAAGTAACATGACCCTTGAGCACGCAGGAGCAAAAAGCAGTAATGGAGAGAAGGCAGCACACTGCACTAAAAGAAATGAACACATTTCCAGTGAAGGGTGTATTTATAAATAGCCTATTAGGGGCTTATAAAGATTTTATAACTATGTTACAGACATCAGCAATATGTTCTAGCAAATCAATTGCAAATCTTAGAAGGATGAATTCTAACCTGTGACTACTAATCACTTATTTAAGGCAAATCTGTGTGCCAGTTTAGCCAATTTAAGTCATCTGCAACTGCCTCTATGTAAGGCAATGTCTTACATTCCCTGTGGACTGAGACCTGTTCTTCCCAGACAGGCATGTGGAGAGGCTCAAGGGCTTCTGAAGTGCAAAATAAGTAAGCAAAGGGTACGTAAACAGCATGGAGCAAGTGCTACAATTTCTAAGATGTAATGTGCAGAGGCCGACAAAGGTAGAGGTGGAGAGAAGCAGAGAGAGAAGTGACAGGATGTCTTTTGGGGAGGCGAGAGTCAGCACATTAGATCATCAGCCTTTAAACCTTTGCTGGAGCTCCGAATTATCTAAGGCAACTGTGACCCTAAGTTAGGCATACTACACATAAAGTGACACTTCAAAGCTGAGAAGGATTCAGGTGAAAATATAGGTCAGATGTACAACGCAATGTCAGAGAAAGCACTAAGGTCTCTCATGTTCTTCCCCTCCTCTTCCTTCCTCCACCTGTATAGAGGAAAAAGACTAATTTGGAAGGGAAACCACTTAGAATAAAGACATCTTTTTTCCCCAGGATATTCTGAACTGGGTTGTGGGATTAGCTGCACATTGTATTACTTGGGCAAATGCTTTCTTGTAATGAAGCATACATAAATAGATAATAGCATCTGCTTTTGCACTATTTATGCTAATCACTATAATCTTTATGCTGGAAGGCATAGAATGGTTGCTCATTTTGTCTCCCTTCACTTTAAGAGAGTTACCCCATCAAATGTTTATTGCAATTCTTAGGTTCTTATGAGGTTTATCATTCCCCATTTCACAGTGGAGCCAGATAGATTAAATACTCCCATTCCATTGTTTATTAAAAGCTGCTATTTTCCTGAAAGAATTAATAAATAAACTATATCAACTTATAACAATATAAAAATCCTAGAATGGCTAGAACACAACAAAACAGAAAATTAACTACAGAATTCTTTTTCACAAGATGTTTTAAATGAGAAGCTTTCTATCAGCTCAAGGACAGACAGGACAAATCCATGACAGAGAAATCACCAAATGTTATTCAATACAAAGATACCATATCTGGGTCAAAAAGTACTTAGGCTGCAAATTACTGAAGATTGGGATAGCATTCTGGAGAGATATCACCATATGCTTACACAACCCGTATTCCTACTCGGCCAACTGCTTTTGGCCAGTGTTAAGAGCAAGAAAAATGGGTAAGATGAGCATTTGGTCTACACATTCTTAGGTTATTCTTAACAGTAATTCTACAGTATCAAGGAACACTTCTATTTAAAAACCTACAATGAGTTCCAATATATTTATTATTTACCCAACCCTGTTTACATTCACTACAGGATTACCATTTCCCAGTAAAACTGACCTGCTTCTGGGTGTTCTACTGCTGCTTCAGGAGTCCATGGACCAGCTTTTACGTATCCCCTCTTTTCAAGAGCAAAGACAAATCCTCCATCTCCAATCACAATTTCTCCAGCATCTAAGCGCTCTAGAATACCCTGAAGAAAGCAGGAGGAAAAGTTAACAATTACTTGTTGCCATTTCCTGTATTTACAAAGTAGGCATAAATATTTGTGGGCTACCAGAAATACTGTTGCCATAATAATAATATGTAATCAATTTCCTTATTGAATTTCTCTTTAAAGAATGGTAGATGATCTGTTTTGCAACATAAGGCTTTCATATGTGCACATATATTACATAAGACTTTTCACTAGTCAGTTTTATTGTATTCCAGATATATAGCCCCCAGAACTAGAAGTCAATAGTTCAATTCCATTCCTATGAAAGTAAAACACCGTCTTAAATTCTCCTGTAAGATATATGAGAAACTTCTTAAATGAAACACTAGTATCACTGACCTCTTTATTAGCTCATTTGCTCTTTACTTAGAATGCCATCTTGACAGAGCCTCAGCACAAGTAGCTTGTGGCACAAAATGGGACAACAAGCATCACAGAGAAGGAAGCATATAACATTTTCCTACCACGTAAGAAACTTTTTACTGGCCTGGGTTTACTTACCTAGACTTACAAAATCAAGGAAAATCCTGCTTGTTTTGCACAGCCCTGAAATGTTTTTAGATGCCAAATTACAAATCTTACAGCACCCTGTGATTAACCTTGCTTCTGCCTCGAACTCCATGCTAATGCAAGGAAAGTGGTAATTTTTATTTTTTTTAAAATTGGGAAATATGAGCACAACATACATTGGTTGTATCTAGTATATAGTATTTTTTTATTCCTTCCATTGCTTCACTGGCTTGTTCAAATTTTTCAAAAAGTACTTACGATTACACTAAACAGAAATAGTTTCTGCAATTGGATTACAACCATAATTCTATTTACTTTAAGAAGTGAATGAATACAGACCCTTTACATTAACAAAGGTAGTGGATACAGGAAAAGAATCAAAGATTTAAGACTAAAATTTACCTCCATAGTTATCTTTTCTTGATGGCACGCTAGCATTTCATTAGATGAAATTTGATGGAGTAGGAAAAAGAAGAGCTTTGTGGACATAGAGGTGAGTGTGGTTTTCATGCTGACAGGAAGGCGTTTTTAACAATTAGCCTCCAACACTTAGTAGATTATCTTTCTTGATAGTTTCTCCTTCATTAATTCAATTATCTCACACCATACATCCAGGAAAGGCAAACACTTAGGATGTCCCAGCACCTCCCTTTAAGCAGGATGAGAGTATGCCTTTCCAACAAGAAGGAGCATTGTGCCAAGTATACCAGTTCCAGCACCAAGCATAGCGGTGTAAGGCTACTTGGAGGCTACAAAGCCAAGCTGAACGGGTGTCCTGGTTTCAGCTGGGGTAGAGTTAATTTTCTTTCTAGTAGCCAGTATAGTGCTGTTTTGGATTTACTATGAGAATGATGTTCTCATAGTAACACACTGATGTTTTCAGTTACTGCTAGCTAGTTGTAGTGTCTACACTAAGTCAAGGACCTTTCAGCCCTGCCACATGCACCAGAAGCTGGGAGAGCACAGCCAGGGCAGCTGGCCCAGGCTGGCCACAGGGATATTCCCTGCCACAGAATGTCATGCTCCACGTATAACTGGGGAAGCGAGCCGGGAGGTGGGATTACTGGTCAGAAACAAACTGGGCATTGGGTTTTTTTCCCCATAGGTGATGAGGAATTGGATTTATGCATCACTTGTGTTTTATATGTGTGTTTGTGTAACTACTATTATTGTCTTCCTTTTTTATCCTATTAAACTGTCTTTATCTCAACCCATGAGCTTTTTTCCATTCTTCTCCCCATCCCACTGTGGCAGGGAGGGGTGAGTGTGCAGCCTGCTGTGGTTAAACCACGACTGTTCTTTTTGACACCCAATGTGGGACTCAAAGGAGACAAAGGAAATAATGACAGATCTGACCACAGCACGTTAAAAAAAAAAAAAAAGTTATAAGCATTCATTATACCAGTTCAATCATTGCTGGTCACAATGTTGTTTATTTGTTCTCAGAGTTGTGTTATGTAACGTGTTGCTTTCTGTATATACTGGTTATCAGTGTTTATGTGTGCTTTATCACCTCTGGGTGTTGGATTAAGGTTATTGCTCTACTGTACTGTGTACCACTGCCTTATCATATGATAAAATCATTGATCATCAGACCAGTCTGGTATCTGTACTCAGCAGTGGTGGGTGGTACACAAAATGGAGTGACAGCAATGGCTCCCTCTCCATACTTCGGGAGCCATCTGTCAGAAGCTATAAATAATTACACTTTTTACTTTTTCTCCTTGGACACCCAATATGTAGGGGACATACCTTCCTTCACCTTCCCCTTTTTCTCCAGGCTAATTACAATAGCTTTTGAGAATGTTGAATATCCTTGGGATGTTCAGACCAGCATGTTTCTATTGCTAGGTCTCCTGAATGTGGTTCAGGTCTTGTTTAAAGTTAAACAGCTACTGAAGAACACCACCCAGAGATCAACCTCTGCAACAGGCACTGTGGCTACTCCAACTCCCGTGACAGGCACTGAGGTTACTACAGTCCCTGTGAAAAGCACTGTGGCTACTGAAAACTCAGTGACAGGCACTGCAGTTACTCAAACCCCAGTGACAAGATTTGCAGCTGAAAGAGAACCAACCCGTATCGGTATCAGTCACCCCTACACACAAGAAGAAATGGACACGAAAGTCAACTCATTTAGTAAAGGATGATGAAACAGGGCCCTCACAAGAACAGGAGGAAGAGGCAGAACCAGAGATAACCACCTGATACCTACCCCTGAGGGAGCACCAAGATAAACAAGAAGATTTTAGCCGTTGATTAGGCAAGCAACTTGTCACCTGGCTGCTCTGGTGCTGGGATAGTGGGACCAGTAGCCTGGAATTAGAGGGTAGGGAAGCCAAGTAGCTGGGGGCCCTGCCCAGGGCAGGGTGCATTTACAAGGTGATTAGAAAAAAAGCACAAGCCTCTAGATGCAACTTCTGTCAGGCATGAGGGAAAAGTATCCCTTCAAAGATGTTATAAATCACCTAGGCAAGTGTGCCACCATGGAGAGAGGTATCCAGTACCTGAGGGAATTAGCTGTGCGAGAGGTAGTTTATTATGACCTGGACAACACACAGTTATCCACAGATCCAGACGAAGTCCAACGCACACAATGTGGCAGAGGTTTGTACAGAGCGCACCAGCAGCATATGCAGACGTATTGGCAGCAATGGACTTGAAAGAAGAATAAGCACCAACAAGGAATGAAGTGGCTGACCAGCTCTGGCAATACGAAGAAAATCTCTCTTCCTCCCTGTGGGCCTGTGTCTTGACTGTGGACAGACTGTCCCAAAAAATCCAAAAATCTGTTTGAGAAATTGCCCTGGGAGGTCCAGCATCTCAAAGAAGATAGGTCCAATTCTCTACTTGTACAGAGCAGTATCTCAGCTATTAGGAGTAAGCGTTCCTCTGTTCAAGATAGAGGATATAGAGGGTGCATACCAAGAGGCACCCCATGCTCTTACCTGTGTGATCATGGAGGAAGTGGGATGGAAGACCTACCTCGACCTTAGAAGCATGGATATGTGAATTGCAAGGAAAAACAATCTCAGATGGACATTCTTCCAGGAAAAATCACTGCTTCAGTTCCCCAGATAGAGTAGGAGGACTGATTTTACTTCTAATCTTATGGAAGGAACTTCAGATTTGTATTTACAAGACGTGAGTAACAAGGATGAGATTCAAACCCACATGTGTCACATGAAGCCATTCGTTGGTAATGAATACTATGACCAGGATCAGAGGGGCCCTGCCTCGGACGAGGTGGAGGAAAGGCACAACCAGGTTCATTGGACTGTGTGGACCTGATGGCCTGGCATACCAGATTCACTGGAGTACAAGGCTCTAATGGACACTGATGCACAGTGTACCCTAGTGCCATCAAGGTATAAAGGGGCAGAACCGATCTGTATTTATGGTGTGACAGGGGGATCCCAACAGTTGACTCTGCTGGAGGATGAAGTGAGTCTAACTGGGAATGGGTGGCAAAACGACCCCACTGTGAGTTGCCTAAAGGCTCCATGCATCCCATACCCAGCTGGGCATAGACTGCCTCAGGAGAGGGTAGTTCAAGGACTTAAAAGGGTACAGGTGGGCTTTTGGCATAGCTGCCTTGGAGATGGAAAAAACTGAACAGTTTTTTCCTGGTCTCTCAGAGGACCCTTCTGTTGTGGAGTTGTTCAGGGTCAAAGAACAACCAGTGCCAAGCTACCACAATGGTGCACCAGCGGCAATATTGCACCAGCTGAGACTCCCTGATTCCCATCCATAACCTGATTCATCAGCTGGAGAGTCAGGGAGCGATCAGCAGAACCTGCTCACCCTTTAACAGTCCCATACGGCCAGTGCAGAAGTCCAGTGGAGAATGGAGGCTGACAGACTATCGTGGCCTGAATGAAGTCACGCCGCCCATGAGTGCTGCTGTGCCAGATATGCTGGAACTTCAATATGAACTGGAGTCAAAGGCAGCCAAGTGGTACGCCACAACTGACATCGCAAATGTGTTTTTCTCGATCCCTTTGGCGTCAGAGTTCAGGCCACAATTTGCTTTCACTTGGAGGGGTGTCCACTACACCTGGAATCAACTGCCCCAGGGGTGGAAATACAGCCCCACCATTTGCCATGGGCTGATCCAGACTGCACTGGAACAGAGTGAAGCTTCAAAGCGCCTGCAGTACATTGACAACATCATCGTAGGGTCAACACAGAAGAAGTTTTTGAGAAAGGGAAGAAAATAGTCCAAATCCTTCTGAAAGCTGGTTTCACAGAGTAAGGCCAAGGGACCTGCACAGCAGATCCAGTTTTTACGAACAACATGGCAAAACGGACATTGTCAGATCCGAATGGACGTGATTAACAAAATAGCAGCCATGTCTCTACTGACTAGCAAAAGGAAACTCAATCTTTCTTAGGTGTTGTGGGATTCTGAAGAACGCATATTCCAAATTACAGTCTGATTATAATCATCCATCAGGTGACCTGGAAGAAGAACAATTTAAAATGGGGCCCTGACCAATGACAAGCTTTTGAACAAATTAAATAGGAAATAGTTCATGTGGTGGCCCCTGGGTCAGTCTGGGCAGGACCAGATATAAAGAATGTGCTCTACACTGCAGTCAGGGAGAACAGCCCTACCTGGAGTCTGGCAGAAAGCACCAGGGGAGACTCGAGGTCAGCCCCACGCGTTTTGGAGTCGGGGATACAGAGGATCTGAAGACCACTTATGCTCCAACTGAAAGAGAGATATTGGTAGCATGTGAAGCTGCTTCAGAGGTGGTTGATGCTGAAGCACAGCTCCTCCTGGCACTCTGACCCAGTGCTGAGCTGGGTGTTCAAACGGAAGGTCCCCTCTACACATCATGCAACTAATACTACATGGAATATGTCGCAGTAATTATGCAGCAGGCTCAAATAGGAAAACACAATCACCCCAGAATTCTGGAAGGGGTCACAAACTGGCCAGAAGGCAAAGATTTCAGAGTATTGCTAGAAGAGTAGTGCTGAAGAGGCACCACTCTGTAACAAACTGCCAGAAAATGAGAAGCAATATGCTCTGCTCACTGGTGGGTCCTGTCACATTGTAGGAAAGCACTGGAGGTGGAAGGCTGCTGTATGGATTTCTATATGACAACTTGCAAAAATTTATGAAGAAGGTGAATCGAGCCAGTTTGCAGAAGTGAAACCCATCCAGCTAGCTTTAGACACTGCTGATTGAGAGAAGTGGCCAGTGCTCCACCTCTGTCTACTAGAGCAAGCAACATAAGCCATGATTGAACAGACCATGTCATCCTAATACATCATATATTATGATAAGTTACACCTGGCATTGGGTCATCTAATAGCAGGTCCCAAAACTATAAAGCATAAAGTACTTCATATAAACTTACTTTGTCAGTTCAGATTGGCTTACAACATAAACAACTTTTTTGCAAACTTTATTATAGGTCTGATATAATCTTTTCACACCATTTTTGTGTTATCTATACTGGGTAAAACACCACTGGTTCAACCAGCATATAGTTAGCATAAATTGAGCATCAACATTGTTTTGTTCTGCCCTGGAGAACTACAGCTGTGTGCTCATGCCAATCCAGATCAAAATTGTCTTATCAGGTGATCCAGTAGTACCCAGATCTGGTATTAAATAACAAGAAATAGTATCTGTAAAAAGCTAACCAAGGCTTTTTTCAGCCATCTTTTCACTGCTTTGCTTTTGCTGCTATGAAGTTGCATGACATAGTCTATACATCTGTCCATGCAAAGAGTGCAAATGTCTGTCTGTATGGAAGTACTCCCTCAACCATGTTTAGGAACGTAACTGAACCACGTAAGTGAAAAGCCTCCTTGGGCTACCTGTATCCTACCTTTCCATCACTGGAGAGAAGAAAGCATCTCAAAACACCTATTCAGATCTTAAGTAAACCCTCAAAAGAAGCTTATCTCTGTTGATTATCTGTAGGGGGAACTTAGGGCAATTGCCTTCTGCTAGGTTTCTTAAGTTAGGGGACATGAGTATGTGCCAAAAAATAAAAAGCAGAACAACTGCTCAGAACAACAAAAGCAGAAAAAACTCCTCACCTCCTTCCTTTATAACTGATCTACTTGAGAGGCCTAGAGCTCATATTCCCATATCCTTCTGTTCCCTTACTCCACATATGAAACCAAGTAAAACCAGTTCTGAGTAAGGAGGGCTCGATTAATGATAATAGTGTCCTTCTGAAGGGAAGACAGAATAAGTGATTGCACCAACTTTGCCAAGCAGCAGTGCAGGGTGGCAGTACTGGTGTATGTCGAGAGTTTGATTTAGACATGTCTGCCTTAATGGCCAGAATGGCTGAGGCCTAGGTAACTTTTTATACTGGCTTATTTCTTTAGTTAAATGAGGGTGCAAAGGGCATGCATATATTGGGGACTGCACTCATATTACAAACACTGTTGGTATTCAGTCATATAAATCAAGGGAAGAGCAATTTGGGGCTTTTAAATAGCATTGGCAGAATGCTAGACAGAAATCCCATCCAGTGACAGTTTATGCTTAACATATATACAATTTGAATGTGTTGCAAGTGCCGCTTAGTTTGCATATCAAAAGCAACATGGGTTTGAACTTTGGTGGCTCCAGTCTATGTGTTCAGAGAAATCAAAATTCTACGACCTGTTACAGCATGAAGTTCGATCTAATCTATCTATCTATCTCATAACAGTGTCCAAATGTCTTTAACGGCTCGATGCGGAATAGGTGTAGTTATTATTTCACAGTATGACCTTACCTGCAGAAATACCGAGTACCTTACTGGGAGGTTAAGAAGCACAGCCACGGGTTGAACTCCCCAGGACAGCCTCCGAGCAGGACGCCGACGAGGCAGGAGAGGCTGCCGGGCGCAGCGGCACCAGGGCCCGGCCCAGAGCCGAGCTCTGCCCTGTGCCGCCGAGAGGCTCCGGCCGCTCCCCGCAGCACGGGCGTGGGGCTGCCTCTGCTCTACCGCGCGGTCCCGCCAGGGCAGCGCCCGCAC